>CM062294.1:513075037-513675037 GCA_031216915.1 Pictodentalium vernedei | reverse complement strand
TGATTGCATCTCTCTTTTCCTTTCATTGCAGATGCTGTAATCGATACACAGAAGTCACAAAATACAACATAACAATCACAACAAAAACAGACGACCAATCCTCATGGATGGCTTCAACAACACCAACAGTAATTGGCAGACTAGACTTGCCTGAAGACTCAACAAACCACCAGAAGACTGAGAAAAAGGTAGCAAAACATTATCTGAAAAAGAAGCCCACATCTGCCATTAGAACATGAGGCAACTACAGACCACCAGACGGCATTGTTGAGAAGTCCAATGTTGCATCAACTTAACACATGAACAGAAGAACCTGAGGCAGACTTTACTGTCCGTCGATGGCTCCAGCAATACCCGCAGTAGGTGGCAGACTATACTTCCCTGAAGACTCAACAAGCCACCAGAAGACCTTGCAGACAGGTATGAAAACCTCAAATAACACACATTTTTTTAACCATCATATATTTTTTTTCTTTTTCAGAATGTTCTTATATTGCAGAATCCTCAGATGGAGAAGAAAGATTTCCTATAACATAGTAGTATCACCACCGATGCACTTGGAAGTTGGAAATTTAACCCCAAAATGAGACAATTTTGACCATTTGTCAAGCGATAACCTGTAATTCAGGTGAATATATTTAAGTGATATTTTAAAATTTTGACTATGTGCTGTTTTCTCCAGGAAAGGTCACACTGAGCGCTTTGAGAAGCTGCATACATCATGTGGACTGTGAATTGGTAGGTTTTATAAATATAAAATATCCTTGTCCATGTTAACGAGAAGCTGATCATTTCTTGAGAAACCAATGTTTTAACATAAATAATTATATTCACATCTTAAGTAGGCAAGAGTAATTGCTTTCATTGCAAATTCTGGCCTCCAATCTCCTCAACAACAGTACAAGAGGGAATACCCTGCTTTAAAATAAAACAAAATATTAAAACAAGTTTTTTTCTCTTTTCAGTCGAACTCTGTACAGATAAACTTTCATGGAAAGATCCCCTTTAGAGGAATTTATGTTCATTATTGGTATTATCAAGACAATTTAGAAGGGTAATGTTGCCTTTGCATACTTTTGTTTGACAATGTTAACTCTTAAACTTATATGAAAAACCCTTTCTCAGAGTGCTTCAGGGAAATGTGGCAGAGACTGAATTGACTAGTTGAGATAATTCGGGCCTGAATATTAATTTGTAATCGTCTCATTTGTACAGATTCTTTCAACTGGCATATACTACATATGCAATCCTCTTGCATCAGGTCAGGAACTGACATGGATCTCTTCTCACTCTTCATCAAGCATATTTTATGCTATGCAGGAAAATGGTGAGAGAGTTTTACAGAAATATTTCTCCTATGATTGCATTATATTATCATCGATAGATTCAGCCAATGATACTTGTATTTTTTAGGTCCTAAACTCACCAAATCATCCCCATTTTTATCAGGAATGTTGGACAACTGTGCAAAATTTCAATAGAATGTGTCAAACGTTTATAGAAACAATATATTTTCCTAATTCTGTTTATTTTTTTAGAGATTGCATCATTTCCGAGTGCAACATTTCAAGATGGGTAATTAAAATTCAAATATTTAGTTCAGCGATACCAATAACATAGACTAGTTTGATTTAACCAGAAATAAACTTTCTCATTTTACCCGCATTAAATAATGGCATTGTTTTATTCAAATTATGAATAAATTGTAATAAAATAACTATCTGTCCAGGTGGTGGAGATTATTTAACTTTACAAGTCTTTCGTTTTCTTCCAGTAAAGCCATTGTGTGATGATAGAACTTTTAGACAAAGGTTGTGAACTTAATACCAGTACTCTATATAAAGGTCATAGTTCAGTCCTATATGTAGCTCAGCATGATATGGAATAAACAAAAGGCCACAAATTATGCCGAAGCCAATGATGATTGCATCTCTCTTTTCCTTTCATTGCAGATGCTGTAATCGATACACGGAAGTCACAATATACAACATAACAATCACAACAAAAACAGACGACCAATCCTCATGGATGGCTCCAACAACACCAACAGTAAGTGGCAGACTAGACTTGCCTGAAGACTCAACAAACCACCAGAAGACTGAGAAAAAGGTAGCAAAACATTATCTGAAAAAGAAGCCCACATCTGCCATTAGCACATGAGGCAACTACAGACCACCAGACGGCATTGTTGAGAAGGCCAATGTTGCATCAACTTAACACATGAACAGAAGAACCTGAGGCAGACTTTACTGTCCGTCGATGGCTCCAGCAATACCCGCAGTAGGTGGCAGACTATACTTCCCTGAAGACTCAACAAGCCACCAGAAGACCTTGCAGACAGGTATGAAAACCTCAAATAACACACATTTTTTTAACCAACATATATTTTTTTTCTTTTTCAGAATGTTCTTATATTGCAGAATCCTCAGATGGAGAAGAAAGAATTCCTATAACATAGTAGTATCACCACCGATGCACTTGGAAGTTGGAAATTTAACCCCAAAATGAGACAATTTTGACCATTTGTCAAGCGATAATCTGTAATTCAGGTGAATATATTTAAATGATATTTTAAAATTTTGACTATATGCTGTTTTCTCCAGGAAAGGTCACACTGAGCGCTTTGAGAAGCTGCATACATCATGTGGACTGTGAATTGGGAGGTTTTATTAATATAAAATATCCTTGTCCATGTTAACGAGAAGCTGATCATTTCTTGAGAAACCAATGTTTTAACATAAATAATTATATTCACATCTTAAGTAGGCAACAGTAATTGCTTTCATTGCAAATTCTGGCCTCCAATCTCCTCAACAACAGTACAAGAGGGAATACCCTGCTTTAAAACAAAACAAAATATTAAAACAAGTTTTTTTCTCTTTTCAGTCGTACTCTGTACAGATAAACTTTCATGGAAAGATCCCCTTTAGAGGAATTTATGTTCATTATTGGTATTATCAAGACAATTTAGAAGGGTAATGTTGCCTTTGCATACTTTTGTTTGACAATGTTAACTCTTAAACTTATATGAGAAACCCTTTCTCAGAGTGCTTCAGGGAAATGTGGCAGAGACTGAATTGACTAGTTGAGATAATTCGGGCCTGAATATTAATTTGTAATCGTCTCATTTGTACAGATTCTTTCAACTGGCATATGCTACATATGCACACCTCTTGCATCAGTTCAGGACCTGACATGGATCTCATCTCACTCTTCATCAAGCATATTTTATGCTATGCAGGAAAATGGTGAGAGAGTTTTACAGAAATATTTCTCCTATGGTAGCATTATATTATGATCGATAGATTCAGCCAATGATACTTGTATTTTTTAGGTCCTAAACTCACCAAATCATCCCCATTTTTATCAGGAATATTGGACAACTGTGCAAAATTTCAATAGAATGTGTCAAACGTTTATAGAAACAATATATTTTCCTAATTCTGTTTATTTTTTTTTAGAGATTTCATCATTTCCGAGTGCAACATTTCAAGATGTGTAATTAAAATTCAAATATTTAGTTCAGCGATACCAATAACATAGACTAGTTTGATTTAACCAGAAATAAACTTTCTCATTTTACCCGCATTAAATAATGGCATTGTTTTATTCAAATTATGAATAAATTGTAATAAAATAATTATCTGTCCAGGTGGTGTAGATTATTTAACTTTACAAGTCTTTTGTTTTTTTTCCAGTAAAGCCATTGTGTGATGATAGACCTTTTAGACAAAGGTTGTGAACTTAATACCAGTACTCTATATAAAGGTCATAGTTCAGTCCTATATGTAGCTCAGCATGATATGGAATAAACAAAAGGCCCCAAATTATGCCGAAGCCAATGATGATTGCATCTCTCTTTTCCTTTTATTGCAGATGCTGTAAGCGATACACGGAAGTCACAATATACAGCATAACAATCACAACTAAAACAGACGACCAATCCTCATGGATGGCTCCAACAACACCAACAGTAAGTGGCAGACTAGACTTGCCTGAAGACTTAACAAACCACCAGAAGACTGAGAAAAAGGTAGCAAAACATTATCTGAAAAAGAAGGCCACATCTGCCATTAGAACATGAGGCAACTACAGACCACCAGACGGCAATGTTGAGAAGTCCAATGTTGCATCAATTTAACACATGAACAGAAGAACCTGAGGCAGACTTTACTGTCCGTCGATGGCTCCAGCAATACCCGCAGTAGGTGGCAGACTATACTTCCCTGAAGACTCAACAAGCCACCAGAAGACCTTGCAGACAGGTATGAAAACCTCAAATAACACACATTTTTTTTAACCAACATATATTTTTTTTCTTTTTCAGAATGTTCTTATATTGCAGAATCCTCAGATGGAGAAGAAAGAATTCCTATAACATAGTAGTATCACCACCGATGCACTTGGAAGTTGAAAATTTAACCCCAAAATGAGACAATTTTGACCATTTGTCAAGCGATAATCTGTAATTCAGGTGAATATATTTAAGTGATATTTTAAAATTTTGACTATGTGCTGTTTTCTCCAGGAAAGGTCACACTGAGCACTTTGAGAAGCTGCATACATCATGTGGACTGTGAATTGGTAGGTTTTATTAATATAAAATATCCTTGTCCATGTTAACGAGAAGCTGATCATTTCTTGAGAAACCAATGTTTTAACATAAATAATTATATTCACATCTTAAGTAGGCAACAGTAATTGCTTTCATTGCAAATTCTGGCCTCCAATCTCCTCAACAACAGTACAAGAGGGAATACCCTGCTTTAAAACAAAACAAAATATTAAAACAAGTTTTTTTCTCTTTTCAGTCGAACTCTGTACAGATAAGCTTTCATGAAAGATCCCTTTTAGAGGAATTTATGTTCATTATTGGTATTATCAAGACAATTTAGAAGGGTAATGTTGCCTTTGCATACTTTTGTTTGACAATGTTAACTCTTAAACTTATATGAAAAACCCTTTCTCAGAGTGCTTCAGGGAAATGTGGCAGAGACTGAATTGACTAGTTGAGATAATTCGAGCCTGAATAAAAATTTGTAATCGTCTCATTTGTACAGATTCTTTCAACTGGCATATATTACATATGCAAGCCTCTTGCATCAGGTCAGGAACTGACATGGATCTCTTCTCACTCTTCATCAAGCATATTTTATGCTATGCAGGAAAATGGTGAGAGAGTTTTACAGAAATATTTCTCCTATGATTGCATTATATTATCATCGATAGATTCAGCCAATGATACTTGTATTTTTAGGTCCTAAACTCACCAAATCATCCCCATTTTTATTAGGAATATTGGACAACTGTGTAAAATTTCAATAGAATGTGTCAAACGTTTATAGAAACAATATTTTTTCCTAATTCTGTTTATTTTTTTAGAGATTGCATCATTTCCGAGTGTAACATTTCAAGATGGGTAATTAAAATTCAAATATTTAGTTCAGCGATACCAATAACATAGACTAGTTTGATTTAACCAGAAATAAACTTTCTCATTTTACCCGCATTAAATAATGGCATTGTTTTATTCAAATTATGAATAAATTGTAATAAAATAACTATCTGTCCAGGTGGTGGAGATTATTTAACTTTACAAGTCTTTCGTTTTCTTCCAGTAAAGCCATTGTGTGATGATAGAACTTTTAGACAAAGGTTGTGAACTTAATACCAGTACTCTATATAAAGGTCATAGTTCAGTCCTATATGTAGCTCAGCATGATATGGAATAAACAAAAGGCCACAAATTATGCCGAAGCCAATGATGATTGCATCTCTCTTTTCCTTTCATTGCAGATGCTGTAATCGATACACGGAAGTCACAATATACAACATAACAATCACAACAAAAACAGACGACCAATCCTCATGGATGGCTCCAACAACACCAACAGTAAGTGGCAGACTAGACTTGCCTGAAGACTCAACAAACCACCAGAAGACTGAGAAAAAGGTAGCAAAACATTATCTGAAAAAGAAGCCCACATCTGCCATTAGCACATGAGGCAACTACAGACCACCAGACGGCATTGTTGAGAAGGCCAATGTTGCATCAACTTAACACATGAACAGAAGAACCTGAGGCAGACTTTACTGTCCGTCGATGGCTCCAGCAATACCCGCAGTAGGTGGCAGACTATACTTCCCTGAAGACTCAACAAGCCACCAGAAGACCTTGCAGACAGGTATGAAAACCTCAAATAACACACATTTTTTTAACCAACATATATTTTTTTTCTTTTTCAGAATGTTCTTATATTGCAGAATCCTCAGATGGAGAAGAAAGAATTCCTATAACATAGTAGTATCACCACCGATGCACTTGGAAGTTGGAAATTTAACCCCAAAATGAGACAATTTTGACCATTTGTCAAGCGATAATCTGTAATTCAGGTGAATATATTTAAATGATATTTTAAAATTTTGACTATATGCTGTTTTCTCCAGGAAAGGTCACACTGAGCGCTTTGAGAAGCTGCATACATCATGTGGACTGTGAATTGGGAGGTTTTATTAATATAAAATATCCTTGTCCATGTTAACGAGAAGCTGATCATTTCTTGAGAAACCAATGTTTTAACATAAATAATTATATTCACATCTTAAGTAGGCAACAGTAATTGCTTTCATTGCAAATTCTGGCCTCCAATCTCCTCAACAACAGTACAAGAGGGAATACCCTGCTTTAAAACAAAACAAAATATTAAAACAAGTTTGTTTCTCTTTTCAGTCGTAGTCTGTACAGATAAACTTTCATGGAAAGATCCCCTTTAGAGGAATTTATGTTCATTATTGGTATTATCAAGACAATTTAGAAGGGTAATGTTGCCTTTGCATACTTTTGTTTGACAATGTTAACTCTTAAACTTATATGAAAAACCCTTTCTCAGAGTGCTTCAGGGAAATGTGGCAGAGACTGAATTGACTAGTTGAGATAATTCGAGCCTGAATATTAATTTGTAATCGTCTCATTTGTACAGATTCTTTCAACTGGCATATATTACATATGCAAGCCTCTTGCATCAGGTCAGGAACTGACATGGATCTCATCTCACTCTTCATCAAGCATATTTTATGCTATGCAGGAAAATGGTGAGAGAGTTTTACAGAAATATTTCTCCTATGATTGCATTATATTATCATCGATAGATTCAGCCAATGATACTTGTATTTTTAGGTCCTAAACTCACCAAATCATCCCCATTTTTATTAGGAATATTGGACAACTGTGCAAAATTTCAATAGAATGTGTCAAACGTTTATAGAAACAATATATTTTCCTAATTCTGTTTATTTTTTTAGAGATTGCATCATTTCCGAGTGCAACATTTCAAGATGGGTAATTAAAATTCAAATATTTAGTTCAGCGATACCAATAACATAGACTAATTTGATTTAACCAGAAATAAACTTTCTCATTTTACCCGCATTAAATAATGGCATTGTTTTATTCAAATTATGAATAAATTGTAATAAAATAACTATCTGTCCAGGTGGTGGAGATTATTTAACTTTACAAGTCTTTCGTTTTCTTCCAGTAAAGCCATTGTGTGATGATAGAACTTTTAGACAAAGGTTGTGAACTTAATACCAGTACTCTATATAAAGGTCATAGTTCAGTCCTATATGTAGCTCAGCATGATATGGAATAAACAAAAGGCCACAAATTATGCCGAAGCCAATGATGATTGCATCTCTCTTTTCCTTTCATTGCAGATGCTGTAATCGATACACGGAAGTCACAAAATACAACATAACAATCACAACAAAAACAGACGACCAATCCTCATGGATGGCTTCAACAACACCAACAGTAATTGGCAGACTAGACTTGCCTGAAGACTCAACAAACCACCAGAAGACTGAGAAAAAGGTAGCAAAACATTATCTGAAAAAGAAGCCCACATCTGCCATTAGAACATGAGGCAACTACAGACCACCAGACGGCATTGTTGAGAAGTCCAATGTTGCATCAACTTAACACATGAACAGAAGAACCTGAGGCAGACTTTACTGTCCGTCGATGGCTCCAGCAATACCCGCAGTAGGTGGCAGACTATACTTCCCTGAAGACTCAACAAGCCACCAGAAGACCTTGCAGACAGGTATGAACACCTCAAATAACACACAATTTTTTAACCAACATATATTTTTTTTCTTTTTCAGAATGTTCTTATATTGCAGAATCCTCAGATGGAGAAGAAAGAATTCCTATAACATAGTAGTATCACCACCCATGCACTTGGAAGTTGGAAATTTAACCCCAAAATGAGACAATTTTGACCATTTGTCAAGCGATAATCTGTAATTGAGGTGAATATATTTAAGTGATATTTTAAAATTTTGACTATATGCTGTTTTCTCCAGGAAAGGTCACACTGAGCGCTTTGAGAAGCTGCATACATCGTGTGGACTGTGAATTGGGAGGTTTTATTAATATAAAATATCCTTGTCCATGTTAACGAGAAGCTGATCATTTCTTGAGAAACCAATGTTTTAACATAAATAATTATATTCACATCTTAAGTAGGCAACAGTAATTGCTTTCATTGCAAATTCTGGCTTCCAATCTCCTCAACAACAGTACAAGAGGGAATACCCTGCTTTAAAACAAAACAAAATATTAAAACAAGTTTTTTTCTCTTTTCAGTCGTAGTCTGTACAGATAAACTTTCATGGAAAGATCCCCTTTAGAGGAATTTATGTTCATTATTGGTATTATCAAGACAATTTAGAAGGGTAATGTTGCCTTTGCATACTTTTGTTTGACAATGTTAACTCTTAAACTTATATGAAAAACCCTTTCTCAGAGTGCTTCAGGGAAATGTGGCAGAGACTGAATTGACT
The DNA here is from genome assembly GCA_031216915.1 of Pictodentalium vernedei. Classification (NCBI taxonomy): domain Eukaryota; kingdom Metazoa; phylum Mollusca; class Scaphopoda; order Dentaliida; family Dentaliidae; genus Pictodentalium; species Pictodentalium vernedei. Next base: position 513,666,190 of record CM062294.1, on the reverse strand, counting down.
AGTTGAGATAATTCGAGCCTGAATAAAAATTTGTAATCGTCTCATTTGTACAGATTCTTTCAACTGGCATATATTACATATGCAAGCCTCTTGCATCAGGTCAGGAACTGACATGGATCTCTTCTCACTCTTCATCAAGCATATTTTATGCTATGCAGGAAAATGGTGAGAGAGTTTTACAGAAATATTTCTCCTATGATTGCATTATATTATCATCGATAGATTCAGCCAATGATACTTGTATTTTTAGGTCCTAAACTCACCAAATCATCCCCATTTTTATTAGGAATATTGGACAACTGTGTAAAATTTCAATAGAATGTGTCAAACGTTTATAGAAACAATATATTTTCCTAATTCTGTTTATTTTTTTAGAGATTGCATCATTTCCGAGTGCAACATTTCAAGATGGGTAATTAAAATTCAAATATTTAGTTCAGCGATACCAATAACATAGACTAGTTTGATTTAACCAGAAATAAACTTTCTCATTTTACCCGCATTAAATAATGGCATTGTTTTATTCAAATTATGAATAAATTGTAATAAAATAACTATCTGTCCAGGTGGTGGAGATTATTTAACTTTACAAGTCTTTCGTTTTCTTCCAGTAAAGCCATTGTGTGATGATAGAACTTTTAGACAAAGGTTGTGAACTTAATACCAGTACTCTATATAAAGGTCATAGTTCAGTCCTATATGTAGCTCAGCATGATATGGAATAAACAAAAGGCCACAAATTATGCCGAAGCCAATGATGATTGCATCTCTCTTTTCCTTTCATTGCAGATGCTGTAATCGATACACGGAAGTCACAATATACAACATAACAATCACAACAAAAACAGACGACCAATCCTCATGGATGGCTCCAACAACACCAACAGTAAGTGGCAGACTAGACTTGCCTGAAGACTCAACAAACCACCAGAAGACTGAGAAAAAGGTAGCAAAACATTATCTGAAAAAGAAGCCCACATCTGCCATTAGCACATGAGGCAACTACAGACCACCAGACGGCATTGTTGAGAAGGCCAATGTTGCATCAACTTAACACATGAACAGAAGAACCTGAGGCAGACTTTACTGTCCGTCGATGGCTCCAGCAATACCCGCAGTAGGTGGCAGACTATACTTCCCTGAAGACTCAACAAGCCACCAGAAGACCTTGCAGACAGGTATGAAAACCTCAAATGACACACATTTTTTTAACCAACATATATTTTTTTTCTTTTTCAGAATGTTCTTATATTGCAGAATCCTCAGATGGAGAAGAAAGAATTCCTATAACATAGTAGTATCACCACCGATGCACTTGGAAGTTGGAAATTTAACCCCAAAATGAGACAATTTTGACCATTTGTCAAGCGATAATCTGTAATTCAGGTGAATATATTTAAATGATATTTTAAAATTTTGACTATATGCTGTTTTCTCCAGGAAAGGTCACACTGAGCGCTTTGAGAAGCTGCATACATCATGTGGACTGTGAATTGGGAGGTTTTATTAATATAAAATATCCTTGTCCATGTTAACGAGAAGCTGATCATTTCTTGAGAAACCAATGTTTTAACATAAATAATTATATTCACATCTTAAGTAGGCAACAGTAATTGCTTTCATTGCAAATTCTGGCCTCCAATCTCCTCAACAACAGTACAAGAGGGAATACCCTGCTTTAAAACAAAACAAAATATTAAAACAAGTTTGTTTCTCTTTTCAGTCGTAGTCTGTACAGATAAACTTTCATGGAAAGATCCCCTTTAGAGGAATTTATGTTCATTATTGGTATTATCAAGACAATTTAGAAGGGTAATGTTGCCTTTGCATACTTTTGTTTGACAATGTTAACTCTTAAACTTATATGAAAAACCCTTTCTCAGAGTGCTTCAGGGAAATGTGGCAGAGACTGAATTGACTAGTTGAGATAATTCGAGCCTGAATATTAATTTGTAATCGTCTCATTTGTACAGATTCTTTCAACTGGCATATATTACATATGCAAGCCTCTTGCATCAGGTCAGGAACTGACATGGATCTCATCTCACTCTTCATCAAGCATATTTTATGCTATGCAGGAAAATGGTGAGAGAGTTTTACAGAAATATTTCTCCTATGATTGCATTATATTATCATCGATAGATTCAGCCAATGATACTTGTATTTTTAGGTCCTAAACTCACCAAATCATCCCCATTTTTATTAGGAATATTGGACAATTGTGCAAAATTTCAATAGAATGTGTCAAACGTTTATAGAAACAATATATTTTCCTAATTCTGTTTATTTTTTTAGAGATTGCATCATTTCCGAGTGCAACATTTCAAGATGGGTAATTAAAATTCAAATATTTAGTTCAGCGATACCAATAACATAGACTAATTTGATTTAACCAGAAATAAACTTTCTCATTTTACCCGCATTAAATAATGGCATTGTTTTATTCAAATTATGAATAAATTGTAATAAAATAACTATCTGTCCAGGTGGTGGAGATTATTTAACTTTACAAGTCTTTCGTTTTCTTCCAGTAAAGCCATTGTGTGATGATAGAACTTTTAGACAAAGGTTGTGAACTTAATACCAGTACTCTATATAAAGGTCATAGTTCAGTCCTATATGTAGCTCAGCATGATATGGAATAAACAAAAGGCCACAAATTATGCCGAAGCCAATGATGATTGCATCTCTCTTTTCCTTTCATTGCAGATGCTGTAATCGATACACGGAAGTCACAAAATACAACATAACAATCACAACAAAAACAGACGACCAATCCTCATGGATGGCTTCAACAACACCAACAGTAATTGGCAGACTAGACTTGCCTGAAGACTCAACAAACCACCAGAAGACTGAGAAAAAGGTAGCAAAACATTATCTGAAAAAGAAGCCCACATCTGCCATTAGAACATGAGGCAACTACAGACCACCAGACGGCATTGTTGAGAAGTCCAATGTTGCATCAACTTAACACATGAACAGAAGAACCTGAGGCAGACTTTACTGTCCGTCGATGGCTCCAGCAATACCCGCAGTAGGTGGCAGACTATACTTCCCTGAAGACTCAACAAGCCACCAGAAGACCTTGCAGACAGGTATGAACACCTCAAATAACACACAATTTTTTAACCAACATATATTTTTTTTCTTTTTCAGAATGTTCTTATATTGCAGAATCCTCAGATGGAGAAGAAAGAATTCCTATAACATAGTAGTATCACCACCCATGCACTTGGAAGTTGGAAATTTAACCCCAAAATGAGACAATTTTGACCATTTGTCAAGCGATAATCTGTAATTGAGGTGAATATATTTAAGTGATATTTTAAAATTTTGACTATATGCTGTTTTCTCCAGGAAAGGTCACACTGAGCGCTTTGAGAAGCTGCATACATCGTGTGGACTGTGAATTGGGAGGTTTTATTAATATAAAATATCCTTGTCCATGTTAACGAGAAGCTGATCATTTCTTGAGAAACCAATGTTTTAACATAAATAATTATATTCACATCTTAAGTAGGCAACAGTAATTGCTTTCATTGCAAATTCTGGCTTCCAATCTCCTCAACAACAGTACAAGAGGGAATACCCTGCTTTAAAACAAAACAAAATATTAAAACAAGTTTTTTTCTCTTTTCAGTCGTAGTCTGTACAGATAAACTTTCATGGAAAGATCCCCTTTAGAGGAATTTATGTTCATTATTGGTATTATCAAGACAATTTAGAAGGGTAATGTTGCCTTTGCATACTTTTGTTTGACAATGTTAACTCTTAAACTTATATGAAAAACCCTTTCTCAGAGTGCTTCAGGGAAATGTGGCAGAGACTGAATTGACTAGTTGAGATAATTCGAGCCTGAATAAAAATTTGTAATCGTCTCATTTGTACAGATTCTTTCAACTGGCATATATTACATATGCAAGCCTCTTGCATCAGGTCAGGAACTGACATGGATCTCTTCTCACTCTTCATCAAGCATATTTTATGCTATGCAGGAAAATGGTGAGAGAGTTTTACAGAAATATTTCTCCTATGATTGCATTATATTATCATCGATAGATTCAGCCAATGATACTTGTATTTTTAGGTCCTAAACTCACCAAATCATCCCCATTTTTATTAGGAATATTGGACAACTGTGTAAAATTTCAATAGAATGTGTCAAACGTTTATAGAAACAATATATTTTCCTAATTCTGTTTATTTTTTTAGAGATTGCATCATTTCCGAGTGCAACATTTCAAGATGGGTAATTAAAATTCAAATATTTAGTTCAGCGATACCAATAACATAGACTAGTTTGATTTAACCAGAAATAAACTTTCTCATTTTACCCGCATTAAATAATGGCATTGTTTTATTCAAATTATGAATAAATTGTAATAAAATAACTATCTGTCCAGGTGGTGGAGATTATTTAACTTTACAAGTCTTTCGTTTTCTTCCAGTAAAGCCATTGTGTGATGATAGAACTTTTAGACAAAGGTTGTGAACTTAATACCAGTACTCTATATAAAGGTCATAGTTCAGTCCTATATGTAGCTCAGCATGATATGGAATAAACAAAAGGCCACAAATTATGCCGAAGCCAATGATGATTGCATCTCTCTTTTCCTTTCATTGCAGATGCTGTAATCGATACACGGAAGTCACAATATACAACATAACAATCACAACAAAAACAGACGACCAATCCTCATGGATGGCTCCAACAACACCAACAGTAAGTGGCAGACTAGACTTGCCTGAAGACTCAACAAACCACCAGAAGACTGAGAAAAAGGTAGCAAAACATTATCTGAAAAAGAAGCCCACATCTGCCATTAGCACATGAGGCAACTACAGACCACCAGACGGCATTGTTGAGAAGGCCAATGTTGCATCAACTTAACACATGAACAGAGGAACCTGAGGCAGACTTTACTGTCCGTCGATGGCTCCAGCAATACCCGCAGTAGGTGGCAGACTATACTTCCCTGAAGACTCAACAAGCCACCAGAAGACCTTGCAGACAGGTATGAACACCTCAAATAACACACAATTTTTTAACCAACATATATTTTTTTTCTTTTTCAGAATGTTCTTATATTGCAGAATCCTCAGATGGAGAAGAAAGAATTCCTATAACATAGTAGTATCACCACCCATGCACTTGGAAGTTGGAAATTTAACCCCAAAATTAGACAATTTTGACCATTTGTCAAGCGATAATCTGTAATTCAGGTGAATATATTTAAGTGATATTTTAAAATTTTGACTATATGCTGTTTTCTCCAGGAAAGGTCACACTGAGCGCTTTGAGAAGCTGCATACATCGTGTGGACTGTGAATTGGGAGGTTTTATTAATATAAAATATCCTTGTCCATGTTAACGAGAAGCTGATCATTTCTTGAGAAACCAATGTTTTAACATAAATAATTATATTCACATCTTAAGTAGGCAACAGTAATTGCTTTCATTGCAAATTCTGGCTTCCAATCTCCTCAACAACAGTACAAGAGGGAATACCCTGCTTTAAAACAAAACAAAATATTAAAACAAGTTTTTTTCTCTTTTCAGTCGTAGTCTGTACAGATAAACTTTCATGGAAAGATCCCCTTTAGAGGAATTTATGTTCATTATTGGTATTATCAAGACAATTTAGAAGGGTAATGTTGCCTTTGCATACTTTTGTTTGACAATGTTAACTCTTAAACTTATATGAAAAACCCTTTCTCAGAGTGCTTCAGGGAAATGTGGCAGAGACTGAATTGACTAGTTGAGATAATTCGAGCCTGAATAAAAATTTGTAATCGTCTCATTTGTACAGATTCTTTCAACTGGCATATATTACATATGCAAGCCTCTTGCATCAGGTCAGGAACTGACATGGATCTCTTCTCACTCTTCATCAAGCATATTTTATGCTATGCAGGAAAATGGTGAGAGAGTTTTACAGAAATATTTCTCCTATGATTGCATTATATTATCATCGATAGATTCAGCCAATGATACTTGTATTTTTAGGTCCTAAACTCACCAAATCATCCCCATTTTTATTAGGAATATTGGACAACTGTGTAAAATTTCAATAGAATGTGTCAAACGTTTATAGAAACAATATATTTTCCTAATTCTGTTTATTTTTTTAGAGATTGCATCATTTCCGAGTGCAACATTTCAAGATGGGTAATTAAAATTCAAATATTTAGTTCAGCGATACCAATAACATAGACTAGTTTGATTTAACCAGAAATAAACTTTCTCATTTTACCCGCATTAAATAATGGCATTGTTTTATTCAAATTATGAATAAATTGTAATAAAATAACTATCTGTCCAGGTGGTGGAGATTATTTAACTTTACAAGTCTTTCGTTTTCTTCCAGTAAAGCCATTGTGTGATGATAGAACTTTTAGACAAAGGTTGTGAACTTAATACCAGTACTCTATATAAAGGTCATAGTTCAGTCCTATATGTAGCTCAGCATGATATGGAATAAACAAAAGGCCACAAATTATGCCGAAGCCAATGATGATTGCATCTCTCTTTTCCTTTCATTGCAGATGCTGTAATCGATACACGGAAGTCACAATATACAACATAACAATCACAACAAAAACAGACGACCAATCCTCATGGATGGCTCCAACAACACCAACAGTAAGTGGCAGACTAGACTTGCCTGAAGACTCAACAAACCACCAGAAGACTGAGAAAAAGGTAGCAAAACATTATCTGAAAAAGAAGCCCACATCTGCCATTAGCACATGAGGCAACTACAGACCACCAGACGGCATTGTTGAGAAGGCCAATGTTGCATCAACTTAACACATGAACAGAAGAACCTGAGGCAGACTTTACTGTCCGTCGATGGCTCCAGCAATACCCGCAGTAGGTGGCAGACTATACTTCCCTGAAGACTCAACAAGCCACCAGAAGACCTTGCAGACAGGTATGAAAACCTCAAATAACACACATTTTTTTAACCAACATATATTTTTTTTCTTTTTCAGAATGTTCTTATATTGCAGAATCCTCAGATGGAGAAGAAAGAATTCCTATAACATAGTAGTATCACCACCGATGCACTTGGAAGTTGAAAATTTAACCCCAAAATGAGACAATTTTGACCATTTGTCAAGCGATAATCTGTAATTCAGGTGAATATATTTAAGTGATATTTTAAAATTTTGACTATGTGCTGTTTTCTCCAGGAAAGGTCACACTGAGCACTTTGAGAAGCTGCATACATCATGTGGACTGTGAATTGGTAGGTTTTATTAATATAAAATATCCTTGTCCATGTTAACGAGAAGCTGATCATTTCTTGAGAAACCAATATTTTTATACTGTACCAATGACCCAGACTTAGCTGGTGCTAACTCCACAAAAACCAGGGCCAAACACAAATTTTGCCCCCCAATCCCCAAAATTTGCATCCAAAACAAAAAGAAATCATGTCCTAAAGGACCTCCATAGTACGACTCTACTGCGCATGCGCAGTGACGCAGTCGTCCCGAAATTGGCGCCAAATATCATTCTCTGTTTGGCCCTTCATCAGTCAACATCTCACTGATCTTTGTGCTTGTAAATCTCAGTTTAAAGGATGCCAGACACGTAATTCTTGGAGAAAATGTGATTCTAAGGAGGATAGAAGGAGGAGAGGAAAAAAGAAGTGGCAAAAAATAATCAGGGCTGTACTTAAAATTTTTTGTTAAAATTATGTTAAGTTGCCTATTTTCGAGGCAAACGCCTCTTGTTGTCATTCTTGCTAATTGTTGCACTGCTTATTCAGTGTTTCCTCTCCCCTAACCTTCTAAGTCCCCCCTTGCAATTCTCCCATGCTTTTGGCATATTTTTGAGAAGTTTCATTTCTAAAATTTCCCTGGGAGAGTTGCTTGGTTACAGAATGTTTTCTGTTATTTTCCCCATAGTTACGTTTTCACCCATGGGTGTATAACGTTTGTGTTCTGCATCTTCCATCTGATGTTCTGCAGATTCTCCCCTGGGAGTCTCTGTTTTGCATCAGATAGAGTGTAATTGAGGACTGATTCCGGGCCAGTTTTTTCAGTGCCTGGAGTCATGTTTTCTTCTGTGTTTACACTGTTTGTTTTCATTGGCAACAGCCTTTTTTGAGGGGGGCTGTTTGTCTTTGAGGTAGTTTATCTCATTATAAGATACTTTTATATTATCCGAAAGTGTCTCATTAATTATTTTATATAATTTTAAAATTTTTGACCACACTTTGCCATCGGATCCATCGGGGCTCAACGTTACTTTTCAGCAACTTGGGCTTCTCTGAAAAAATATTTTTTCAAAATTATTTTGTTTTGCAATTGTTTTTTCATTTATTAATGGATCATGTTATTATGTATCTTTGTGTCAGGGGTTTTTGCGAGTAACTAGGACTTATTGTTGTTCCTTCACAATGAAAGGAACTTGTTCAAATTGTAATAGGAAGAAATCTTCCTCTGACTTTCATGATTATTGCATAAATTGTAGTCAGTGTTCTCGCATTAATCCCTGTCCTGTATGTGAACATTGGGATGAGAAACATTGGAAACGTGTGTCACGATATGTTGTTTCTGGAGAAAGAGCGATGCCGGCTCTTTCTCCACAAGGTCACTCTACTCTCTCAGTTTCTATTTCAGAGGAACCAGAACAGGGTGATGTTTCCATGTTATCCTCTTCAAGTGTGCGTCCGTCGTCACAATTAAATACAGAGCTAGCGGCAAAAGTGCTCATGGAGATTAGACAAATGTCGTCCGCTAGCTCGCCCGGTGTAGCGTCCATTCACCGAATGGTTCGGCAGCCGGGTTCGTCCGATGCGGTCCAAGAGGAAATTTTGGGTGATGCGAGCACTATAAAAATAATAGATGCACACCCAGTGACGGCGGATAGTGAACGAGAACGGAGGAAGCCTTTTAGTCCGGTTCCTAGCTCGTCCAGGTCCAGCCGGGCCGCGAGCGAGAGAGGCCCCTCTCTCGTACAACAACATCTGGGACCAGATGTTGTGGTACAAAATGTGTCTTTAGCGGAGCATACGTCCGTCGCTCGGGACGCTCCGTTGTATAAGCAGTCCGCAGAGACTGTTAAGGCTTCCTCTTCTCGCCGGCGCACACGACCGCACCTTGGCTGCGTGACCTCCGATATCTTGCCAGCTTCGCCGAGGAAGGATTATTCGGCGACCAGGTCACACCATCCGGCAGCCAGGGACTCGAGACCGATGGACTCCGGACGTTCGCATAGGAAAAGTATGCGGGAGCCATCCGATGCGGAGCTGCCCTCGGCAAAGCAGCGAAAGACCGCTCCTCCGCAGGTCTCGACGTCGGACATTCTAGTGCAGATAGCACAGCTTATCGCAGCATCCCAGCAGCCGACAGAAACGGTGTCGGATCGAGAATTATCCGACGGCGCTGGGTCGGTACGCTCCGCCGAAGCATCGGGGGCGGACGACCGGGAACATCGGGAGGTCCGACCGGATGGTGAAAGGGATACGGATGAATTGGAGCTATCCCTTTCGGAACAACACAAAGCTGCCGTAGACTTCATCCGGCACTTTCTTCCTCAAGTTGTTCCGTCGGGCCAGACTGCTGCGCTTCCGGACAGGAGAATTATAGCGTCATTGGACTCTGATTTTTTCGAGCGGTTCAGGGACATCGCTCCCGAGTTTCCGTCGCAGTCCAATAATGTTGCAAGAACATTTGAATTATTGAACGACGCTATTTTTAAACTTGCTTCCAGGACAGGGAAAGCAGGCTTCTTGTCCGCAAATACTCTCAACCTGCCTTTCATTAATGCAAGGAATAAATTCGACACGGCAGGTCAGGGTATACCGAGAGTTCCTCTGCGTATGGACGACGAGGCGGAAGACTTAGAGCTATCATTACCGTCGTCAGCTTCTATTCCAACCGCAGTGTTGGAAACAGCTATTGCGTCTAACAGAGCCAATTTAGATGCCTTATCTTACGCAGATCACCTTACGAAGGCGTTATCACTGCGTCTTCAAGGGGAAGAGTTTCAGGATATACAATCCTCCTTAAGACTTCTTTCAAGGGCAGTAGCTTATTCCACGTGTAACTCCGCCCTTTCAGTGGCTAATCTGGAGTTGGTTAGACGTGACGCAGCCCTGTCTACATCCACACTAGTGGATTCTAAGGTGAAGAACTCTCTTAGAGTCGCTTCGGTCTCAGGAGATCTTCTCTTTGACGGCAAGCTTTCCGCTATTTATGATAATATTAAAAAGAAAGCTAGTGATTCTCTGTTGTTTAGATCCGCTCCTAAAAGGTCGGATTCAGCAGACACGAATAAGGCGGGCACTTCTGGGTCTTATCCGCCCAAGAGAGGTTCCTATAGAGGTTCCGGTGCGTCCTCTAGCTCTTATTCGAGAGACCGTCAGGATAGCGACTCTCGTTCGGGACGTCCTTCAGGCCGGGACAATCGGTCGGACGCCCCGAGGTCGACGAGGCGAGGTGCGGGTCGTGGAAGACGTGGTTTCTCCTACCGCAGGCCTCGCAGATCCAGGAGGTGATGGCTCAAACCTCTATCGCGTTCCGGTTGGCGGAAGGTTGTCGAGTTTTTCTCAAGAGTGGGCGTCGATTACGGACGACCCTTGGGTGAGAGGAGTGACTTCGGAAGGTCTAAAGATATCCTTCAAACGAAAGCCTCCATTAACTCGAAGTCCAAAGTGGACTCATCTTCCGTCAAACCCTCAGAAAAGAGACGCTCTGCTATCAGAGGTGCAGTCTCTTTTAATGAAGAACGCGGTAGAGGTCGTAGAAAACCAGGAATCGCTGGGATTCTACAGCCATCTGTTTCTGGTTCCGAAACCAGACGGCTCGTTCCGTCCAGTCATAGATTTGAGCTGGATAAACAAGCTGATCATCGCTCCGAAGTTTTATATGGAGACGATTCGATCGGTCAGAGCGAGTATTCGGGTGAACGATTATGCAACGAGCATAGATCTCAAAGATGCGTACTTTCACGTCATGGTACATCCGACATTCCGAAAGTATCTACGCTTCGCAGTCCTAGGAGTGGTGTATCAGTTCCGGGCCATGTGCTTCGGATTGAATCTAGCACCCTGGGCTTTCACTCGAGTAATGAACTCGGTAATGATTTACTTCCGAGCTCATTCGTCTGCGGTAACGTCGGCCTACCTGGACGACATTCTTCAGAGGTACGGCAACGAGTTAACGCTTCAGAACGATGTTCAGAATCTTCTTCTATTGCTCCGACGTCTCGGTTTCATAGTAAACGAGGAGAAGTCGGATCTGGTGCCGTCCAAGTCATTCACTCATCTGGGAATGAGCTTCGAGACGCACAACAATCTCGTTCGTCTGCCGTTAACCAGAGCGAAATTAGTCAGTTGTTACGCTCGCTATTGTCTAAATACAGACAAAGTCACAGCGAGAGAATTTATGAGACTGATAGGTCTGTGCGGAGCCGCTGCGGATCTCATTCCGATGGGACGGCTACGCACACGGCCTCTTCAAATTTTCTTGACTCAGAATTGGAGTGTGAAAATTCATTCGCTCGATGTAGACGTTCTCTTGTCAGATCAAGTGAAACAAGAGATTCAGACTTGGGCAAACATTCAGTGGTTAACTCAAGGAGTTCCGCTGCAGTTGCCGGATCCGAGTTTTACCATTATGACGGATGCCAGTCAAACAGGTTGGGGTGCATCATTAATCCCAACGGATTCGAGATGCCAGGGTCTTTGGGATCCGCAATTCCTGTGCAAGCACATAAACATCAAGGAAATGATGTCAATTTGGCTTGCGTTACGTCACTGGATGGACATTATTCACGATGCTCATGTCCAAATCCTATCCGACAATACGACAGTAGTGGCGTATATACGGAATCAGGGAGGCACTCATTCAGTTCCGTTGTTCAATCTAACGGAAAGAATCCTTCTGTTTGCGTTGGAACATCACGTTCTTCTTTCGGTCCGTCACATACCGGGTCGTCTGAATGTGCTAGCAGACTCCCTTTCTCGAAAGGGTCGCTTGTTGCCGTCGGAGTGGACTCTCAACAAACAAGTATTCAATCAGATTTGCTACCAATGGGAACGGCCAATGATAGACTTATTTGCGACACATCTCAACAATCAGTTGCAGACGTATGTGTCCCCGTGTCCGGATCCAAGAGCATTTGCTGTAGACGCTCTATCGATCCCTTGGGACGGAATGATAGGATATGCGTATCCTCCAGCGCCGTTAATTCAACAAGTATTGCTAAAGATAAAACAATCTCAATGCAAGATTCTGTTGGTAGCATCTCTGTCGCCACAGAGACCGTGGATAAATCTACTCAGGTGTCTGTTGTGGGACCTACCGCGGAAGCTCCCTCCACGAGAGGATCTTCTTTGGCAGGGGAAATCGCGCCAACTGCATCACAACCCGCAAGGTCTCAACCTTCACGTTTTTCCGTTGTGCGGTCCTTCTTGCATGGCAAGCACTTTACAGGACGAGCAGTGGACGCGATTTCTAACTGTAGGAGGACCTCCTCTTCGCTAAACTATGCGGCTAAGTGGAAGGTTTTCCGTCGTTGGTGTAGGGATCATTCTGTTGATATATTTGATCCCTCTATACCAGACATTGCTAACTTTCTAGTATACTTGTTTGACGAAATCAAACTGCAACCGGTTACTATAAAGGGTTATAGATCTATGTTATCTGATACCTATGCACATCATGATAGTTTACAAATTGGATCTAATGTCTCTTTATCGAAATTGGTTAGAAACTTTTCGATAAATAGACCCAGAACTCTTAGATTAATTCCTAAGTGGAATTTAGCTTGGGTTCTCCTTAAATTGAAGGAAAAGCCATTTGAACCTCTTGGGACAGTAGATTTCAAATTCTTATCTTATAAGACAGCTTTTCTCTTAGCTTTCTCTTCTGCCAGAAGAGTCAGTGAGCTTCATGCACTATCGGTGGATGATTCTCATTATCGTAGTGTTGGGAACACTATCACCTTCACTACTAACGTCGGTTTTTTAGCTAAGAATCAGGCTCCTAATAAATATCCGGAACCTATTGTTATTAAGGCTCTTCCGTCTTCAGACGGGCGTAGGCCTTTACTCTGTCCTGTTAGAGCACTACGTATCTATAAACAGAGATCTCAGTTCATCAGAAAGGGACGGAAACGTTTCTTTCTGTCTTTGATGCCTAATAGAAAGGACATTTCAGTCCATTCTATTGCTAGATGGATTCAGTTAACTATCCGTACTGCGTATGAAGATTTATCTTCTTCTCAGCAGTCTGTGCTTAAGATTTCTGCTCATGAAGTAAGAGCTCTTTCTACTTCCTGGGCTTATGCTAATAGTGTTGCTATTACAGATTTAATGAAGGCTGCTTATTGGTCTCAGCCATCCACATTTACTAATTTTTATCTCAGAAATATTGAGTCCATTTCTGGAGACCTGCATTGTTTAGGTCCGTTATCTGTTGCTCAGAATGTCGTCCACTAAACAGTTGCAACTATAGTTATGCAGGCTTTCTGTTCCGGCAGTGACTCCGTCCGGCTGCCCTCTTCGCTCTGGGCTATTTGACCCAGGGCAAGGGGAAGGGGGGGGGGGGGGGCGGGTGTTCCCTTAGGTCACCTGCTTTATAGTGAAAAGCAAGGGAATGCCTCCTCCAAGACAGTATTTCTGAGTCGCTTCCGGGATGGTTTTAAAGTGTAATATTAATGTTTAATTTCATTCATGTCTTATTTTTAAAGTGTAGCTCGGTGTGAAGCATTTGTATATGTCAAGTGTCAAACGGGCTTTAATATACAATACTCGGACACTTTTAAATGATTATAAAGAGTCTCAATTCTCTGGACTACTTTATTTATTGGCTTGTTTTAATAATAATTAGTATAAAGGTTATACTGGATATTAATAGAGAACATGAATGTTATTGTGCTCAATTATTAAGGGTAGTGTATCTTTCTAATTTAAATATTAAATAAGAAAGATACATGTAAAGCCTAATACTCCTTTTCTCCTTAAGGGGTTATCTCTTTATTTTATAATTGAGCTTATTGGATTTTCCTCTATGTCCTAGGCCCTCCAGCCTGTTTACTATTCAGCTAAGTCTGGGTCATTGGTACAGTATAAAAATGTTAAAAAATTTATAGTAATTTATATATTTTTTATACTTACCAATGACCCAGACGGGGATGGCCCTCCCTGAGTTGGGAACTCTTGCCTCCCCGCTGAGTACATAGCGCTGACCAGGCACTGCTAGTAAGAATGATATTTGGCGCCAATTTCGGGACGACTGCGTCACTGCGCATGCGCAGTAGAGTCGTACTATGGAGGTCCTTTAGGACATGATTTCTTTTTGTTTTGGATGCAAATTTTGGGGATTGGGGGGCAAAATTTGTGTTTGGCCCTGGTTTTTGTGGAGTTAGCACCAGCTAAGTCTGGGTCATTGGTAAGTATAAAAAATATATAAATTACTATAAATTTTTTAACGTTTTAACATAAATAATTATATTCACATCTTAAGTAGGCAAGAGTAATTGCTTTCATTGCAAATTCTGGCCTCCAATCTCCTCAACAACAGTACAAGAGGGAATACCCTGCTTTAAAACAAAACAAAATATTAAAACAAGTTTTTTTCTCTTTTCAGTCGAACTCTGTACAGATAAACTTTCATGGAAAGATCCCCTTTAGAGGAATTTATGTTCATTATTGGTATTATCAAGACAATTTAGAAGGGTAATGTTGCCTTTGCATACTTTTGTTTGACAATGTTAACTCTTAAACTTATATGAAAAACCCTTTCTCAGAGTGCTTCAGGGAAATGTGGCAGAGACTGAATTGACTAGTTGAGATAATTCGGGCCTGAATATTAATTTGTAATCGTCTCATTTGTACAGATTCTTTCAACTGGCATATACTACATATGCAATCCTCTTGCATCAGGTCAGGAACTGACATGGATCTCTTCTCACTCTTCATCAAGCATATTTTATGCTATGCTGGAAAATGGTGAGAGAGTTTTACAGAAATATTTCTCCTATGATTGCATTATATTATCATCGATAGATTCAGCCAATGATACTTGTATTTTTTAGGTCCTAAACTCACCAAATCATCCCCATTTTTATCAGGAATGTTGCACAACTGTGCAAAATTTCAATAGAATGTGTCAAACGTTTATAGAAACAATATATTTTCCTAATTCTGTTTATTTTTTTAGAGATTGCATCATTTCCGAGTGCAACATTTCAAGATGGGTAATTAAAATTCAAATATTTAGTTCAGCGATACCAATAACATAGACTAGTTTGATTTAACCAGAAATAAACTTTCTCATTTTACCCGCATTAAATAATGGCATTGTTTTATTCAAATTATGAATAAATTGTAATAAAATAACTATCTGTCCAGGTGGTGGAGATTATTTAACTTTACAAGTCTTTCGTTTTCTTCCAGTAAAGCCATTGTGTGATGATAGAACTTTTAGACAAAGGTTGTGAACTTAATACCAGTACTCTATATAAAGATATAAAGGTCATAGTTCAGTCCTATATGTAGCTCAGCATGATATGGAATAAACAAAAGGCCACAAATTATGCCGAAGCCAATGATGATTGCATCTCTCTTTTCCTTTCATTGCAGATGCTGTAATCGATACACGGAAGTCACAATATACAACATAACAATCACAACAAAAACAGACGACCAATCCTCATGGATGGCTCCAACAACACCAACAGTAAGTGGCAGACTAGACTTGCATGAAGACTCAACAAACCACCAGAAGACTGAGAAAAAGGTAGCAAAACATTATCTGAAAAAGAAGCCCACATCTGCCATTAGCACATGAGGCAACTACAGACCACCAGACGGCATTGTTGAGAAGGCCAATGTTGCATCAACTTAACACATGAACAGAAGAACCTGAGGCAGACTTTACTGTCCGTCGATGGCTCCAGCAATACCCGCAGTAGGTGGCAGACTATACTTCCCTGAAGACTCAACAAGCCACCAGAAGACCTTGCAGACAGGTATGAAAACCTCAAATAACACACATTTTTTTAACCAACATATATTTTTTTTCTTTTTCAGAATGTTCTTATATTGCAGAATCCTCAGATGGAGAAGAAAGAATTCCTATAACATAGTAGTATCACCACCGATGCACTTGGAAGTTGGAAATTTAACCCCAAAATGAGACAATTTTGACCATTTGTCAAGCGATAATCTGTAATTCAGGTGAATATATTTAAATGATATTTTAAAATTTTGACTATATGCTGTTTTCTCCAGGAAAGGTCACACTGAGCGCTTTGAGAAGCTGCATACATCATGTGGACTGTGAATTGGTAGGTTTTATAAATATAAAATATCCTTGTCCATGTTAACGAGAAGCTGATCATTTCTTGAGAAACCAATGTTTTAACATAAATAATTATATTCACATCTTAAGTAGGCAAGAGTAATTGCTTTCATTGCAAATTCTGGCCTCCAATCTCCTCAACAACAGTACAAGAGGGAATACCCTGCTTTAAAATAAAACAAAATATTAAAACAAGTTTTTTTCTCTTTTCAGTCGAACTCTGTACAGATAAACTTTCATGGAAAGATCCCCTTTAGAGGAATTTATGTTCATTATTGGTATTATCAAGACAATTTAGAAGGGTAATGTTGCCTTTGCATACTTTTGTTTGACAATGTTAACTCTTAAACTTATATGAGAAACCCTTTCTCAGTGTGCTTCAGGGAAATGTGGCAGAGACTGAATTGACTAGTTGAGATAATTCGGGCCTGAATATTAATTTGTAATCGTCTCATTTGTACAGATTCTTTCAACTGGCATATGCTACATATGCAATCCTCTTGCATCAGGTCAGGAACTGACATGGATCTCTTCTCACTCTTCATCAAGCATATTTTATGCTATGCAGGAAAATGGTGAGAGAGTTTTACAGAAATATTTCTCCTATGATTGCATTATATTATCATCGATAGATTCAGCCAATGATACTTGTATTTTTTAGGTCCTAAACTCACCAAATCATCCCCATTTTTATCAGGAATATTGGACAACTGTGCAAAATTTCAATAGAATGTGTCAAACGTTTATAGAAACAATATATTTTCCTAATTCTGTTTATTTTTTTTTAGAGATTTCATCATTTCCGAGTGCAACATTTCAAGATGTGTAATTAAAATTCAAATATTTAGTTCAGCGATACCAATAACATAGACTAGTTTGATTTAACCAGAAATAAACTTTCTCATTTTACCCGCATTAAATAATGGCATTGTTTTATTCAAATTATGAATAAATTGTAATAAAATAATTATCTGTCCAGGTGGTGTAGATTATTTAACTTTACAAGTCTTTTGTTTTTTTTCCAGTAAAGCCATTGTGTGATGATAGACCTTTTAGACAAAGGTTGTGAACTTAATACCAGTACTCTATATAAAGGTCATAGTTCAGTCCTATATGTAGCTCAGCATGATATGGAATAAACAAAAGGCCCCAAATTATGCCGAAGCCAATGATGATTGCATCTCTCTTTTCCTTTTATTGCAGATGCTGTAAGCGATACACGGAAGTCACAATATACAGCATAACAATCACAACAAAAACAGACGACCAATCCTCATGGATGGCTCCAACAACACCAACAGTAAGTGGCAGACTAGACTTGCCTGAAGACTCAACAAACCACCAGAAGACTGAGAAAAAGGTAGCAAAACATTATCTGAAAAAGAAGCCCACATCTGCCATTAGCACATGAGGCAACTACAGACCACCAGACGGCATTGTTGAGAAGGCCAATGTTGCATCAACTTAACACATGAACAGAAGAACCTGAGGCAGACTTTACTGTCCGTCGATGGCTCCAGCAATACCCGCAGTAGGTGGCAGACTATACTTCCCTGAAGACTCAACAAGCCACCAGAAGACCTTGCAGACAGGTATGAAAACCTCAAATAACACACATTTTTTTAACCAACATATATTTTTTTTCTTTTTCAGAATGTTCTTATATTGCAGAATCCTCAGATGGAGAAGAAAGAATTCCTATAACATAGTAGTATCACCACCGATGCACTTGGAAGTTGGAAATTTAACCCCAAAATGAGACAATTTTGACCATTTGTCAAGCGATAATCTGTAATTCAGGTGAATATATTTAAATGATATTTTAAAATTTTGACTATATGCTGTTTTCTCCAGGAAAGGTCACACTGAGCGCTTTGAGAAGCTGCATACATCATGTGGACTGTGAATTGGGAGGTTTTATTAATATAAAATATCCTTGTCCATGTTAACGAGAAGCTGATCATTTCTTGAGAAACCAATGTTTTAACATAAATAATTATATTCACATCTTAAGTAGGCAAGAGTAATTGCTTTCATTGCAAATTCTGGCCTCCAATCTCCTCAACAACAGTACAAGAGGGAATACCCTGCTTTAAAACAAAACAAAATATTAAAACAAGTTTTTTTCTCTTTTCAGTCGTACTCTGTACAGATAAACTTTCATGGAAAGATCCCCTTTAGAGGAATTTATGTTCATTATTGGTATTATCAAGACAATTTAGAAGGGTAATGTTGCCTTTGCATACTTTTGTTTGACAATGTTAACTCTTAAACTTATATGAGAAACCCTTTCTCAGAGTGCTTCAGGGAAATGTGGCAGAGACTGAATTGACTAGTTGAGATAATTCGGGCCTGAATATTAATTTGTAATCGTCTCATTTGTACAGATTCTTTCAACTGGCATATGCTACATATGCAAACCTCTTGCATCAGTTCAGGACCTGACATGGATCTCATCTCACTCTTCATCAAGCATATTTTATGCTATGCAGGAAAATGGTGAGAGAGTTTTACAGAAATATTTCTCCTATGGTGGCATTATATTATGATCGATAGATTCAGCCAATGATACTTGTATTTTTTAGGTCCTAAACTCACCAAATCATCCCCATTTTTATCAGGAATATTGGACAACTGTGCAAAATTTCAATAGAATGTGTCAAACGTTTATAGAAACAATATATTTTCCTAATTCTGTTTATTTTTTTTTAGAGATTTCATCATTTCCGAGTGCAACATTTCAAGATGTGTAATTAAAATTCAAATATTTAGTTCAGCGATACCAATAACATAGACTAGTTTGATTTAACCAGAAATAAACTTTCTCATTTTACCCGCATTAAATAATGGCATTGTTTTATTCAAATTATGAATAAATTGTAATAAAATAATTATCTGTCCAGGTGGTGTAGATTATTTAACTTTACAAGTCTTTTGTTTTTTTTCCAGTAAAGCCATTGTGTGATGATAGACCTTTTAGACAAAGGTTGTGAACTTAATACCAGTACTCTATATAAAGGTCATAGTTCAGTCCTATATGTAGCTCAGCATGATATGGAATAAACAAAAGGCCCCAAATTATGCCGAAGCCAATGATGATTGCATCTCTCTTTTCCTTTTATTGCAGATGCTGTAAGCGATACACGGAAGTCACAATATACAGCATAACAATCACAACTAAAACAGACGACCAATCCTCATGGATGGCTCCAACAACACCAACAGTAAGTGGCAGACTAGACTTGCCTGAAGACTTAACAAACCACCAGAAGACTGAGAAAAAGGTAGCAAAACATTATCTGAAAAAGAAGGCCACATCTGCCATTAGAACATGAGGCAACTACAGACCACCAGACGGCAATGTTGAGAAGTCCAATGTTGCATCAATTTAACACATGAACAGAAGAACCTGAGGCAGACTTTACTGTCCGTCGATGGCTCCAGCAATACCCGCAGTAGGTGGCAGACTATACTTCCCTGAAGACTCAACAAGCCACCAGAAGACCTTGCAGACAGGTATGAAAACCTCAAATAACACACATTTTTTTAACCAACATATATTTTTTTTCTTTTTCAGAATGTTCTTATATTGCAGAATCCTCAGATGGAGAAGAAAGAATTCCTATAACATAGTAGTATCACCACCGATGCACTTGGAAGTTGAAAATTTAACCCCAAAATGAGACAATTTTGACCATTTGTCAAGCGATAATCTGTAATTCAAGTGAATATATTTAAGTGATATTTTAAAATTTTGACTATGTGCTGTTTTCTCCAGGAAAGGTCACACTGAGCACTTTGAGAAGCTGCATACATCATGTGGACTGTGAATTGGTAGGTTTTATTAATATAAAATATCCTTGTCCATGTTAACGAGAAGCTGATCATTTCTTGAGAAACCAATGTTTTAACATAAATAATTATATTCACATCTTAAGTAGGCAACAGTAATTGCTTTCATTGCAAATTCTGGCCTCCAATCTCCTCAACAACAGTACAAGAGGGAATACCCTGCTTTAAAACAAAACAAAATATTAAAACAAGTTTTTTTCTCTTTTCAGTCGAACTCTGTACAGATAAGCTTTCATGAAAGATCCCTTTTAGAGGAATTTATGTTCATTATTGGTATTATCAAGACAATTTAGAAGGGTAATGTTGCCTTTGCATACTTTTGTTTGACAATGTTAACTCTTAAACTTATATGAAAAACCCTTTCTCAGAGTGCTTCAGGGAAATGTGGCAGAGACTGAATTGACTAGTTGAGATAATTCGGGCCTGAATATTAATTTGTAATCGTCTCATTTGTACAGATTCTTTCAACTGGCATATGCTACATATGCAAACCTCTTGCATCAGTTCAGGACCTGACATGGATCTCATCTCACTCTTCATCAAGCATATTTTATGCTATGCAGGAAAATGGTGAGAGAGTTTTACAGAAATATTTTTCCAATGGTGGCATTATATTATGATCGATAGATTCAGCCAATGATACTTGTATTTTTTAGGTCCTAAACTCACCAAATCATCCCCATTTTTATCAGGAATATTGGACAACTGTGCAAAATTTCAATAGAATGTGTCAAACGTTTATAGAAACAATATATTTTCCTAATTCTGTTTATTTTTTTTAGAGATTTCATCATTTCCGAGTGCAACATTTCAAGATGTGTAATTAAAATTCAAATATTTAGTTCAGCGATACCAATAACATAGACTAGTTTGATTTAACCAGAAATAAACTTTCTCATTTTACCCGCATTAAATAATGGCATTGTTTTATTCAAATTATGAATAAATTGTAATAAAATAACTATCTGTCCAGGTGGTGGAGATTATTTAACTTTACAAGTCTTTTGTTTTCTTCCAGTAAAGCCATTGTGTGATGATAGACCTTTTAGACAAAGGTTGTGAACTTAATACCAGTACTCTATATAAAGGTCATAGTTCAGTCCTATATATAGCTCAGCATGATATGGAATAAACAAAAGGCCACAAATTATGCCGAAGCCAATGATGATTGCATCTCTCTTTTCCTTTCATTGCAGATGCTGTAAGCGATACACGGAAGTCACAATATACAGCATAACAATCACAACTAAAACAGACGACCAATCCTCATGGATGGCTCCAACAACACCAACAGTAAGTGGCAGACTAGACTTGCCTGAAGACTTAACAAACCACCAGAAGACTGAGAAAAAGGTAGCAAAACATTATCTGAAAAAGAAGGCCACATCTGACATTAGAACATGAGGCAACTACAGACCACCAGACGGCATTGTTGAGAAGTCCAATGTTGCATCAATTTAACACATGAACAGAAGAACCTGAGGCAGACTTTACTGTCCGTCGATGGCTCCAGCAATACCCGCAGTAGGTGGCAGACTATACTTCCCTGAAGACTCAACAAGCCACCAGAAGACCTTGCAGACAGGTATGAAAACCTCAAATAACACACATTTTTTTAACCAACATATATTTTTTTTCTTTTTCAGAATGTTCTTATATTGCAGAATCCTCAGATGGATTAGAAAGATTTCCTATAACATAGTAGTATCACCACCGATGCACTTGGAAGTTGGAAATTTAACCCCAAAATGAGACAATTTTGACCATTTGTCAAGCGATAACCTGTAATTCAGGTGAATATATTTAAGTGATATTTTAAAATTTTGACTATGTGCTGTTTTCTCCAGGAAAGGTCACACTGAGCGCTTTGAGAAGCTGCATACATCATGTGGACTGTGAATTGGTAGGTTTTATAAATATAAAATATCCTTGTCCATGTTAACGAGAAGCTGATCATTTCTTGAGAAACCAATCTTTTAACATAAATAATTATATTCACATCTTAAGTAGGCAAGAGTAATTGCTTTCATTGCAAATTCTGGCCTCCAATCTCCTCAACAACAGTACAAGAGGGAATACCCTGCTTTAAAACAAAACAAAATATTAAAACAAGTTTTTTTCTCTTTTCAGTCGAACTCTGTACAGATAAACTTTCATGGAAAGATCCCCTTTAGAGGAATTTATGTTCATTATTGGTATTATCAAGACAATTTAGAAGGGTAATGTTGCCTTTGCATACTTTTGTTTGACAATGTTAACTCTTAAACTTATATGAAAAACCCTTTCTCAGAGTGCTTCAGGGAAATGTGGCAGAGACTGAATTGACTAGTTGAGATAATTCGGGCCTGAATATTAATTTGTAATCGTCTCATTTGTACAGATTCTTTCAACTGGCATATACTACATATGCAATCCTCTTGCATCAGGTCAGGAACTGACATGGATCTCTTCTCACTCTTCATCAAGCATATTTTATGCTATGCAGGAAAATGGTGAGAGAGTTTTACAGAAATATTTCTCCTATGATTGCATTATATTATCATCGATAGATTCAGCCAATGATACTTGTATTTTTTAGGTCCTAAACTCACCAAATCATCCCCATTTTTATCAGGAATGTTGGACAACTGTGCAAAATTTCAATAGAATGTGTCAAACGTTTATAGAAACAATATATTTTCCTAATTCTGTTTATTTTTTTAAAGATTGCATCATTTCCGAGTGCAACATTTCAAGATGGGTAATTAAAATTCAAATATTTAGTTCAGCGATACCAATAACATAGACTAGTTTGATTTAACCAGAAATAAACATTCTCATTTTACCCGCATTAAATAATGGCATTGTTTTATTCAAATTATGAATAAATTGTAATAAAATAACTATCTGTCCAGGTGGTGGAGATTATTTAACTTTACAAGACTTTTGTTTTCTTCCAGTAAAGCCATTGTGTGATGATAGAACTTTTAGACAAAGGTTGTGAACTTAATACCAGTACTCTATATAAAGGTCATAGTTCAGTCCTATATGTAGCTCAGCATGATATGGAATAAACAAAAGGCTACAAATTATGCCGAAGCCAATGATGATTGCATCTCTCTTTTCCTTTCATTGCAGATGCTGTAAGCGATGCACGGAAGTCACAATATACAGCATAACAATCTCAACAAAAACAGACGACCAATCCTCATGGATGGCTCCAACAACACCAACAGTAAGTGGCAGACTAGACTTGCCTGAAGACTCAACAAACCACCAGAAGACTGAGAAAAAGGTAGCAAAACATTATCTGAAAAAGAAGCCCACATCTGCCATTAGAACATGAGGCAACTACAGACCACCAGACGGCATTGTTGAGAAGTCCAATGTTGCATCAACTTAACACATGAACAGATGAACCTGAGGCAGACTTTACTGTCCGTCGATGGCTCCAGTTATACCCGCAGTAGGTGGCAGACTATACTTCCCTGAAGACTCAACAAGCCACCAGAAGAGCTTGCAGACAGGTATGAAAACCTCAAATAACACACATTTTTTTTAACCAACATATATTTTTTTTCTTTTTCAGAATGTTCTTATATTGCAGAATCCTCAGATGGAGAAGAAAGAATTCCTATAACATAGTAGTATCACCACCGATGCACTTGGAAGTTGGAAATTTAACCCCAAAATGAGACAATTTTGACCATTTGTCAAGCGATAATCTGTAATTCAGGTAAATATATTTAAGTGATATTTTAAAATTTTGACTATATGCTGTTTTCTCCAGGAAAGGTCACACTGAGCGCTTTGAGAAGCTGCATACATCGTGTGGACTGTGAATTGGGAGGTTTTATTAATATAAAATATCCTTGTCCATGTTAACGAGAAGCTGATCATTTCCTGAGAAACCAATGTTTTAACATAAATAATTATATTCACATCTTAAGTAGGCAACAGTAATTGCTTTCATTGCAAATTCTGGCCTCCAATCTCCTCAACAACAGCACAAGAGGGAATACCCTGCTTTAAAACAAAACAAAATATTAAAACAAGTTTGTTTCTCTTTTCAGTCATAGTCTGTACAGATAAACTTTCATGGAAAGATCCCCTTTAGAGGAATTTATGTTCATTATTGGTATTATCAAGACAATTTAGAAGGGTAATGTTGCCTTTGCATACTTTTGTTTGACAATGTTAACTCTTAAACTTATATGAAAAACCCTTTCTCAGAGTGCTTCAGGGAAATGTGGCAGAGACTGAATTGACTAGTTGAGATAATTCGAGCCTGAATAAAAATTTGTAATCGTCTCATTTGTACAGATTCTTTCAACTGGCATATATTACATATGCAAGCCTCTTGCATCAGGTCAGGAACTGACATGGATCTCTTCTCACTCTTCATCAAGCATATTTTATGCTATGCAGGAAAATGGTGAGAGAGTTTTACAGAAATATTTCTCCTATGATTGCATTATATTATCATCGATAGATTCAGCCAATGATACTTGTATTTTTAGGTCCTAAACTCACCAAATCATCCCCATTTTTATTAGGAATATTGGACAACTGTGTAAAATTTCAATAGAATGTGTCAAACGTTTATAGAAACAATATATTTTCCTAATTCTGTTTATTTTTTTAGAGATTGCATCATTTCCGAGTGCAACATTTCAAGATGGGTAATTAAAATTCAAATATTTAGTTCAGCGATACCAATAACATAGGCTAGTTTGATTTAACCAGAAATAAACTTTCTCATTTTACCCGCATTAAATAATGGCATTGTTTTATTCAAATTATGAATAAATTGTAATAAAATAACTATCTGTCCAGGTGGTGGAGATTATTTAACTTTACAAGTTTTTCGTTTTCTTCCAGAAAAGCCATTGTGTGATGATAGAACTTTTAGACAAAGGTTGTGAACTTAATACCAGTACTCTATATAAAGGTCATAGTTCAGTCCTATATGTAGCTCAGCATGATATGGAATAAACAAAAGGCCACAAATTATGCCGAAGCCAATGATGATTGCATCTCTCTTTTCCTTTCATTGCAGATGCTGTAATCGATACACGGAAGTCACAATATACAACATAACAATCACAACAAAAACAGACGACCAATCCTCAT
This sequence comes from Pictodentalium vernedei, assembly GCA_031216915.1. NCBI lineage: Eukaryota > Metazoa > Mollusca > Scaphopoda > Dentaliida > Dentaliidae > Pictodentalium > Pictodentalium vernedei. The sequence continues at coordinate 513,640,897 of CM062294.1, read as the reverse complement.
GGATGGCTCCAACAACACCAACAGTAAGTGGCAGACTAGACTTGCCTGAAGACTCAACAAACCTCCAGAAGACTGAGAAAAAGGAAGCAAAACATTATCTGAAAAAGAAGCCCACATCTGCCATTAGAACATGAGGCAACTACAGACCACCAGACGGCATTGTTGAGAAGTCCAATGTTGCATCAACTTAACACATGAACAGGTGAACCTGAGGCAGACTTTACTGTCCGTCGATGGCTCCAGCAATACCCGCAGTAGGTGGCAGACTATACTTCCCTGAAGACTCAACAAGCCACCAGAAGACCTTGCAGACAGGTATGAAAACCTCAAATAACACACATTTTTTTAACCAACATATATTTTTTTTCTTTTTCAGAATGTTCTTATATTGCAGAATCCTCAGATGGAGAAGAAAGAATTCCTATAACATAGTAGTATCACCGCCGATGCACTTGGAAGTTGGAAATTTAACCCCAAAATGAGACAATTTTGACCATTTGTCAAGCGATAATCTGTAATTCAGGTGAATATATTTAAGTGATATTTTAAAATTTTGACTATATGCTGTTTTCTCCAGGAAACGTCACACTGAGCGCTTTGGGAAGCTGCATACATCATGTGGACTGTGAATTGGGAGGTTTTATTAATATAAAATATCCTTGTCCATGTTAACGAGAAGCTGATCATTTCTTGAGAAACCAATGTTTTAACATAAATAATTATATTCACATCTTAAGTAGGCAAGAGTAATTGCTTTCATTGCAAATTCTGGCCTCCAATCTCCTCAACAACAGTACAAGAGGGAATACCCTGCTTTAAAACAAAACAAAATATTAAAACAAGTTTTTTTCTCTTTTCAGTCGAACTCTGTACAGATAAGCTTTCATGAAAGATCCCTTTTAGAGGAATTTATGTTCATTATTGGTATTATCAAGACAATTTAGAAGGGTAATGTTGCCTTTGCATACTTTTGTTTGACAATGTTAACTCTTAAACTTATATGAAAAACCCTTTCTCAGAGTGCTTCAGGGAAATGTGGCAGAGACTGAATTGACTAGTTGAGATAATTCGGGCCTGAATATTAATTTGTAATCGTCTCATTTGTACAGATTCTTTCAACTGGCATATGCTACATATGCAAGCCTCTTGCATCAGTTCAGGACCTGACATGGATCTCATCTCACTCTTCATCAAGCATATTTTATGCTATGCAGGAAAATGGTGAGAGAGTTTTACAGAAATATTTTTCCAATGGTGGCATTATATTATGATCGATAGATTCAGCCAATGATACTTGTATTTTTTAGGTCCTAAACTCACCAAATCATCCCCATTTTTATCAGGAATATTGGACAACTGTGCAAAATTTCAATAGAATGTGTCAAACGTTTATAGAAACAATATATTTTCCTAATTCTGTTTATTTTTTTTAGAGATTTCATCATTTCCGAGTGCAACATTTCAAGATGTGTAATTAAAATTCAAATATTTAGTTCAGCGATACCAATAACATAGACTAGTTTGATTTAACCAGAAATAAACTTTCTCATTTTACCCGCATTAAATAATGGCATTGTTTTATTCAAATTATGAATAAATTGTAATAAAATAACTATCTGTCCAGGTGGTGGAGATTATTTAACTTTACAAGTCTTTTGTTTTCTTCCAGTAAAGCCATTGTGTGATGATAGACCTTCTAGACAAAGGTTGTGAACTTAATACCAGTACTCTATATAAAGGTCATAGTTCAGTCCTATATATAGCTCAGCATGATATGGAATAAACAAAAGGCCACAAATTATGCCGAAGCCAATGATGATTGCATCTCTCTTTTCCTTTCATTGCAGATGCTGTAAGCGATACACGGAAGTCACAATATACAGCATAACAATCACAACTAAAACAGACGACCAATCCTCATGGATGGCTCCAACAACACCAACAGTAAGTGGCAGACTAGACTTGCCTGAAGACTTAACAAACCACCAGAAGACTGAGAAAAAGGTAGCAAAACATTATCTGAAAAAGAAGGCCACATCTGACATTAGAACATGAGGCAACTACAGACCACCAGACGGCATTGTTGAGAAGTCCAATGTTGCATCAATTTAACACATGAACAGAAGAACCTGAGGCAGACTTTACTGTCCGTCGATGGCTCCAGCAATACCCGCAGTAGGTGGCAGACTATACTTCCCTGAAGACTCAACAAGCCACCAGAAGACCTTGCAGACAGGTATGAAAACCTCAAATAACACACATTTTTTTAACCAACATATATTTTTTTTCTTTTTCAGAATGTTCTTATATTGCAGAATCCTCAGATGGAGAAGAAAGATTTCCTATAACATAGTAGTATCACCACCGATGCACTTGGAAGTTGGAAATTTAACCCCAAAATGAGACAATTTTGACCATTTGTCAAGCGATAACCTGTAATTCAGGTGAATATATTTAAGTGATATTTTAAAATTTTGACTATGTGCTGTTTTCTCCAGGAAAGGTCACACTGAGCGCTTTGAGAAGCTGCATACATCATGTGGACTGTGAATTGGTAGGTTTTATAAATATAAAATATCCTTGTCCATGTTAACGAGAAGCTGATCATTTCTTGAGAAACCAATCTTTTAACATAAATAATTATATTCACATCTTAAGTAGGCAAGAGTAATTGCTTTCATTGCAAATTCTGGCCTCCAATCTCCTCAACAACAGTACAAGAGGGAATACCCTGCTTTAAAACAAAACAAAATATTAAAACAAGTTTTTTTCTCTTTTCAGTCGAACTCTGTACAGATAAACTTTCATGGAAAGATCCCCTTTAGAGGAATTTATGTTCATTATTGGTATTATCAAGACAATTTAGAAGGGTAATGTTGCCTTTGCATACTTTTGTTTGACAATGTTAACTCTTAAACTTATATGAAAAACCCTTTCTCAGAGTGCTTCAGGGAAATGTGGCAGAGACTGAATTGACTAGTTGAGATAATTCGGGCCTGAATATTAATTTGTAATCGTCTCATTTGTACAGATTCTTTCAACTGGCATATACTACATATGCAATCCTCTTGCATCAGGTCAGGAACTGACATGGATCTCTTCTCACTCTTCATCAAGCATATTTTATGCTATGCAGGAAAATGGTGAGAGAGTTTTACAGAAATATTTCTCCTATGATTGCATTATATTATCAACGATAGATTCAGCCAATGATACTTGTATTTTTTAGGTCCTAAACTCACCAAATCATCCCCATTTTTATCAGGAATGTTGGACAACTGTGCAAAATTTCAATAGAATGTGTCAAACGTTTATAGAAACAATATATTTTCCTAATTCTGTTTATTTTTTTAGAGATTGCATCATTTCCGAGTGCAACATTTCAAGATGGGTAATTAAAATTCAAATATTTAGTTCAGCGATACCAATAACATAGACTAGTTTGATTTAACCAGAAATAAACTTTCTCATTTTACCCGCATTAAATAATGGCATTGTTTTATTCAAATTATGAATAAATTGTAATAAAATAACTATCTGTCCAGGTGGTGGAGATTATTTAACTTTACAAGTCTTTCGTTTTCTTCCAGTAAAGCCATTGTGTGATGATAGAACTTTTAGACAAAGGTTGTGAACTTAATACCAGTACTCTATATAAAGGTCATAGTTCAGTCCTATATGTAGCTCAGCATGATATGGAATAAACAAAAGGCCACAAATTATGCCGAAGCCAATGATGATTGCATCTCTCTTTTCCTTTCATTGCAGATGCTGTAATCGATACACGGAAGTCACAATATACAACATAACAATCACAACAAAAACAGACGACCAATCCTCATGGATGGCTCCAACAACACCAACAGTAAGTGGCAGACTAGACTTGCCTGAAGACTCAACAAACCACCAGAAGACTGAGAAAAAGGTAGCAAAACATTATCTGAAAAAGAAGCCCACATCTGCCATTAGCACATGAGGCAACTACAGACCACCAGACGGCATTGTTGAGAAGGCCAATGTTGCATCAACTTAACACATGAACAGAAGAACCTGAGGCAGACTTTACTGTCCGTCGATGGCTCCAGCAATACCCGCAGTAGGTGGCAGACTATACTTCCCTGAAGACTCAACAAGCCACCAGAAGACCTTGCAGACAGGTATGAAAACCTCAAATAACACACATTTTTTTAACCAACATATATTTTTTTTCTTTTTCAGAATGTTCTTATATTGCAGAATCCTCAGATGGAGAAGAAAGATTTCCTATAACATAGTAGTATCACCACCGATGCACTTGGAAGTTGGAAATTTAACCCCAAAATGAGACAATTTTGACCATTTGTCAAGCGATAATCTGTAATTCAGGTGAATATATTTAAATGATATTTTAAAATTTTGACTATATGCTGTTTTCTCCAGGAAAGGTCACACTGAGCGCTTTGAGAAGCTGCATACATCATGTGGACTGTGAATTGGGAGGTTTTATTAATATAAAATATCCTTGTCCATGTTAACGAGAAGCTGATCATTTCTTGAGAAACCAATGTTTTAACATAAATAATTATATTCACATCTTAAGTAGGCAACAGTAATTGCTTTCATTGCAAATTCTGGCCTCCAATCTCCTCAACAACAGTACAAGAGGGAATACCCTGCTTTAAAACAAAACAAAATATTAAAACAAGTTTTTTTCTCTTTTCAGTCGTACTCTGTACAGATAAACTTTCATGGAAAGATCCCCTTTAGAGGAATTTATGTTCATTATTGGTATTATCAAGACAATTTAGAAGGGTAATGTTGCCTTTGCATACTTTTGTTTGACAATGTTAACTCTTAAACTTATATGAAAAACCCTTTCTCAGAGTGCTTCAGGGAAATGTGGCAGAGACTGAATTGACTAGTTGAGATAATTCGGGCCTGAATATTAATTTGTAATCGTCTCATTTGTACAGATTCTTTCAACTGGCATATGCTACATATGCAAACCTCTTGCATCAGTTCAGGACCTGACATGGATCTCATCTCACTCTTCATCAAGCATATTTTATGCTATGCAGGAAAATGGTGAGAGAGTTTTACAGAAATATTTCTCCTATGGTGGCATTATATTATGATCGATAGATTCAGCCAATGATACTTGTATTTTTTAGGTCCTAAACTCACCAAATCATCCCCATTTTTATCAGGAATATTGGACAACTGTGCAAAATTTCAATAGAATGTGTCAAACGTTTATAGAAACAATATATTTTCCTAATTCTGTTTATTTTTTTTTAGAGATTTCATCATTTCCGAGTGCAACATTTCAAGATGTGTAATTAAAATTCAAATATTTAGTTCAGCGATACCAATAACATAGACTAGTTTGATTTAACCAGAAATAAACTTTCTCATTTTACCCGCATTAAATAATGGCATTGTTTTATTCAAATTATGAATAAATTGTAATAAAATAATTATCTGTCCAGGTGGTGTAGATTATTTAACTTTACAAGTCTTTTGTTTTTTATCCAGTAAAGCCATTGTGTGATGATAGACCTTTTAGACAAAGGTTGTGAACTTAATACCAGTACTCTATATAAAGGTCATAGTTCAGTCCTATATGTAGCTCAGCATGATATGGAATAAACAAAAGGCCCCAAATTATGCCGAAGCCAATGATGATTGCATCTCTCTTTTCCTTTTATTGCAGATGCTGTAAGCGATACACGGAAGTCACAATATACAGCATAACAATCACAACTAAAACAGACGACCAATCCTCATGGATGGCTCCAACAACACCAACAGTAAGTGGCAGACTAGACTTGCCTGAAGACTTAACAAACCACCAGAAGACTGAGAAAAAGGTAGCAAAACATTATCTGAAAAAGAAGGCCACATCTGCCATTAGAACATGAGGCAACTACAGACCACCAGACGGCAATGTTGAGAAGTCCAATGTTGCATCAATTTAACACATGAACAGAAGAACCTGAGGCAGACTTTACTGTCCGTCGATGGCTCCAGCAATACCCGCAGTAGGTGGCAGACTATACTTCCCTGAAGACTCAACAAGCCACCAGAAGACCTTGCAGACAGGTATGAAAACCTCAAATAACACACATTTTTTTAACCAACATATATTTTTTTTCTTTTTCAGAATGTTCTTATATTGCAGAATCCTCAGATGGAGAAGAAAGAATTCCTATAACATAGTAGTATCACCACCGATGCACTTGGAAGTTGAAAATTTAACCCCAAAATGAGACAATTTTGACCATTTGTCAAGCGATAATCTGTAATTCAGGTGAATATATTTAAGTGATATTTTAAAATTTTGACTATGTGCTGTTTTCTCCAGGAAAGGTCACACTGAGCACTTTGAGAAGCTGCATACATCATGTGGACTGTGAATTGGTAGGTTTTATTAATATAAAATATCCTTGTCCATGTTAACGAGAAGCTGATCATTTCTTGAGAAACCAATGTTTTAACATAAATAATTATATTCACATCTTAAGTAGGCAACAGTAATTGCTTTCATTGCAAATTCTGGCCTCCAATCTCCTCAACAACAGTACAAGAGGGAATACCCTGCTTTAAAACAAAACAAAATATTAAAACAAGTTTTTTTCTCTTTTCAGTCGAACTCTGTGCAGATAAGCTTTCATGAAAGATCCCTTTTAGAGGAATTTATGTTCATTATTGGTATTATCAAGACAATTTAGAAGGGTAATGTTGCCTTTGCATACTTTTGTTTGACAATGTTAACTCTTAAACTTATATGAAAAACCCTTTCTCAGAGTGCTTCAGGGAAATGTGGCAGAGACTGAATTGACTAGTTGAGATAATTCGGGCCTGAATATTAATTTGTAATCGTCTCATTTGTACAGATTCTTTCAACTGGCATATGCTACATATGCAAGCCTCTTGCATCAGTTCAGGACCTGACATGGATCTCATCTCACTCTTCATCAAGCATATTTTATGCTATGCAGGAAAATGGTGAGAGAGTTTTACAGAAATATTTTTCCAATGGTGGCATTATATTATGATCGATAGATTCAGCCAATGATACTTGTATTTTTTAGGTCCTAAACTCACCAAATCATCCCCATTTTTATCAGGAATATTGGACAACTGTGCAAAATTTCAATAGAATGTGTCAAACGTTTATAGAAACAATATATTTTCCTAATTCTGTTTATTTTTTTTAGAGATTTCATCATTTCCGAGTGCAACATTTCAAGATGTGTAATTAAAATTCAAATATTTAGTTCAGCGATACCAATAACATAGACTAGTTTGATTTAACCAGAAATAAACTTTCTCATTTTACCCGCATTAAATAATGGCATTGTTTTATTCAAATTATGAATAAATTGTAATAAAATAACTATCTGTCCAGGTGGTGGAGATTATTTAACTTTACAAGTCTTTTGTTTTCTTCCAGTAAAGCCATTGTGTGATGATAGACCTTTTAGACAAAGGTTGTGAACTTAATACCAGTACTCTATATAAAGGTCATAGTTCAGTCCTATATATAGCTCAGCATGATATGGAATAAACAAAAGGCCACAAATTATGCCGAAGCCAATGATGATTGCATCTCTCTTTTCCTTTCATTGCAGATGCTGTAAGCGATACACGGAAGTCACAATATACAGCATAACAATCACAACTAAAACAGACGACCAATCCTCATGGATGGCTCCAACAACACCAACAGTAAGTGGCAGACTAGACTTGCCTGAAGACTTAACAAACCATCAGAAGACTGAGAAAAAGGTAGCAAAACATTATCTGAAAAAGAAGGCCACATCTGACATTAGAACATGAGGAAACTACAGACCACCAGACGGCATTGTTGAGAAGTCCAATGTTGCATCAATTTAACACATGAACAGAAGAACCTGAGGCAGACTTTACTGTCCGTCGATGGCTCCAGCAATACCCGCAGTAGGTGGCAGACTATACTTCCCTGAAGACTCAACAAGCCACCAGAAGACCTTGCAGACAGGTATGAAAACCTCAAATAACACACATTTTTTTAACCAACATATATTTTTTTTCTTTTTCAGAATGTTCTTATATTGCAGAATCCTCAGATGGAGAAGAAAGATTTCCTATAACATAGTAGTATCACCACCGATGCACTTGGAAGTTGGAAATTTAACCCCAAAATGAGACAATTTTGACCATTTGTCAAGCGATAACCTGTAATTCAGGTGAATATATTTAAGTGATATTTTAAAATTTTGACTATGTGCTGTTTTCTCCAGGAAAGGTCACACTGAGCGCTTTGAGAAGCTGCATACATCATGTGGACTGTGAATTGGTAGGTTTTATAAATATAAAATATCCTTGTCCATGTTAACGAGAAGCTGATCATTTCTTGAGAAACCAATGTTTTAACATAAATAATTATATTCACATCTTAAGTAGGCAAGAGTAATTGCTTTCATTGCAAATTCTGGCCTCCAATCTCCTCAACAACAGTACAAGAGGGAATACCCTGCTTTAAAACAAAACAAAATATTAAAACAAGTTTTTTTCTCTTTTCAGTCGAACTCTGTACAGATAAACTTTCATGGAAAGATCCCCTTTAGAGGAATTTATGTTCATTATTGGTATTATCAAGACAATTTAGAAGGGTAATGTTGCCTTTGCATACTTTTGTTTGACAATGTTAACTCTTAAACTTATATGAAAAACCCTTTCTCAGAGTGCTTCAGGGAAATGTGGCAGAGACTGAATTGACTAGTTGAGATAATTCGGGCCTGAATATTAATTTGTAATCGTCTCATTTGTACAGATTCTTTCAACTGGCATATACTACATATGCAATCCTCTTGCATCAGGTCAGGAACTGACATGGATCTCTTCTCACTCTTCATCAAGCATATTTTATGCTATGCAGGAAAATGGTGAGAGAGTTTTACAGAAATATTTCTCCTATGATTGCATTATATTATCATCGATAGATTCAGCCAATGATACTTGTATTTTTTAGGTCCTAAACTCACCAAATCATCCCCATTTTTATCAGGAATATTGGACAACTGTGCAAAATTTCAATAGAATGTGTCAAACGTTTATAGAAACAATATATTTTCCTAATTCTGTTTATTTTTTTTAGAGATTTCATCATTTCCGAGTGCAACATTTCAAGATGTGTAATTAAAATTCAAATATTTAGTTCAGCGATACCAATAACATAGACTAGTTTGATTTAACCAGAAATAAACTTTCTCATTTTACCCGCATTAAATAATGGCATTGTTTTATTCAAATTATGAATAAATTGTAATAAAATAACTATCTGTCCAGGTGGTGGAGATTATTTAACTTTACAAGTCTTTTGTTTTCTTCCAGTAAAGCCATTGTGTGATGATAGACCTTTTAGACAAAGGTTGTGAACTTAATACCAGTACTCTATATAAAGGTCATAGTTCAGTCCTATATATAGCTCAGCATGATATGGAATAAACAAAAGGCCACAAATTATGCCGAAGCCAATGATGATTGCATCTCTCTTTTCCTTTCATTGCAGATGCTGTAAGCGATACACGGAAGTCACAATATACAGCATAACAATCACAACTAAAACAGACGACCAATCCTCATGGATGGCTCCAACAACACCAACAGTAAGTGGCAGACTAGACTTGCCTGAAGACTTAACAAACCACCAGAAGACTGAGAAAAAGGTAGCAAAACATTATCTGAAAAAGAAGGCCACATCTGACATTAGAACATGAGGCAACTACAGACCACCAGACGGCATTGTTGAGAAGTCCAATGTTGCATCAATTTAACACATGAACAGAAGAACCTGAGGCAGACTTTACTGTCCGTCGATGGCTCCAGCAATACCCGCAGTAGGTGGCAGACTATACTTCCCTGAAGACTCAACAAGCCACCAGAAGACCTTGCAGACAGGTATGAAAACCTCAAATAACACACATTTTTTTAACCAACATATATTTTTTTTCTTTTTCAGAATGTTCTTATATTGCAGAATCCTCAGATGGAGAAGAAAGATTTCCTATAACATAGTAGTATCACCACCGATGCACTTGGAAGTTGGAAATTTAACCCCAAAATGAGACAATTTTGACCATTTGTCAAGCGATAACCTGTAATTCAGGTGAATATATTTAAGTGATATTTTAAAATTTTGACTATGTGCTGTTTTCTCCAGGAAAGGTCACACTGAGCGCTTTGAGAAGCTGCATACATCATGTGGACTGTGAATTGGTAGGTTTTATAAATATAAAATATCCTTGTCCATGTTAACGAGAAGCTGATCATTTCTTGAGAAACCAATCTTTTAACATAAATAATTATATTCACATCTTAAGTAGGCAAGAGTAATTGCTTTCATTGCAAATTCTGGCCTCCAATCTCCTCAACAACAGTACAAGAGGGAATACCCTGCTTTAAAACAAAACAAAATATTAAAACAAGTTTTTTTCTCTTTTCAGTCGAACTCTGTACAGATAAACTTTCATGGAAAGATCCCCTTTAGAGGAATTTATGTTCATTATTGGTATTATCAAGACAATTTAGAAGGGTAATGTTGCCTTTGCATACTTTTGTTTGACAATGTTAACTCTTAAACTTATATGAAAAACCCTTTCTCAGAGTGCTTCAGGGAAATGTGGCAGAGACTGAATTGACTAGTTGAGATAATTCGGGCCTGAATATTAATTTGTAATCGTCTCATTTGTACAGATTCTTTCAACTGGCATATACTACATATGCAATCCTCTTGCATCAGGTCAGGAACTGACATGGATCTCTTCTCACTCTTCATCAAGCATATTTTATGCTATGCAGGAAAATGGTGAGAGAGTTTTACAGAAATATTTCTCCTATGATTGCATTATATTATCATCGATAGATTCAGCCAATGATACTTGTATTTTTTAGGTCCTAAACTCACCAAATCATCCCCATTTTTATCAGGAATGTTGGACAACTGTGCAAAATTTCAATAGAATATGTCAAACGTTTATAGAAACAATATATTTTCCTAATTCTGTTTATTTTTTTAAAGATTGCATCATTTCCGAGTGCAACATTTCAAGATGGGTAATTAAAATTCAAATATTTAGTTCAGCGATACCAATAACATAGACTAGTTTGATTTAACCAGAAATAAACATTCTCATTTTACCCGCATTAAATAATGGCATTGTTTTATTCAAATTATGAATAAATTGTAATAAAATAACTATCTGTCCAGGTGGTGGAGATTATTTAACTTTACAAGACTTTTGTTTTCTTCCAGTAAAGCCATTGTGTGATGATAGAACTTTTAGACAAAGGTTGTGAACTTAATACCAGTACTCTATATAAAGGTCATAGTTCAGTCCTATATGTAGCTCAGCATGATATGGAATAAACAAAAGGCTACAAATTATGCCGAAGCCAATGATGATTGCATCTCTCTTTTCCTTTCATTGCAGATGCTGTAAGCGATGCACGGAAGTCACAATATACAGCATAACAATCTCAACAAAAACAGACGACCAATCCTCATGGATGGCTCCAACAACACCAACAGTAAGTGGCAGACTAGACTTGCCTGAAGACTCAACAAACCACCAGAAGACTGAGAAAAAGGTAGCAAAACATTATCTGAAAAAGAAGCCCACATCTGCCATTAGAACATGAGGCAACTACAGACCACCAGACGGCATTGTTGAGAAGTCCAATGTTGCATCAACTTAACACATGAACAGATGAACCTGAGGCAGACTTTACTGTCCGTCGATGGCTCCAGTTATACCCGCAGTAGGTGGCAGACTATACTTCCCTGAAGACTCAACAAGCCACCAGAAGAGCTTGCAGACAGGTATGAAAACCTCAAATAACACACATTTTTTTTAACTAACATATATTTTTTTTCTTTTTCAGAATGTTCTTATATTGCAGAATCCTCAGATGGAGAAGAAAGAATTCCTATAACATAGTAGTATCACCACCGATGCACTTGGAAGTTGGAAATTTAACCCCAAAATGAGACAATTTTGACCATTTGTCAAGCGATAATCTGTAATTCAGGTAAATATATTTAAGTGATATTTTAAAATTTTGACTATATGCTGTTTTCTCCAGGAAAGGTCACACTGAGCGCTTTGAGAAGCTGCATACATCGTGTGGACTGTGAATTGGGAGGTTTTATTAATATAAAATATCCTTGTCCATGTTAACGAGAAGCTGATCATTTCTTGAGAAACCAATGTTTTAACATAAATAATTATATTCACATCTTAAGTAGGCAACAGTAATTGCTTTCATTGCAAATTCTGGCCTCCAATCTCCTCAACAACAGCACAAGAGGGAATACCCTGCTTTAAAACAAAACAAAATATTAAAACAAGTTTGTTTCTCTTTTCAGTCATAGTCTGTACAGATAAACTTTCATGGAAAGATCCCCTTTAGAGGAATTTATGTTCATTATTGGTATTATCAAGACAATTTAGAAGGGTAATGTTGCCTTTGCATACTTTTGTTTGACAATGTTAACTCTTAAACTTATATGAAAAACCCTTTCTCAGAGTGCTTCAGGGAAATGTGGCAGAGACTGAATTGACTAGTTGAGATAATTCGAGCCTGAATATTAATTTGTAATCGTCTCATTTGTACAGATTCTTTCAACTGGCATATATTACATATGCAAGCCTCTTGCATCAGGTCAGGAACTGACATGGATCTCTTCTCACTCTTCATCAAGCATATTTTATGCTATGCAGGAAAATGGTGAGAGAGTTTTACAGAAATATTTCTCCTATGATTGCATTATATTATCATCGATAGATTCAGCCAATGATACTTGTATTTTTTAGGTCCTAAACTCACCAAATCATCCCCATTTTTATCAGGAATATTGGACAACTGTGCAAAATTTCAATAGAATGTGTCAAACGTTTATAGAAACAATATATTTTCCTAATTCTGTTTATTTTTTTTAGAGATTTCATCATTTCCGAGTGCAACATTTCAAGATGTGTAATTAAAATTCAAATATTTAGTTCAGCGATACCAATAACATAGACTAGTTTGATTTAACCAGAAATAAACTTTCTCATTTTACCCGCATTAAATAATGGCATTGTTTTATTCAAATTATGAATAAATTGTAATAAAGTAACTATCTGTCCAGGTGGTGGAGATTATTTAACTTTACAAGTCTTTTGTTTTCTTCCAGTAAAGCCATTGTGTGATGATAGACCTTCTAGACAAAGGTTGTGAACTTAATACCAGTACTCTATATAAAGGTCATAGTTCAGTCCTATATATAGCTCAGCATGATATGGAATAAACAAAAGGCCACAAATTATGCCGAAGCCAATGATGATTGCATCTCTCTTTTCCTTTCATTGCAGATGCTGTAAGCGATACACGGAAGTCACAATATACAGCATAACAATCATAACTAAAACAGACGACCAATCCTCATGGATGGCTCCAACAACACCAACAGTAAGTGGCAGACTAGACTTGCCTGAAGACTTAACAAACCACCAGAAGACTGAGAAAAAGGTAGCAAAACATTATCTGAAAAAGAAGGCCACATCTGACATTAGAACATGAGGCAACTACAGACCACCAGACGGCATTGTTGAGAAGTCCAATGTTGCATCAATTTAACACATGAACAGAAGAACCTGAGGCAGACTTTACTGTCCGTCGATGGCTCCAGCAATACCCGCAGTAGGTGGCAGACTATACTTCCCTGAAGACTCAACAAGCCACCAGAAGACCTTGCAGACAGGTATGAAAACCTCAAATAACACACATTTTTTTAACCAACATATATTTTTTTTCTTTTTCAGAATGTTCTTATATTGCAGAATCCTCAGATGGAGAAGAAAGATTTCCTATAACATAGTAGTATCACCACCGATGCACTTGGAAGTTGGAAATTTAACCCCAAAATGAGACAATTTTGACCATTTGTCAAGCGATAACCTGTAATTCAGGTGAATATATTTAAGTGATATTTTAAAATTTTGACTATGTGCTGTTTTCTCCAGGAAAGGTCACACTGAGCGCTTTGAGAAGCTGCATACATCATGTGGACTGTGAATTGGTAGGTTTTATAAATATAAAATATCCTTGTCCATGTTAACGAGAAGCTGATCATTTCTTGAGAAACCAATGTTTTAACATAAATAATTATATTCACATCTTAAGTAGGCAAGAGTAATTGCTTTCATTGCAAATTCTGGCCTCCAATCTCCTCAACAACAGTACAAGAGGGAATACCCTGCTTTAAAACAAAACAAAATATTAAAACAAGTTTTTTTCTCTTTTCAGTCGAACTCTGTACAGATAAACTTTCATGGAAAGATCCCCTTTAGAGGAATTTATGTTCATTATTGGTATTATCAAGACAATTTAGAAGGGTAATGTTGCCTTTGCATACTTTTGTTTGACAATGTTAACTCTTAAACTTATATGAAAAACCCTTTCTCAGAGTGCTTCAGGGAAATGTGGCAGAGACTGAATTGACTAGTTGAGATAATTCGGGCCTGAATATTAATTTGTAATCGTCTCATTTGTACAGATTCTTTCAACTGGCATATACTACATATGCAATCCTCTTGCATCAGGTCAGGAACTGACATGGATCTCTTCTCACTCTTCATCAAGCATATTTTATGCTATGCAGGAAAATGGTGAGAGAGTTTTACAGAAATATTTCTCCTATGATTGCATTATATTATCAACGATAGATTCAGCCAATGATACTTGTATTTTTTAGGTCCTAAACTCACCAAATCATCCCCATTTTTATCAGGAATGTTGGACAACTGTGCAAAATTTCAATAGAATGTGTCAAACGTTTATAGAAACAATATATTTTCCTAATTCTGTTTATTTTTTTAGAGATTGCATCATTTCCGAGTGCAACATTTCAAGAGCAACATTTCAAGATGGGTAATTAAAATTCAAATATTTAGTTCAGCGATACCAATAACATAGACTAGTTTGATTTAACCAGAAATAAACTTTCTCATTTTACCCGCATTAAATAATGGCATTGTTTTATTCAAATTATGAATAAATTGTAATAAAATAACTATCTGTCCAGGTGGTGGAGATTATTTAACTTTACAAGTCTTTCGTTTTCTTCCAGTAAAGCCATTGTGTGATGATAGAACTTTTAGACAAAGGTTGTGAACTTAATACCAGTACTCTATATAAAGGTCATAGTTCAGTCCTATATGTAGCTCAGCATGATATGGAATAAACAAAAGGCCACAAATTATGCCGAAGCCAATGATGATTGCATCTCTCTTTTCCTTTCATTGCAGATGCTGTAATCGATACACGGAAGTCACAATATACAACATAACAATCACAACAAAAACAGACGACCAATCCTCATGGATGGCTCCAACAACACCAACAGTAAGTGGCAGACTAGACTTGCCTGAAGACTCAACAAACCACCAGAAGACTGAGAAAAAGGTAGCAAAACATTATCTGAAAAAGAAGCCCACATCTGCCATTAGCACATGAGGCAACTACAGACCACCAGACGGCATTGTTGAGAAGGCCAATGTTGCATCAACTTAACACATGAACAGAAGAACCTGAGGCAGACTTTACTGTCCGTCGATGGCTCCAGCAATACCCGCAGTAGGTGGCAGACTATACTTCCCTGAAGACTCAACAAGCCACCAGAAGACCTTGCAGACAGGTATGAAAACCTCAAATAACACACATTTTTTTAACCAACATATATTTTTTTTCTTTTTCAGAATGTTCTTATATTGCAGAATCCTCAGATGGAGAAGAAAGATTTCCTATAACATAGTAGTATCACCACCGATGCACTTGGAAGTTGGAAATTTAACCCCAAAATGAGACAATTTTGACCATTTGTCAAGCGATAATCTGTAATTCAGGTGAATATATTTAAATGATATTTTAAAATTTTGACTATATGCTGTTTTCTCCAGGAAAGGTCACACTGAGCGCTTTGAGAAGCTGCATACATCATGTGGACTGTGAATTGGGAGGTTTTATTAATATAAAATATCCTTGTCCATGTTAACGAGAAGCTGATCATTTCTTGAGAAACCAATGTTTTAACATAAATAATTATATTCACATCTTAAGTAGGCAACAGTAATTGCTTTCATTGCAAATTCTGGCCTCCAATCTCCTCAACAACAGTACAAGAGGGAATACCCTGCTTTAAAACAAAACAAAATATTAAAACAAGTTTTTTTCTCTTTTCAGTCGTACTCTGTACAGATAAACTTTCATGGAAAGATCCCCTTTAGAGGAATTTATGTTCATTATTGGTATTATCAAGACAATTTAGAAGGGTAATGTTGCCTTTGCATACTTTTGTTTGACAATGTTAACTCTTAAACTTATATGAAAAACCCTTTCTCAGAGTGCTTCAGGGAAATGTGGCAGAGACTGAATTGACTAGTTGAGATAATTCGGGCCTGAATATTAATTTGTAATCGTCTCATTTGTACAGATTCTTTCAACTGGCATATGCTACATATGCAAACCTCTTGCATCAGTTCAGGACCTGACATGGATCTCATCTCACTCTTCATCAAGCATATTTTATGCTATGCAGGAAAATGGTGAGAGAGTTTTACAGAAATATTTCTCCTATGGTGGCATTATATTATGATCGATAGATTCAGCCAATGATACTTGTATTTTTTAAGTCCTAAACTCACCAAATCATCCCCATTTTTATCAGGAATATTGGACAACTGTGCAAAATTTCAATAGAATGTGTCAAACGTTTATAGAAACAATATATTTTCCTAATTCTGTTTATTTTTTTTTAGAGATTTCATCATTACCGAGTGCAACATTTCAAGATGTGTAATTAAAATTCAAATATTTAGTTCAGCGATACCAATAACATAGACTAGTTTGATTTAACCAGAAATAAACTTTCTCATTTTACCCGCATTAAATAATGGCATTGTTTTATTCAAATTATGAATAAATTGTAATAAAATAATTATCTGTCCAGGTGGTGTAGATTATTTAACTTTACAAGTCTTTTGTTTTTTATCCAGTAAAGCCATTGTGTGATGATAGACCTTTTAGACAAAGGTTGTGAACTTAATACCAGTACTCTATATAAAGGTCATAGTTCAGTCCTATATGTAGCTCAGCATGATATGGAATAAACAAAAGGCCCCAAATTATGCCGAAGCCAATGATGATTGCATCTCTCTTTTCCTTTTATTGCAGATGCTGTAAGCGATACACGGAAGTCACAATATACAGCATAACAATCACAACTAAAACAGACGACCAATCCTCATGGATGGCTCCAACAACACCAACAGTAAGTGGCAGACTAGACTTGCCTGAAGACTTAACAAACCACCAGAAGACTGAGAAAAAGGTAGCAAAACATTATCTGAAAAAGAAGGCCACATCTGCCATTAGAACATGAGGCAACTACAGACCACCAGACGGCAATGTTGAGAAGTCCAATGTTGCATCAATTTAACACATGAACAGAAGAACCTGAGGCAGACTTTACTGTCCGTCGATGGCTCCAGCAATACCCGCAGTAGGTGGCAGACTATACTTCCCTGAAGACTCAACAAGCCACCAGAAGACCTTGCAGACAGGTATGAAAACCTCAAATAACACACATTTTTTTAACCAACATATATTTTTTTTCTTTTTCAGAATGTTCTTATATTGCAGAATCCTCAGATGGAGAAGAAAGAATTCCTATAACATAGTAGTATCACCACCGATGGACTTGGAAGTTGAAAATTTAACCCCAAAATGAGACAATTTTGACCATTTGTCAAGCGATAATCTGTAATTCAGGTGAATATATTTAAGTGATATTTTAAAATTTTGACTATGTGCTGTTTTCTCCAGGAAAGGTCACACTGAGCACTTTGAGAAGCTGCATACATCATGTGGACTGTGAATTGGTAGGTTTTATTAATATAAAATATCCTTGTCCATGTTAACGAGAAGCTGATCATTTCTTGAGAAACCAATGTTTTAACATAAATAATTATATTCACATCTTAAGTAGGCAACAGTAATTGCTTTCATTGCAAATTCTGGCCTCCAATCTCCTCAACAACAGTACAAGAGGGAATACCCTGCTTTAAAACAAAACAAAATATTAAAACAAGTTTTTTTCTCTTTTCAGTCGAACTCTGTGCAGATAAGCTTTCATGAAAGATCCCTTTTAGAGGAATTTATGTTCATTATTGGTATTATCAAGACAATTTAGAAGGGTAATGTTGCCTTTGCATACTTTTGTTTGACAATGTTAACTCTTAAACTTATATGAAAAACCCTTTCTCAGAGTGCTTCAGGGAAATGTGGCAGAGACTGAATTGACTAGTTGAGATAATTCGGGCCTGAATATTAATTTGTAATCGTCTCATTTGTACAGATTCTTTCAACTGGCATATGCTACATATGCAAGCCTCTTGCATCAGTTCAGGACCTGACATGGATCTCATCTCACTCTTCATCAAGCATATTTTATGCTATGCAGGAAAATGGTGAGAGAGTTTTACAGAAATATTTTTCCAATGGTGGCATTATATTATGATCGATAGATTCAGCCAATGATACTTGTATTTTTTAGGTCCTAAACTCACCAAATCATCCCCATTTTTATCAGGAATATTGGACAACTGTGCAAAATTTCAATAGAATGTGTCAAACGTTTATAGAAACAATATATTTTCCTAATTCTGTTTATTTTTTTTAGAGATTTCATCATTTCCGAGTGCAACATTTCAAGATGTGTAATTAAAATTCAAATATTTAGTTCAGCGATACCAATAACATAGACTAGTTTGATTTAACCAGAAATAAACTTTCTCATTTTACCCGCATTAAATAATGGCATTGTTTTATTCAAATTATGAATAAATTGTAATAAAATAACTATCTGTCCAGGTGGTGGAGATTATTTAACTTTACAAGTCTTTTGTTTTCTTCCAGTAAAGCCATTGTGTGATGATAGACCTTTTAGACAAAGGTTGTGAACTTAATACCAGTACTCTATATAAAGGTCATAGTTCAGTCCTATATATAGCTCAGCATGATATGGAATAAACAAAAGGCCACAAATTATGCCGAAGCCAATGATGATTGCATCTCTCTTTTCCTTTCATTGCAGATGCTGTAAGCGATACACGGAAGTCACAATATACAGCATAACAATCACAACTAAAACAGACGACCAATCCTCATGGATGGCTCCAACAACACCAACAGTAAGTGGCAGACTAGACTTGCCTGAAGACTTAACAAACCACCAGAAGACTGAGAAAAAGGTAGCAAAACATTATCTGAAAAAGAAGGCCACATCTGACATTAGAACATGAGGCAACTACAGACCACCAGACGGCATTGTTGAGAAGTCCAATGTTGCATCAATTTAACACATGAACAGAAGAACCTGAGGCAGACTTTACTGTCCGTCGATGGCTCCAGCAATACCCGCAGTAGGTGGCAGACTATACTTCCCTGAAGACTCAACAAGCCACCAGAAGACATTGCAGACAGGTATGAAAACCTCAAATAACACACATTTTTTTAACCAACATATATTTTTTTTCTTTTTCAGAATGTTCTTATATTGCAGAATCCTCAGATGGAGAAGAAAGATTTCCTATAACATAGTAGTATCACCACCGATGCACTTGGAAGTTGGAAATTTAACCCCAAAATGAGACAATTTTGACCATTTGTCAAGCGATAACCTGTAATTCAGGTGAATATATTTAAGTGATATTTTAAAATTTTGACTATGTGCTGTTTTCTCCAGGAAAGGTCACACTGAGCGCTTTGAGAAGCTGCATACATCATGTGGACTGTGAATTGGTAGGTTTTATAAATATAAAATATCCTTGTCCATGTTAACGAGAAGCTGATCATTTCTTGAGAAACCAATGTTTTAACATAAATAATTATATTCACATCTTAAGTAGGCAAGAGTAATTGCTTTCATTGCAAATTCTGGCCTCCAATCTCCTCAACAACAGTACAAGAGGGAATACCCTGCTTTAAAACAAAACAAAATATTAAAACAAGTTTTTTTCTCTTTTCAGTCGAACTCTGTACAGATAAACTTTCATGGAAAGATCCCCTTTAGAGGAATTTATGTTCATTATTGGTATTATCAAGACAATTTAGAAGGGTAATGTTGCCTTTGCATACTTTTGTTTGACAATGTTAACTCTTAAACTTATATGAAAAACCCTTTCTCAGAGTGCTTCAGGGAAATGTGGCAGAGACTGAATTGACTAGTTGAGATAATTCGGGCCTGAATATTAATTTGTAATCGTCTCATTTGTACAGATTCTTTCAACTGGCATATACTACATATGCAATCCTCTTGCATCAGGTCAGGAACTGACATGGATCTCTTCTCACTCTTCATCAAGCATATTTTATGCTATGCAGGAAAATGGTGAGAGAGTTTTACAGAAATATTTCTCCTATGATTGCATTATATTATCATCGATAGATTCAGCCAATGATACTTGTATTTTTTAGGTCCTAAACTCACCAAATCATCCCCATTTTTATCAGGAATGTTGGACAACTGTGCAAAATTTCAATAGAATGTGTCAAACGTTTATAGAAACAATATATTTTCCTAATTCTGTTTATTTTTTTAAAGATTGCATCATTTCCGAGTGCAACATTTCAAGATGGGTAATTAAAATTCAAATATTTAGTTCAGCGATACCAATAACATAGACTAGTTTGATTTAACCAGAAATAAACATTCTCATTTTACCCGCATTAAATAATGGCATTGTTTTATTCAAATTATGAATAAATTGTAATAAAATAACTATCTGTCCAGGTGGTGGAGATTATTTAACTTTACAAGACTTTTGTTTTCTTCCAGTAAAGCCATTGTGTGATGATAGAACTTTTAGACAAAGGTTGTGAACTTAATACCAGTACTCTATATAAAGGTCATAGTTCAGTCCTATATGTAGCTCAGCATGATATGGAATAAACAAAAGGCTACAAATTATGCCGAAGCCAATGATGATTGCATCTCTCTTTTCCTTTCATTGCAGATGCTGTAAGCGATGCACGGAAGTCACAATATACAGCATAACAATCTCAACAAAAACAGACGACCAATCCTCATGGATGGCTCCAACAACACCAACAGTAAGTGGCAGACTAGACTTGCCTGAAGACTCAACAAACCACCAGAAGACTGAGAAAAAGGTAGCAAAACATTATCTGAAAAAGAAGCCCACATCTGCCATTAGAACATGAGGCAACTACAGACCACCAGACGGCATTGTTGAGAAGTCCAATGTTGCATCAACTTAACACATGAACAGATGAACCTGAGGCAGACTTTACTGTCCGTCGATGGCTCCAGTTATACCCGCAGTAGGTGGCAGACTATACTTCCCTGAAGACTCAACAAGCCACCAGAAGAGCTTGCAGACAGGTATGAAAACCTCAAATAACACACATTTTTTTTAACCAACATATATTTTTTTTCTTTTTCAGAATGTTCTTATATTGCAGAATCCTCAGATGGAGAAGAAAGAATTCCTATAACATAGTAGTATCACCACCGATGCACTTGGAAGTTGGAAATTTAACCCCAAAATGAGACAATTTTGACCATTTGTCAAGCGATAATCTGTAATTCAGGTAAATATATTTAAGTGATATTTTAAAATTTTGACTATATTCTGTTTTCGCCAGGAAAGGTCACACTGAGCGCTTTGAGAAGCTGCATACATCGTGTGGACTGTGAATTGGGAGGTTTTATTAATATAAAATATCCTTGTCCATGTTAACGAGAAGCTGATCATTTCTTGAGAAACCAATGTTTTAACATAAATAATTATATTCACATCTTAAGTAGGCAACAGTAATTGCTTTCATTGCAAATTCTGGCCTCCAATCTCCTCAACAACAGCACAAGAGGGAATACCCTGCTTTAAAACAAAACAAAATATTAAAACAAGTTTGTTTCTCTTTTCAGTCATAGTCTGTACAGATAAACTTTCATGGAAAGATCCCCTTTAGAGGAATTTATGTTCATTATTGGTATTATCAAGACAATTTAGAAGGGTAATGTTGCCTTTGCATACTTTTGTTTGACAATGTTAACTCTTAAACTTATATGAAAAACCCTTTCTCAGAGTGCTTCAGGGAAATGTGGCAGAGACTGAATTGACTAGTTGAGATAATTCGAGCCTGAATATTAATTTGTAATCGTCTCATTTGTACAGATTCTTTCAACTGGCATATATTACATATGCAAGCCTCTTGCATCAGGTCAGGAACTGACATGGATCTCTTCTCACTCTTCATCAAGCATATTTTATGCTATGCAGGAAAATGGTGAGAGAGTTTTACAGAAATATTTCTCCTATGATTGCATTATATTATCATCGATAGATTCAGCCAATGATACTTGTATTTTTAGGTCCTACACTCACCAAATCATCCCCATTTTTATTAGGAATATTGGACAACTGTGCAAAATTTCAATAGAATGTGTCAAACGTTTATAGAAACAATATATTTTCCTAATTCTGTTTATGTTTTTAGAGATTGCATCATTTCCGAGTGCAACATTTCAAGATGGGTAATTAAAATTCAAATATTTAGTTCAGCGATACCAATAACATAGGCTAGTTTGATTTAACCAGAAATAAACTTTCTCATTTTACCCGCATTAAATAATGGCATTGTTTTATTCAAATTATGAATAAATTGTAATAAAATAACTATCTGTCCAGGTGGTGGAGATTATTTAACTTTACAAGTTTTTCGTTTTCTTCCAGAAAAGCCATTGTGTGATGATAGAACTTTTAGACAAAGGTTGTGAACTTAATACCAGTACTCTATATAAAGGTCATAGTTCAGTCCTATATGTAGCTCAGCATGATATGGAATAAACAAAAGGCCACAAATTATGCCGAAGCCAATGATGATTGCATCTCTCTTTTCCTTTCATTGCAGATGCTGTAATCGATACACGGAAGTCACAATATACAACATAACAATCACAACAAAAACAGACGACCAATCCTCATGGATGGCTCCAACAACACCAACAGTAAGTGGCAGACTAGACTTGCCTGAAGACTCAACAAACCTCCAGAAGACTGAGAAAAAGGAAGCAAAACATTATCTGAAAAAGAAGCCCACATCTGCCATTAGAACATGAGGCAACTACAGACCACCAGACGGCATTGTTGAGAAGTCCAATGTTGCATCAACTTAACACATGAACAGGTGAACCTGAGGCAGACTTTACTGTCCGTCGATGGCTCCAGCAATACCCGCAGTAGGTGGCAGACTATACTTCCCTGAAGACTCAACAAGCCACCAGAAGACCTTGCAGACAGGTATGAAAACCTCAAATAACACACATTTTTTTAACCAACATATATTTTTTTTCTTTTTCAGAATGTTCTTATATTGCAGAATCCTCAGATGGAGAAGAAAGAATTCCTATAACATAGTAGTATCACCGCCGATGCACTTGGAAGTTGGAAATTTAACCCCAAAATGAGACAATTTTGACCATTTGTCAAGCGATAATCTGTAATTCAGGTGAATATATTTAAGTGATATTTTAAAATTTTGACTATATGCTGTTTTCTCCAGGAAACGTCACACTGAGCGCTTTGGGAAGCTGCATACATCATGTGGACTGTGAATTGGGAGGTTTTATTAATATAAAATATCCTTGTCCATGTTAACGAGAAGCTGATCATTTCTTGAGAAACCAATGTTTTAACATAAATAATTATATTCACATCTTAAGTAGGCAACAGTAATTGCTTTCATTGCAAATTCTGGCCTCCAATCTCCTCAACAACAGTACAAGAGGGAATACCCTGCTTTAAAACAAAACAAAATATTAAAACAAGTTTTTTTCTCTTTTCAGTCGTACTCTGTACAGATAAACTTTCATGGAAAGATCCCCTTTAGAGGAATTTATCTTCATTATTGGTATTATGAAGACAATTTAGAAGGGTAATGTTGCCTTTGCATACTTTTGTTTGACAATGTTAACTCTTAAACTTATATGAAAAACCCTTTCTCAGAGTGCTTCAGGGAAATGTGGCAGAGACTGAATTGACTAGTTGAGATAATTCGGGCCTGAATATTAATTTGTAATCGTCTCATTTGTACAGATTCTTTCAACTGGCATATGCTACATATGCAAGCCTCTTGCATCAGTTCAGGACCTGACATGGATCTCATCTCACTCTTCATCAAGCATATTTTATGCTATGCAGGAAAATGGTGAGAGAGTTTTACAGAAATATTTCTCCTATGGTGGCATTATAATATGATCGATAGATTCAGCCAATGATACTTGTATTTTTTAGGTCCTAATCTCACCAAATCATCCCCATTTTTATCAGGAATATTGGACAACTGTGCAAAATTTCAATAGAATGTGTCAAACGTTTATAGAAACAATATATTTTCCTAATTCTGTTTATTTTTTTTAGAGATTTCATCATTTCCGAGTGCAACATTTCAAGATGTGTAATTAAAATTCAAATATTTAGTTCAGCGATACCAATAACATAGACTAGTTTGATTTAACCAGAAATAAACTTTCTCATTTTACCCGCATTAAATAATGGCATTGTTTTATTCAAATTATGAATAAATTGTAATAAAATAACTATCTGTCCAGGTGGTGGAGATTATTTAACTTTACAAGTCTTTTGTTTTCTTCCAGTAAAGCCATTGTGTGATGATAGACCTTTTAGACAAAGGTTGTGAACTTAATACCAGTACTCTATATAAAGGTCATAGTTCAGTCCTATATGTAGCTCAGCATGATATGGAATAAACAAAAGGCCACAAATTATGCCGAAGCCATTGATGATTGCATCTCTCTTTTCCTTTCATTGCAGATGCTGTAAGCGATACACGGAAGTCACAATATACAACATAACAATCTCAACAAAAACAGACGACCAATCCTCATGGATGGCTCCAACAACACCAACAGTAAGTGGCAGACTAGACTTGCCTGAAGACTCAACAAACCACCAGAAGACTGAGAAAAAGGTAGCAAAACATTATCTGAAAAAGAAGCCCACATCTGCCATTAGAACATGAGGCAACTACAGACCACCAGACGGCATTGTTGAGAAGTTCAATGTTGCATCAACTTAACACATGAACAGATGAACCTGAGGCAGACTTTACTGTCCGCCGATGGCTCCAGTTATACCCGCAGTAGGTGGCAGACTATACTTCCCTGAAGACTCAACAAGCCACCAGAAGACCTTGCAGACAGGTATGAAAACCTCAAATAACACACATTTTTTTAACCAACATATATTTTTTTTCTTTTTCAGAATGTTCTTATATTGCAGAATCCTCAGATGGAGAAGAAAGAATTCCTATAACATAGTAGTATCACCACCGACGCACTTGGAAGTTGGAAATTTAACCCCAAAATGAGACAATTTTGACCATTTGTCAAGCGATAATCTGTAATTCAGGTGAATATATTTAAGTGATATTTTAGAATTTTGACTATATGCTGTTTTCTCCAGGAAAGGTCACACTGAGCGCTTTGAGAAGCTGCATACATCGTGTGGACTGTTAATTGGGAGGTTTTATTAATATAAAATATCCTTGTCCATGTTAACGAGAAGCTGATCATTTCTTGAGAAACCAATGTTTTAACATAAATAATTATATTCACATCTTAAGTAGGCAACAGTAATTGCTTTCATTGCAAATTCTGGCCTCCAATCTCCTCAACAACAGTACAAGAGGGAATACCCTGCTTTAAAACAAAACAAAATATTAAAACAAGTTTTTTTCTCTTTTCAGTCGTACTCTGTACAGATAAACTTTCATGGAAAGATCCCCTTTAGAGGAATTTATGTTCATTATTGGTATTATCAAGACAATTTAGAAGGGTAATGTTGCCTTTGCATACTTTTGTTTGACAATGTTAACTCTTAAACTTATATGAAAAACCCTTTCTCAGAGTGCTTCAGGGAAATGTGGCAGAGACTGAATTGACTAGTTGAGATAATTCGGGCCTGAATATTAATTTGTAATCGTCTCATTTGTACAGATTCTTTCAACTGGCATATGCTACATATGCAAACCTCTTGCATCAGTTCAGGACCTGACATGGATCTCATCTCACTCTTCATCAAGCATATTTTATGCTATGCAGGAAAATGGTGAGAAAGTTTTACAGAAATATTTCTCCTATGGTGGCATTATATTATGATCGATAGATTCAGCCAATGATACTTGTATTTTTTAGGTCCTAAACTCACCAAATCATCCCCATTTTTATCAGGAATATTGGACAACTGTGCAAAATTTCAATAGAATGTGTCAAACGTTTATAGAAACAATATATTTTCCTAATTCTGTTTATGTTTTTAGAGATTGCATCATTTCCGAGTGCAACATTTCAAGATGGGTAATTAAAATTCAAATATTTAGTTCAGCGATACCAATAACATAGGCTAGTTTGATTTAACCAGAAATAAACTTTCTCATTTTACCCGCATTAAATAATGGCATTGTTTTATTCAAATTATGAATAAATTGTAATAAAATAACTATCTGTCCAGGTGGTGGAGATTATTTAACTTTACAAGTTTTTCGTTTTCTTCCAGAAAAGCCATTGTGTGATGATAGAACTTTTAGACAAAGGTTGTGAACTTAATACCAGTACTCTATATAAAGGTCATAGTTCAGTCCTATATGTAGCTCAGCATGATATGGAATAAACAAAAGGCCACAAATTATGCCGAAGCCAATGATGATTGCATCTCTCTTTTCCTTTCATTGCAGATGCTGTAATCGATACACGGAAGTCACAATATACAACATAACAATCACAACAAAAACAGACGACCAATCCTCATGGATGGCTCCAACAACACCAACAGTAAGTGGCAGACTAGACTTGCCTGAAGACTCAACAAACCTCCAGAAGACTGAGAAAAAGGAAGCAAAACATTATCTGAAAAAGAAGCCCACATCTGCCATTAGAACATGAGGCAACTACAGACCACCAGACGGCATTGTTGAGAAGTCCAATGTTGCATCAACTTAACACATGAACAGGTGAACCTGAGGCAGACTTTACTGTCCGTCGATGGCTCCAGCAATACCCGCAGTAGGTGGCAGACTATACTTCCCTGAAGACTCAACAAGCCACCAGAAGACCTTGCAGACAGGTATGAAAACCTCAAATAACACACATTTTTTTAACCAACATATATTTTTTTTCTTTTTCAGAATGTTCTTATATTGCAGAATCCTCAGATGGAGAAGAAAGAATTCCTATAACATAGTAGTATCACCGCCGATGCACTTGGAAGTTGGAAATTTAACCCCAAAATGAGACAATTTTGACCATTTGTCAAGCGATAATCTGTAATTCAGGTGAATATATTTAAGTGATATTTTAAAATTTTGACTATATGCTGTTTTCTCCAGGAAACGTCACACTGAGCGCTTTGGGAAGCTGCATACATCATGTGGACTGTGAATTGGGAGGTTTTATTAATATAAAATATCCTTGTCCATGTTAACGAGAAGCTGATCATTTCTTGAGAAACCAATGTTTTAACATAAATAATTATATTCACATCTTAAGTAGGCAACAGTAATTGCTTTCATTGCAAATTCTGGCCTCCAATCTCCTCAACAACAGTACAAGAGGGAATACCCTGCTTTAAAACAAAACAAAATATTAAAACAAGTTTTTTTCTCTTTTCAGTCGTACTCTGTACAGATAAACTTTCATGGAAAGATCCCCTTTAGAGGAATTTATCTTCATTATTGGTATTATGAAGACAATTTAGAAGGGTAATGTTGCCTTTGCATACTTTTGTTTGACAATGTTAACTCTTAAACTTATATGAAAAACCCTTTCTCAGAGTGCTTCAGGGAAATGTGGCAGAGACTGAATTGACTAGTTGAGATAATTCGAGCCTGAATATTAATTTGTAATCGTCTCATTTGTACAGATTCTTTCAACTGGCATATGCTACATATGCAAGCCTCTTGCATCAGTTCAGGACCTGACATGGATCTCATCTCACTCTTCATCAAGCATATTTTATGCTATGCAGGAAAATGGTGAGAGAGTTTTACAGAAATATTTCTCCTATGGTGGCATTATAATATGATCGATAGATTCAGCCAATGATACTTGTATTTTTTAGGTCCTAATCTCACCAAATCATCCCCATTTTTATCAGGAATATTGGACAACTGTGCAAAATTTCAATAGAATGTGTCAAACGTTTATAGAAACAATATATTTTCCTAATTCTGTTTATTTTTTTTAGAGATTTCATCATTTCCGAGTGCAACATTTCAAGATGTGTAATTAAAATTCAAATATTTAGTTCAGCGATACCAATAACATAGACTAGTTTGATTTAACCAGAAATAAACTTTCTCATTTTACCCGCATTAAATAATGGCATTGTTTTATTCAAATTATGAATAAATTGTAATAAAATAACTATCTGTCCAGGTGGTGGAGATTATTTAACTTTACAAGTCTTTTGTTTTCTTCCAGTAAAGCCATTGTGTGATGATAGACCTTTTAGACAAAGGTTGTGAACTTAATACCAGTACTCTATATAAAGGTCATAGTTCAGTCCTATATGTAGCTCAGCATGATATGGAATAAACAAAAGGCCACAAATTATGCCGAAGCCATTGATGATTGCATCTCTCTTTTCCTTTCATTGCAGATGCTGTAAGCGATACACGGAAGTCACAATATACAACATAACAATCTCAACAAAAACAGACGACCAATCCTCATGGATGGCTCCAACAACACCAACAGTAAGTGGCAGACTAGACTTGCCTGAAGACTCAACAAACCACCAGAAGACTGAGAAAAAGGTAGCAAAACATTATCTGAAAAAGAAGCCCACATCTGCCATTAGAACATGAGGCAACTACAGACCACCAGACGGCATTGTTGAGAAGTTCAATGTTGCATCAACTTAACACATGAACAGATGAACCTGAGGCAGACTTTACTGTCCGCCGATGGCTCCAGTTATACCCGCAGTAGGTGGCAGACTATACTTCCCTGAAGACTCAACAAGCCACCAGAAGACCTTGCAGACAGGTATGAAAACCTCAAATAACACACATTTTTTTAACCAACATATATTTTTTTTCTTTTTCAGAATGTTCTTATATTGCAGAATCCTCAGATGGAGAAGAAAGAATTCCTATAACATAGTAGTATCACCACCGATGCACTTGGAAGTTGGAAATTTAACCCCAAAATGAGACAATTTTGACCATTTGTCAAGCGATAATCTGTAATTCAGGTGAATATATTTAAGTGATATTTTAGAATTTTGACTATATGCTGTTTTCTCCAGGAAAGGTCACACTGAGCGCTTTGAGAAGCTGCATACATCGTGTGGACTGTTAATTGGGAGGTTTTATTAATATAAAATATCCTTGTCCATGTTAACGAGAAGCTGATCATTTCTTGAGAAACCAATGTTTTAACATAAATAATTATATTCACATCTTAAGTAGGCAACAGTAATTGCTTTCATTGCAAATTCTGGCCTCCAATCTCCTCAACAACAGTACAAGAGGGAATACCCTGCTTTAAAACAAAACAAAATATTAAAACAAGTTTTTTTCTCTTTTCAGTCGTACTCTGTACAGATAAACTTTCATGGAAAGATCCCCTTTAGAGGAATTTATGTTCATTATTGGTATTATCAAGACAATTTAGAAGGGTAATGTTGCCTTTGCATACTTTTGTTTGACAATGTTAACTCTTAAACTTATATGAAAAACCCTTTCTCAGAGTGCTTCAGGGAAATGTGGCAGAGACTGAATTGACTAGTTGAGATAATTCGGGCCTGAATATTAATTTGTAATCGTCTCATTTGTACAGATTCTTTCAACTGGCATATGCTACATATGCAAACCTCTTGCATCAGTTCAGGACCTGACATGGATCTCATCTCACTCTTCATCAAGCATATTTTATGCTATGCAGGAAAATGGTGAGAAAGTTTTACAGAAATATTTCTCCTATGGTGGCATTATATTATGATCGATAGATTCAGCCAATGATACTTGTATTTTTTAGGTCCTAAACTCACCAAATCATCCCCATTTTTATCAGGAATATTGGACAACTGTGCAAAATTTCAATAGAATGTGTCAAACGTTTATAGAAACAATATATTTTCCTAATTCTGTTTATGTTTTTAGAGATTGCATCATTTCCGAGTGCAACATTTCAAGATGGGTAATTAAAATTCAAATATTTAGTTCAGCGATACCAATAACATAGGCTAGTTTGATTTAACCAGAAATAAACTTTCTCATTTTACCCGCATTAAATAATGGCATTGTTTTATTCAAATTATGAATAAATTGTAATAAAATAACTATCTGTCCAGGTGGTGGAGATTATTTAACTTTACAAGTTTTTCGTTTTCTTCCAGAAAAGCCATTGTGTGATGATAGAACTTTTAGACAAAGGTTGTGAACTTAATACCAGTACTCTATATAAAGGTCATAGTTCAGTCCTATATGTAGCTCAGCATGATATGGAATAAACAAAAGGCCACAAATTATGCCGAAGCCAATGATGATTGCATCTCTCTTTTCCTTTCATTGCAGATGCTGTAATCGATACACGGAAGTCACAATATACAACATAACAATCACAACAAAAACAGACGACCAATCCTCATGGATGGCTCCAACAACACCAACAGTAAGTGGCAGACTAGACTTGCCTGAAGACTCAACAAACCTCCAGAAGACTGAGAAAAAGGAAGCAAAACATTATCTGAAAAAGAAGCCCACATCTGCCATTAGAACATGAGGCAACTACAGACCACCAGACGGCATTGTTGAGAAGTCCAATGTTGCATCAACTTAACACATGAACAGGTGAACCTGAGGCAGACTTTACTGTCCGTCGATGGCTCCAGCAATACCCGCAGTAGGTGGCAGACTATACTTCCCTGAAGACTCAACAAGCCACCAGAAGACCTTGCAGACAGGTATGAAAACCTCAAATAACACACATTTTTTTAACCAACATATATTTTTTTTCTTTTTCAGAATGTTCTTATATTGCAGAATCCTCAGATGGAGAAGAAAGAATTCCTATAACATAGTAGTATCACCGCCGATGCACTTGGAAGTTGGAAATTTAACCCCAAAATGAGACAATTTTGACCATTTGTCAAGCGATAATCTGTAATTCAGGTGAATATATTTAAGTGATATTTTAAAATTTTGACTATATGCTGTTTTCTCCAGGAAACGTCACACTGAGCGCTTTGGGAAGCTGCATACATCATGTGGACTGTGAATTGGGAGGTTTTATTAATATAAAATATCCTTGTCCATGTTAACGAGAAGCTGATCATTTCTTGAGAAACCAATGTTTTAACATAAATAATTATATTCACATCTTAAGTAGGCAACAGTAATTGCTTTCATTGCAAATTCTGGCCTCCAATCTCCTCAACAACAGTACAAGAGGGAATACCCTGCTTTAAAACAAAACAAAATATTAAAACAAGTTTTTTTCTCTTTTCAGTCGTACTCTGTACAGATAAACTTTCATGGAAAGATCCCCTTTAGAGGAATTTATCTTCATTATTGGTATTATGAAGACAATTTAGAAGGGTAATGTTGCCTTTGCATACTTTTGTTTGACAATGTTAACTCTTAAACTTATATGAAAAACCCTTTCTCAGAGTGCTTCAGGGAAATGTGGCAGAGACTGAATTGACTAGTTGAGATAATTCGGGCCTGAATATTAATTTGTAATCGTCTCATTTGTACAGATTCTTTCAACTGGCATATGCTACATATGCAAGCCTCTTGCATCAGTTCAGGACCTGACATGGATCTCATCTCACTCTTCATCAAGCATATTTTATGCTATGCAGGAAAATGGTGAGAGAGTTTTACAGAAATATTTCTCCTATGGTGGCATTATAATATGATCGATAGATTCAGCCAATGATACTTGTATTTTTTAGGTCCTAATCTCACCAAATCATCCCCATTTTTATCAGGAATATTGGACAACTGTGCAAAATTTCAATAGAATGTGTCAAACGTTTATAGAAACAATATATTTTCCTAATTCTGTTTATTTTTTTTAGAGATTTCATCATTTCCGAGTGCAACATTTCAAGATGTGTAATTAAAATTCAAATATTTAGTTCAGCGATACCAATAACATAGACTAGTTTGATTTAACCAGAAATAAACTTTCTCATTTTACCCGCATTAAATAATGGCATTGTTTTATTCAAATTATGAATAAATTGTAATAAAATAACTATCTGTCCAGGTGGTGGAGATTATTTAACTTTACAAGTCTTTTGTTTTCTTCCAGTAAAGCCATTGTGTGATGATAGACCTTTTAGACAAAGGTTGTGAACTTAATACCAGTAC
This sequence comes from Pictodentalium vernedei, assembly GCA_031216915.1. Lineage (NCBI taxonomy): Eukaryota > Metazoa > Mollusca > Scaphopoda > Dentaliida > Dentaliidae > Pictodentalium > Pictodentalium vernedei. The sequence goes on along the minus strand of CM062294.1, from coordinate 513,608,407 downwards.
TCTATATAAAGGTCATAGTTCAGTCCTATATGTAGCTCAGCATGATATGGAATAAACAAAAGGCCACAAATTATGCCGAAGCCATTGATGATTGCATCTCTCTTTTCCTTTCATTGCAGATGCTGTAAGCGATACACGGAAGTCACAATATACAACATAACAATCTCAACAAAAACAGACGACCAATCCTCATGGATGGCTCCAACAACACCAACAGTAAGTGGCAGACTAGACTTGCCTGAAGACTCAACAAACCACCAGAAGACTGAGAAAAAGGTAGCAAAACATTATCTGAAAAAGAAGCCCACATCTGCCATTAGAACATGAGGCAACTACAGACCACCAGACGGCATTGTTGAGAAGTTCAATGTTGCATCAACTTAACACATGAACAGATGAACCTGAGGCAGACTTTACTGTCCGCCGATGGCTCCAGTTATACCCGCAGTAGGTGGCAGACTATACTTCCCTGAAGACTCAACAATCCACCAGAAGACCTTGCAGACAGGTATGAAAACCTCAAATAACACACATTTTTTTAACCAACATATATTTTTTTTCTTTTTCAGAATGTTCTTATATTGCAGAATCCTCAGATGGAGAAGAAAGAATTCCTATAACATAGTAGTATCACCACCGATGCACTTGGAAGTTGGAAATTTAACCCCAAAATGAGACAATTTTGACCATTTGTCAAGCGATAATCTGTAATTCAGGTGAATATATTTAAGTGATATTTTAGAATTTTGACTATATGCTGTTTTCTCCAGGAAAGGTCACACTGAGCGCTTTGAGAAGCTGCATACATCGTGTGGACTGTTAATTGGGAGGTTTTATTAATATAAAATATCCTTGTCCATGTTAACGAGAAGCTGATCATTTCTTGAGAAACCAATGTTTTAACATAAATAATTATATTCACATCTTAAGTAGGCAACAGTAATTGCTTTCATTGCAAATTCTGGCCTCCAATCTCCTCAACAACAGTACAAGAGGGAATACCCTGCTTTAAAACAAAACAAAATATTAAAACAAGTTTTTTTCTCTTTTCAGTCGTACTCTGTACAGATAAACTTTCATGGAAAGATCCCCTTTAGAGAAATTTATGTTCATTATTGGTATTATCAAGACAATTTAGAAGGGTAATGTTGCCTTTGCATACTTTTGTTTGACAATGTTAACTCTTAAACTTATATGAAAAACCCTTTCTCAGAGTGCTTCAGGGAAATGTGGCAGAGACTGAATTGACTAGTTGAGATAATTCGGGCCTGAATATTAATTTGTAATCGTCTCATTTGTACAGATTCTTTCAACTGGCATATGCTACATATGCAAACCTCTTGCATCAGTTCAGGACCTGACATGGATCTCATCTCACTCTTCATCAAGCATATTTTATGCTATGCAGGAAAATGGTGAGAGAGTTTTACAGAAATATTTCTCCTATGGTGGCATTATATTATGATCGATAGATTCAGCCAATGATACTTGTATTTTTTAGGTCCTAAACTCACCAAATCATCCCCATTTTTATCAGGAATATTGGACAACTGTGCAAAATTTCAATAGAATGTGTCAAACGTTTATAGAAACAATATATTTTCCTAATTCTGTTTATTTTTTTTAGAGATTTCATCATTTCCGAGTGCAACATTTCAAGATGTGTAATTAAAATTCAAATATTTAGTTCAGCGATACCAATAACATAGACTAGTTTGATTTAACCAGAAATAAACTTTCTCATTTTACCCGCATTAAATAATGGCATTGTTTTATTCAAATTATGAATAAATTGTAATAAAATAATTATCTGTCCAGGTGGTGGAGATTATTTAACTTTACAAGTCTTTTGTTTTTTTTCCAGTAAAGCCATTGTGTGATGATAGACCTTTTAGACAAAGGTTGTGAACTTAATACCAGTACTCTATATAAAGGTCATAGTTCAGTCCTATATGTAGCTCAGCATGATATGGAATAAACAAAAGGCCCCAAATTATGCCGAAGCCAATGATGATTGCATCTCTCTTTTCCTTTTATTGCAGATGCTGTAAGCGATACACGGAAGTCACAATATACAGCATAACAATCACAACTAAAACAGACGACCAATCCTCATGGATGGCTCCAACAACACCAACAGTAAGTGGCAGACTAGACTTGCCTGAAGACTTAACAAACCACCAGAAGGCTGAGAAAAAGGTAGCAAAACATTATCTGAAAAAGAAGGCCACATCTGCCATTAGAACATGAGGCAACTACAGACCACCAGACGGCAATGTTGAGAAGTCCAATGTTGCATCAATTTAACACATGAACAGAAGAACCTGAGGCAGACTTTACTGTCCGTCGATGGCTCCAGCAATACCCGCAGTAGGTGGCAGACTATACTTCCCTGAAGACTCAACAAGCCACCAGAAGACCTTGCAGACAGGTATGAAAACCTCAAATAACACACATTTTTTTAACCAACATATATTTTTTTTCTTTTTCAGAATGTTCTTATATTGCAGAATCCTCAGATGGAGAAGAAAGAATTCCTATAACATAGTAGTATCACCACCGATGCACTTGGAAGTTGAAAATTTAACCCCAAAATGAGACAATTTTGACCATTTGTCAAGCGATAATCTGTAATTCAGGTGAATATATTTAAGTGATATTTTAAAATTTTGACTATGTGCTGTTTTCTCCAGGAAAGGTCACACTGAGCACTTTGAGAAGCTGCATACATCATGTGGACTGTGAATTGGTAGGTTTTATTAATATAAAATATCCTTGTCCATGTTAACGAGAAGCTGATCATTTCTTGAGAAACCAATGTTTTAACATAAATAATTATATTCACATCTTAAGTAGGCAACAGTAATTGCTTTCATTGCAAATTCTGGCCTCCAATCTCCTCAACAACAGTACAAGAGGGAATACCCTGCTTTAAAACAAAACAAAATATTAAAACAAGTTTTTTTCTCTTTTCAGTCGAACTCTGTACAGATAAGCTTTCATGAAAGATCCCTTTTAGAGGAATTTATGTTCATTATTGGTATTATCAAGACAATTTAGAAGGGTAATGTTGCCTTTGCATACTTTTGTTTGACAATGTTAACTCTTAAACTTATATGAAAAACCCTTTCTCAGAGTGCTTCAGGGAAATGTGGCAGAGACTGAATTGACTAGTTGAGATAATTCGGGCCTGAATATTAATTTGTAATCGTCTCATTTGTACAGATTCTTTCAACTGGCATATACTACATATGCAATCCTCTTCCATCAGGTCAGGAACTGACATGGATCTCTTCTCACTCTTCATCAAGCATATTTTATGCTATGCAGGAAAATGGTGAGAGAGTTTTACAGAAATATTTCTCCTATGATTGCATTATATTATCATCGATAGATTCAGCCAATGATACTTGTATTTTTTAGGTCCTAAACTCACCAAATCATCCCCATTTTTATCAGGAATGTTGGACAACTGTGCAAAATTTCAATAGAATGTGTCAAACGTTTATAGAAACAATATATTTTCCTAATTCTGTTTATTTTTTTAAAGATTGCATCATTTCCGAGTGCAACATTTCAAGATGGGTAATTAAAATTCAAATATTTAGTTCAGCGATACCAATAACATAGACTAGTTTGATTTAACCAGAAATAAACATTCTCATTTTACCCGCATTAAATAATGGCATTGTTTTATTCAAATTATGAATAAATTGTAATAAAATAACTATCTGTCCAGGTGGTGGAGATTATTTAACTTTACAAGACTTTTGTTTTCTTCCAGTAAAGCCATTGTGTGATGATAGAACTTTTAGACAAAGGTTGTGAACTTAATACCAGTACTCTATATAAAGGTCATAGTTCAGTCCTATATGTAGCTCAGCATGATATGGAATAAACAAAAGGCTACAAATTATGCCGAAGCCAATGATGATTGCATCTCTCTTTTCCTTTCATTGCAGATGCTGTAAGCGATGCACGGAAGTCACAATATACAGCATAACAATCTCAACAAAAACAGACGACCAATCCTCATGGATGGCTCCAACAACACCAACAGTAAGTGGCAGACTAGACTTGCCTGAAGACTCAACAAACCACCAGAAGACTGAGAAAAAGGTAGCAAAACATTATCTGAAAAAGAAGCCCACATCTGCCATTAGAACATGAGGCAACTACAGACCACCAGACGGCATTGTTGAGAAGTCCAATGTTGCATCAACTTAACACATGAACAGATGAACCTGAGGCAGACTTTACTGTCCGTCGATGGCTCCAGTTATACCCGCAGTAGGTGGCAGACTATACTTCCCTGAAGACTCAACAAGCCACCAGAAGAGCTTGCAGACAGGTATGAAAACCTCAAATAACACACATTTTTTTTAACCAACATATATTTTTTTTCTTTTTCAGAATGTTCTTATATTGCAGAATCCTCAGATGGAGAAGAAAGAATTCCTATAACATAGTAGTATCACCACCGATGCACTTGGAAGTTGGAAATTTAACCCCAAAATGAGACAATTTTGACCATTTGTCAAGCGATAATCTGTAATTCAGGTAAATATATTTAAGTGATATTTTAAAATTTTGACTATATTCTGTTTTCTCCAGGAAAGGTCACACTGAGCGCTTTGAGAAGCTGCATACATCGTGTGGACTGTGAATTGGGAGGTTTTATTAATATAAAATATCCTTGTCCATGTTAACGAGAAGCTGATCATTTCTTGAGAAACCAATGTTTTAACATAAATAATTATATTCACATCTTAAGTAGGCAACAGTAATTGCTTTCATTGCAAATTCTGGCCTCCAATCTCCTCAACAACAGCACAAGAGGGAATACCCTGCTTTAAAACAAAACAAAATATTAAAACAAGTTTGTTTCTCTTTTCAGTCATAGTCTGTACAGATAAACTTTCATGGAAAGATCCCCTTTAGAGGAATTTATGTTCATTATTGGTATTATCAAGACAATTTAGAAGGGTAATGTTGCCTTTGCATACTTTTGTTTGACAATGTTAACTCTTAAACTTATATGAAAAACCCTTTCTCAGAGTGCTTCAGGGAAATGTGGCAGAGACTGAATTGACTAGTTGAGATAATTCGAGCCTGAATATTAATTTGTAATCGTCTCATTTGTACAGATTCTTTCAACTGGCATATATTACATATGCAAGCCTCTTGCATCAGGTCAGGAACTGACATGGATCTCTTCTCACTCTTCATCAAGCATATTTTATGCTATGCAGGAAAATGGTGAGAGAGTTTTACAGAAATATTTCTCCTATGGTGGCATTATATTATGATCGATAGATTCAGCCAATGATACTTGTATTTTTTAGGTCCTAAACTCACCAAATCATCCCCATTTTTATCAGGAATATTGGACAACTGTGCAAAATTTCAATAGAATGTGTCAAACGTTTATAGAAACAATATATTTTCCTAATTCTGTTTATGTTTTTAGAGATTGCATCATTTCCGAGTGCAACATTTCAAGATGGGTAATTAAAATTCAAATATTTAGTTCAGCGATACCAATAACATAGGCTAGTTTGATTTAACCAGAAATAAACTTTCTCATTTTACCCGCATTAAATAATGGCATTGTTTTATTCAAATTATGAATAAATTGTAATAAAATAACTATCTGTCCAGGTGGTGGAGATTATTTAACTTTACAAGTTTTTCGTTTTCTTCCAGAAAAGCCATTGTGTGATGATAGAACTTTTAGACAAAGGTTGTGAACTTAATACCAGTACTCTATATAAAGGTCATAGTTCAGTCCTATATGTAGCTCAGCATGATATGGAATAAACAAAAGGCCACAAATTATGCCGAAGCCAATGATGATTGCATCTCTCTTTTCCTTTCATTGCAGATGCTGTAATCGATACACGGAAGTCACAATATACAACATAACAATCACAACAAAAACAGACGACCAATCCTCATGGATGGCTCCAACAACACCAACAGTAAGTGGCAGACTAGACTTGCCTGAAGACTCAACAAACCTCCAGAAGACTGAGAAAAAGGAAGCAAAACATTATCTGAAAAAGAAGCCCACATCTGCCATTAGAACATGAGGCAACTACAGACCACCAGACGGCATTGTTGAGAAGTCCAATGTTGCATCAACTTAACACATGAACAGGTGAACCTGAGGCAGACTTTACTGTCCGTCGATGGCTCCAGCAATACCCGCAGTAGGTGGCAGACTATACTTCCCTGAAGACTCAACAAGCCACCAGAAGACCTTGCAGACAGGTATGAAAACCTCAAATAACACACATTTTTTTAACCAACATATATTTTTTTTCTTTTTCAGAATGTTCTTATATTGCAGAATCCTCAGATGGAGAAGAAAGAATTCCTATAACATAGTAGTATCACCGCCGATGCACTTGGAAGTTGGAAATTTAACCCCAAAATGAGACAATTTTGACCATTTGTCAAGCGATAATCTGTAATTCAGGTGAATATATTTAAGTGATATTTTAAAATTTTGACTATATGCTGTTTTCTCCAGGAAACGTCACACTGAGCGCTTTGGGAAGCTGCATACATCATGTGGACTGTGAATTGGGAGGTTTTATTAATATAAAATATCCTTGTCCATGTTAACGAGAAGCTGATCATTTCTTGAGAAACCAATGTTTTAACATAAATAATTATATTCACATCTTAAGTAGGCAACAGTAATTGCTTTCATTGCAAATTCTGGCCTCCAATCTCCTCAACAACAGTACAAGAGGGAATACCCTGCTTTAAAACAAAACAAAATATTAAAACAAGTTTTTTTCTCTTTTCAGTCGTACTCTGTACAGATAAACTTTCATGGAAAGATCCCCTTTAGAGGAATTTATCTTCATTATTGGTATTATGAAGACAATTTAGAAGGGTAATGTTGCCTTTGCATACTTTTGTTTGACAATGTTAACTCTTAAACTTATATGAAAAACCCTTTCTCAGAGTGCTTCAGGGAAATGTGGCAGAGACTGAATTGACTAGTTGAGATAATTCGGGCCTGAATATTAATTTGTAATCGTCTCATTTGTACAGATTCTTTCAACTGGCATATGCTACATATGCAAGCCTCTTGCATCAGTTCAGGACCTGACATGGATCTCATCTCACTCTTCATCAAGCATATTTTATGCTATGCAGTAAAATGGTGAGAGAGTTTTACAGAAATATTTCTCCTATGGTGGCATTATAATATGATCGATAGATTCAGCCAATGATACTTGTATTTTTTAGGTCCTAATCTCACCAAATCATCCCCATTTTTATCAGGAATATTGGACAACTGTGCAAAATTTCAATAGAATGTGTCAAACGTTTATAGAAACAATATATTTTCCTAATTCTGTTTATTTTTTTTAGAGATTTCATCATTTCCGAGTGCAACATTTCAAGATGTGTAATTAAAATTCAAATATTTAGTTCAGCGATACCAATAACATAGACTAGTTTGATTTAACCAGAAATAAACTTTCTCATTTTACCCGCATTAAATAATGGCATTGTTTTATTCAAATTATGAATAAATTGTAATAAAATAACTATCTGTCCAGGTGGTGGAGATTATTTAACTTTACAAGTCTTTTGTTTTCTTCCAGTAAAGCCATTGTGTGATGATAGACCTTTTAGACAAAGGTTGTGAACTTAATACCAGTACTCTATATAAAGGTCATAGTTCAGTCCTATATGTAGCTCAGCATGATATGGAATAAACAAAAGGCCACAAATTATGCCGAAGCCATTGATGATTGCATCTCTCTTTTCCTTTCATTGCAGATGCTGTAAGCGATACACGGAAGTCACAATATACAACATAACAATCTCAACAAAAACAGACGACCAATCCTCATGGATGGCTCCAACAACACCAACAGTAAGTGGCAGACTAGACTTGCCTGAAGACTCAACAAACCACCAGAAGACTGAGAAAAAGGTAGCAAAACATTATCTGAAAAAGAAGCCCACATCTGCCATTAGAACATGAGGCAACTACAGACCACCAGACGGCATTGTTGAGAAGTTCAATGTTGCATCAACTTAACACATGAACAGATGAACCTGAGGCAGACTTTACTGTCCGCCGATGGCTCCAGTTATACCCGCAGTAGGTGGCAGACTATACTTCCCTGAAGACTCAACAATCCACCAGAAGACCTTGCAGACAGGTATGAAAACCTCAAATAACACACATTTTTTTAACCAACATATATTTTTTTTCTTTTTCAGAATGTTCTTATATTGCAGAATCCTCAGATGGAGAAGAAAGAATTCCTATAACATAGTAGTATCACCACCGATGCACTTGGAAGTTGGAAATTTAACCCCAAAATGAGACAATTTTGACCATTTGTCAAGCGATAATCTGTAATTCAGGTGAATATATTTAAGTGATATTTTAGAATTTTGACTATATGCTGTTTTCTCCAGGAAAGGTCACACTGAGCGCTTTGAGAAGCTGCATACATCGTGTGGACTGTTAATTGGGAGGTTTTATTAATATAAAATATCCTTGTCCATGTTAACGAGAAGCTGATCATTTCTTGAGAAACCAATGTTTTAACATAAATAATTATATTCACATCTTAAGTAGGCAACAGTAATTGCTTTCATTGCAAATTCTGGCCTCCAATCTCCTCAACAACAGTACAAGAGGGAATACCCTGCTTTAAAACAAAACAAAATATTAAAACAAGTTTTTTTCTCTTTTCAGTCGTACTCTGTACAGATAAACTTTCATGGAAAGATCCCCTTTAGAGAAATTTATGTTCATTATTGGTATTATCAAGACAATTTAGAAGGGTAATGTTGCCTTTGCATACTTTTGTTTGACAATGTTAACTCTTAAACTTATATGAAAAACCCTTTCTCAGAGTGCTTCAGGGAAATGTGGCAGAGACTGAATTGACTAGTTGAGATAATTCGGGCCTGAATATTAATTTGTAATCGTCTCATTTGTACAGATTCTTTCAACTGGCATATGCTACATATGCAAACCTCTTGCATCAGTTCAGGACCTGACATGGATCTCATCTCACTCTTCATCAAGCATATTTTATGCTATGCAGGAAAATGGTGAGAGAGTTTTACAGAAATATTTCTCCTATGGTGGCATTATATTATGATCGATAGATTCAGCCAATGATACTTGTATTTTTTAGGTCCTAAACTCACCAAATCATCCCCATTTTTATCAGGAATATTGGACAACTGTGCAAAATTTCAATAGAATGTGTCAAACGTTTATAGAAACAATATATTTTCCTAATTCTGTTTATTTTTTTTAGAGATTTCATCATTTCCGAGTGCAACATTTCAAGATGTGTAATTAAAATTCAAATATTTAGTTCAGCGATACCAATAACATAGACTAGTTTGATTTAACCAGAAATAAACTTTCTCATTTTACCCGCATTAAATAATGGCATTGTTTTATTCAAATTATGAATAAATTGTAATAAAATAATTATCTGTCCAGGTGGTGGAGATTATTTAACTTTACAAGACTTTTGTTTTTTTTCCAGTAAAGCCATTGTGTGATGATAGACCTTTTAGACAAAGGTTGTGAACTTAATACCAGTACTCTATATAAAGGTCATAGTTCAGTCCTATATGTAGCTCAGCATGATATGGAATAAACAAAAGGCCCCAAATTATGCCGAAGCCAATGATGATTGCATCTCTCTTTTCCTTTTATTGCAGATGCTGTAAGCGATACACGGAAGTCACAATATACAGCATAACAATCACAACTAAAACAGACGACCAATCCTCATGGATGGCTCCAACAACACCAACAGTAAGTGGCAGACTAGACTTGCCTGAAGACTTAACAAACCACCAGAAGGCTGAGAAAAAGGTAGCAAAACATTATCTGAAAAAGAAGGCCACATCTGCCATTAGAACATGAGGCAACTACAGACCACCAGACGGCAATGTTGAGAAGTCCAATGTTGCATCAATTTAACACATGAACAGAAGAACCTGAGGCAGACTTTACTGTCCGACGATGGCTCCAGCAATACCCGCAGTAGGTGGCAGACTATACTTCCCTGAAGACTCAACAAGCCACCAGAAGACCTTGCAGACAGGTATGAAAACCTCAAATAACACACATTTTTTTAACCAACATATATTTTTTTTCTTTTTCAGAATGTTCTTATATTGCAGAATCCTCAGATGGAGAAGAAAGAATTCCTATAACATAGTAGTATCACCACCGATGCACTTGGAAGTTGAAAATTTAACCCCAAAATGAGACAATTTTGACCATTTGTCAAGCGATAATCTGTAATTCAGGTGAATATATTTAAGTGATATTTTAAAATTTTGACTATGTGCTGTTTTCTCCAGGAAAGGTCACACTGAGCACTTTGAGAAGCTGCATACATCATGTGGACTGTGAATTGGTAGGTTTTATTAATATAAAATATCCTTGTCCATGTTAACGAGAAGCTGATCATTTCTTGAGAAACCAATGTTTTAACATAAATAATTATATTCACATCTTAAGTAGGCAACAGTAATTGCTTTCATTGCAAATTCTGGCCTCCAATCTCCTCAACAACAGTACAAGAGGGAATACCCTGCTTTAAAACAAAACAAAATATTAAAACAAGTTTTTTTCTCTTTTCAGTCGAACTCTGTACAGATAAGCTTTCATGAAAGATCCCTTTTAGAGGAATTTATGTTCATTATTGGTATTATCAAGACAATTTAGAAGGGTAATGTTGCCTTTGCATACTTTTGTTTGACAATGTTAACTCTTAAACTTATATGAAAAACCCTTTCTCAGAGTGCTTCAGGGAAATGTGGCAGAGACTGAATTGACTAGTTGAGATAATTCGGGCCTGAATATTAATTTGTAATCGTCTCATTTGTACAGATTCTTTCAACTGGCATATGCTACATATGCAAGCCTCTTGCATCAGTTCAGGACCTGACATGGATCTCATCTCACTCTTCATCAAGCATATTTTATGCTATGCAGGAAAATGGTGAGAGAGTTTTACAGAAATATTTTTCCAATGGTGGCATTATATTATGATCGATAGATTCAGCCAATGATACTTGTATTTTTTAGGTCCTAAACTCACCAAATCATCCCCATTTTTATCAGGAATATTGGACAACTGTGCAAAATTTCAATAGAATGTGTCAAACGTTTATAGAAACAATATATTTTCCTAATTCTGTTTATTTTTTTAGAGATTTCATCATTTCCGAGTGCAACATTTCAAGATGTGTAATTAAAATTCAAATATTTAGTTCAGCGATACCAATAACATAGACTAGTTTGATTTAACCAGAAATAAACTTTCTCATTTTACCCGCATTAAATAATGGCATTGTTTTATTCAAATTATGAATAAATTGTAATAAAATAACTATCTGTCCAGGTGGTGGAGATTATTTAACTTTACAAGTCTTTTGTTTTCTTCCAGTAAAGCCATTGTGTGATGATAGACCTTTTAGACAAAGGTTGTGAACTTAATACCAGTACTCTATATAAAGGTCATAGTTCAGTCCTATATATAGCTCAGCATGATATGGAATAAACAAAAGGCCACAAATTATGCCGAAGCCAATGATGATTGCATCTCTCTTTTCCTTTCATTGCAGATGCTGTAAGCGATACACGGAAGTCACAATATACAGCATAACAATCACAACTAAAACAGACGACCAATCCTCATGGATGGCTCCAACAACACCAACAGTAAGTGGCAGACTAGACTTGCCTGAAGACTTAACAAACCACCAGAAGACTGAGAAAAAGGTAGCAAAACATTATCTGAAAAAGAAGGCCACATCTGACATTAGAACATGAGGCAACTACAGACCACCAGACGGCATTGTTGAGAAGTCCAATGTTGCATCAATTTAACACATGAACAGAAGAACCTGAGGCAGACTTTACTGTCCGTCGATGGCTCCAGCAATACCCGCAGTAGGTGGCAGACTATACTTCCCTGAAGACTCAACAAGCCACCAGAAGACCTTGCAGACAGGTATGAAAACCTCAAATAACACACATTTTTTTAACCAACATATATTTTTTTTCTTTTTCCGAATGTTCTTATATTGCAGAATCCTCAGATGGAGAAGAAAGATTTCCTATAATATAGTAGTATCACCACCGATGCACTTGGAAGTTGGAAATTTAACCCCAAAATGAGACAATTTTGACCATTTGTCAAGCGATAACCTGTAATTCAGGTGAATATATTTAAGTGATATTTTAAAATTTTGACTATGTGCTGTTTTCTCCAGGAAAGGTCACACTGAGCGCTTTGAGAAGCTGCATACATCATGTGGACTGTGAATTGGTAGGTTTTATAAATATAAAATATCCTTGTCCATGTTAACGAGAAGCTGATCATTTCTTGAGAAACCAATGTTTTAACATAAATAATTATATTCACATCTTAAGTAGGCAACAGTAATTGCTTTCATTGCAAATTCTGGCCTCCAATCTCCTCAACAACACTACAAGAGGGAATACCCTGCTTTAAAACAAAACAAAATATTAAAACAAGTTTTTTTCTCTTTTCAGTCGAACTCTGTACAGATAAACTTTCATGGAAAGATCCCCTTTAGAGGAATTTATGTTCATTATTGGTATTATCAAGACAATTTAGAAGGGTAATGTTGCCTTTGCATACTTTTGTTTGACAATGTTAACTCTTAAACTTATATGAAAAACCCTTTCTCAGAGTGCTTCAGGGAAATGTGGCAGAGACTGAATTGACTAGTTGAGATAATTCGGGCCTGAATATTAATTTGTAATCGTCTCATTTGTACAGATTCTTTCAACTGGCATATACTACATATGCAATCCTCTTGCATCAGGTCAGGAACTGACATGGATCTCTTCTCACTCTTCATCAAGCATATTTTATGCTATGCAGGAAAATGGTGAGAGAGTTTTACAGAAATATTTCTCCTATGATTGCATTATATTATCATCGATAGATTCAGCCAATGATACTTGTATTTTTTAGGTCCTAAACTCACCAAATCATCCCCATTTTTATCAGGAATGTTGGACAACTGTGCAAAATTTCAATAGAATGTGTCAAACGTTTATAGAAACAATATATTTTCCTAATTCTGTTTATTTTTTTAAAGATTGCATCATTTCCGAGTGCAACATTTCAAGATGGGTAATTAAAATTCAAATATTTAGTTCAGCGATACCAATAACATAGACTAGTTTGATTTAACCAGAAATAAACATTCTCATTTTACCCGCATTAAATAATGGCATTGTTTTATTCAAATTATGAATAAATTGCAATAAAATAACTATCTGTCCAGGTGGTGGAGATTATTTAACTTTACAAGACTTTTGTTTTCTTCCAGTAAAGCCATTGTGTGATGATAGAACTTTTAGACAAAGGTTGTGAACTTAATACCAGTACTCTATATAAAGGTCATAGTTCAGTCCTATATGTAGCTCAGCATGATATGGAATAAACAAAAGGCTACAAATTATGCCGAAGCCAATGATGATTGCATCTCTCTTTTCCTTTCATTGCAGATGCTGTAAGCGATGCACGGAAGTCACAATATACAGCATAACAATCTCAACAAAAACAGACGACCAATCCTCATGGATGGCTCCAACAACACCAACAGTAAGTGGCAGACTAGACTTGCCTGAAGACTCAACAAACCACCAGAAGACTGAGAAAAAGGTAGCAAAACATTATCTGAAAAAGAAGCCCACATCTGCCATTAGAACATGAGGCAACTACAGACCACCAGACGGCATTGTTGAGAAGTCCAATGTTGCATCAACTTAACACATGAACAGATGAACCTGAGGCAGACTTTACTGTCCGTCGATGGCTCCAGTTATACCCGCAGTAGGTGGCAGACTATACTTCCCTGAAGACTCAACAAGCCACCAGAAGAGCTTGCAGACAGGTATGAAAACCTCAAATAACACACATTTTTTTTAACCAACATATATTTTTTTTCTTTTTCAGAATGTTCTTATATTGCAGAATCCTCAGATGGAGAAGAAAGAATTCCTATAACATAGTAGTATCACCACCGATGCACTTGGAAGTTGGAAATTTAACCCCAAAATGAGACAATTTTGACCATTTGTCAAGCGATAATCTGTAATTCAGGTAAATATATTTAAGTGATATTTTAAAATTTTGACTATATGCTGTTTTCTCCAGGAAAGGTCACACTGAGCGCTTTGAGAAGCTGCATACATCGTGTGGACTGTGAATTGGGAGGTTTTATTAATATAAAATATCCTTGTCCATGTTAACGAGAAGCTGATCATTTCTTGAGAAACCAATGTTTTAACATAAATAATTATATTCACATCTTAAGTAGGCAACAGTTATTGCTTTCATTGCAAATTCTGGCCTCCAATCTCCTCAACAAAAGCACAAGAGGGAATACCCTGCTTTAAAACAAAACAAAATATTAAAACAAGTTTGTTTCTCTTTTCAGTCATAGTCTGTACAGATAAACTTTCATGGAAAGATCCCCTTTAGAGGAATTTATGTTCATTATTGGTATTATCAAGACAATTTAGAAGGGTAATGTTGCCTTTGCATACTTTTGTTTGACAATGTTAACTCTTAAACTTATATGAAAAACCCTTTCTCAGAGTGCTTCAGGGAAATGTGGCAGAGACTGAATTGACTAGTTGAGATAATTCGAGCCTGAATATTAATTTGTAATCGTCTCATTTGTACAGATTCTTTCAACTGGCATATATTACATATGCAAGCCTCTTGCATCAGGTCAGGAACTGACATGGATCTCTTCTCACTCTTCATCAAGCATATTTTATGCTATGCAGGAAAATGGTGAGAGAGTTTTACAGAAATATTTCTCCTATGATTGCATTATATTATCATCGATAGATTCAGCCAATGATACTTGTATTTTTAGGTCCTACACTCACCAAATCATCCCCATTTTTATTAGGAATATTGGACAACTGTGCAAAATTTCAATAGAATGTGTCAAACGTTTATAGAAACAATATATTTTCCTAATTCTGTTTATTTTTTTAGAGATTTCATCATTTCCGAGTGCAACATTTCAAGATGTGTAATTAAAATTCAAATATTTAGTTCAGCGATACCAATAACATAGACTAGTTTGATTTAACCAGAAATAAACTTTCTCATTTTACCCGCATTAAATAATGGCATTGTTTTATTCAAATTATGAATAAATTGTAATAAAATAACTATCTGTCCAGGTGGTGGAGATTATTTAACTTTACAAGTCTTTTGTTTTCTTCCAGTAAAGCCATTGTGTGATGATAGACCTTTTAGACAAAGGTTGTGAACTTAATACCAGTACTCTATATAAAGGTCATAGTTCAGTCCTATATGTAGCTCAGCATGATATGGAATAAACAAAAGGCCACAAATTATGCCGAAGCCAATGATGATTGCATCTCTCTTTTCCTTTCATTGCAGATGCTGTAAGCGATACACGGAAGTCACAATATACAACATAACAATCTCAACAAAAACAGACGACCAATCCTCATGGATGGCTCCAACAACACCAACAGTAAGTGGCAGACTAGACTTGCCTGAAGACTCAACAAACCACCAGAAGACTGAGAAAAAGGTAGCAAAACATTATCTGAAAAAGAAGCCCACATCTGCCATTAGAACATGAGGCAACTACAGACCACCAGACGGCATTGTTGAGAAGTCCAATGTTGCATCAACTTAACACATGAACAGATGAACCTGAGGCAGACTTTACTGTCCGCCGATGGCTCCAGTTATACCCGCAGTAGGTGGCAGACTATACTTCCCTGAAGACTCAACAAGCCACCAGAAGACCTTGCAGACAGGTATGAAAACCTCAAATAACACACATTTTTTTAACCAACATATATTTTTTTTCTTTTTCAGAATGTTCTTATATTGCAGAATCCTCAGATGGAGAAGAAAGAATTCCTATAACATAGTAGTATCACCACCGATGCACTTGGAAGTTGGAAATTTAACCCCAAAATGAGACAATTTTGACCATTTGTCAAGCGATAATCTGTAATTCAGGTGAATATATTTAAGTGATATTTTAGAATTTTGACTATATGCTGTTTTCTCCAGGAAAGGTCACACTGAGCGCTTTGAGAAGCTGCATACATCGTGTGGACTGTTAATTGGGAGGTTTTATTAATATAAAATATCCTTGTCCATGTTAACGAGAAGCTGATCATTTCTTGAGAAACCAATGTTTTAACATAAATAATTATATTCACATCTTAAGTAGGCAACAGTAATTGCTTTCATTGCAAATTCTGGCCTCCAATCTCCTCAACAACAGTACAAGAGGGAATACCCTGCTTTAAAACAAAACAAAATATTAAAACAAGTTTTTTTCTCTTTTCAGTCGTACTCTGTACAGATAAACTTTCATGGAAAGATCCCCTTTAGAGGAATTTATGTTCATTATTGGTATTATCAAGACAATTTAGAAGGGTAATGTTGCCTTTGCATACTTTTGTTTGACAATGTTAACTCTTAAACTTATATGAAAAACCCTTTCTCAGAGTGCTTCAGGGAAATGTGGCAGAGACTGAATTGACTAGTTGAGATAATTCGGGCCTGAATATTAATTTGTAATCGTCTCATTTGTACAGATTCTTTCAACTGGCATATGCTACATATGCAAACCTCTTGCATCAGTTCAGGACCTGACATGGATCTCATCTCACTCTTCATCAAGCATATTTTATGCTATGCAGGAAAATGGTGAGAGAGTTTTACAGAAATATTTCTCCTATGGTGGCATTATATTATGATCGATAGATTCAGCCAATGATACTTGTATTTTTTAGGTCCTAAACTCACCAAATCATCCCCATTTTTATCAGGAATATTGGACAACTGTGCAAAATTTCAATAGAATGTGTCAAACGTTTATAGAAACAATATATTTTCCTAATTCTGTTTATTTTTTTTAGAGATTTCATCATTTCCGAGTGCAACATTTCAAGATGTGTAATTAAAATTCAAATATTTAGTTCAGCGATACCAATAACATAGACTAGTTTGATTTAACCAGAAATAAACTTTCTCATTTTACCCGCATTAAATAATGGCATTGTTTTATTCAAATTATGAATAAATTGTAATAAAATAACTATCTGTCCAGGTGGTGGAGATTATTTAACTTTACAAGTCTTTTGTTTTCTTCCAGTAAAGCCATTGTGTGATGATAGACCTTTTAGACAAAGGTTGTGAACTTAATACCAGTACTCTATATAAAGGTCATAGTTCAGTCCTATATATAGCTCAGCATGATATGGAATAAACAAAAGGCCACAAATTATGCCGAAGCCAATGATGATTGCATCTCTCTTTTCCTTTCATTGCAGATGCTGTAAGCGATACACGGAAGTCACAATATACAGCATAACAATCACAACTAAAACAGACGACCAATCCTCATGGATGGCTCCAACAACACCAACAGTAAGTGGCAGACTAGACTTGCCTGAAGACTTAACAAACCACCAGAAGACTGAGAAAAAGGTAGCAAAACATTATCTGAAAAAGAAGGCCACATCTGACATTAGAACATGAGGCAACTACAGACCACCAGACGGCATTGTTGAGAAGTCCAATGTTGCATCAATTTAACACATGAACAGAAGAACCTGAGGCAGACTTTACTGTCCGTCGATGGCTCCAGCAATACCCGCAGTAGGTGGCAGACTATACTTCCCTGAAGACTCAACAAGCCACCAGAAGACCTTGCAGACAGGTATGAAAACCTCAAATAACACACATTTTTTTAACCAACATGTATTTTTTTTCTTTTTCAGAATGTTCTTATATTGCAGAATCCTCAGATGGAGAAGAAAGATTTCCTATAACATAGTAGTATCACCACCGATGCACTTGGAAGTTGGAAATTTAACCCCAAAATGAGACAATTTTGACCATTTGTCAAGCGATAACCTGTAATTCAGGTGAATATATTTAAGTGATATTTTAAAATTTTGACTATGTGCTGTTTTCGCCAGGAAAGGTCACACTGAGCGCTTTGAGAAGCTGCATACATCATGTGGACTGTGAATTGGTAGGTTTTATAAATATAAAATATCCTTGTCCATGTTAACGAGAAGCTGATCATTTCTTGAGAAACCAATGTTTTAACATAAATAATTATATTCACATCTTAAGTAGGCAACAGTAATTGCTTTCATTGCAAATTCTGGCCTCCAATCTCCTCAACAACAGTACAAGAGGGAATACCCTGCTTTAAAACAAAACAAAATATTAAAACAAGTTTTTTTCTCTTTTCAGTCGAACTCTGTACAGATAAACTTTCATGGAAAGATCCCCTTTAGAGGAATTTATGTTCATTATTGGTATTATCAAGACAATTTAGAAGGGTAATGTTGCCTTTGCATACTTTTGTTTGACAATGTTAACTCTTAAACTTATATGAAAAACCCTTTCTCAGAGTGCTTCAGGGAAATGTGGCAGAGACTGAATTGACTAGTTGAGATAATTCGGGCCTGAATATTAATTTGTAATCGTCTCATTTGTACAGATTCTTTCAACTGGCATATACTACATATGCAATCCTCTTGCATCAGGTCAGGAACTGACATGGATCTCTTCTCACTCTTCATCAAGCATATTTTATGCTATGCAGGAAAATGGTGAGAGAGTTTTACAGAAATATTTCTCCTATGATTGCATTATATTATCATCGATAGATTCAGCCAATGATACTTGTATTTTTTAGGTCCTAAACTCACCAAATCATCCCCATTTTTATCAGGAATGTTGGACAACTGTGCAAAATTTCAGTAGAATGTGTCAAACGTTTATAGAAACAATATATTTTCCTAATTCTGTTTATTTTTTTAAAGATTGCATCATTTCCGAGTGCAACATTTCAAGATGGGTAATTAAAATTCAAATATTTAGTTCAGCGATACCAATAACATAGACTAGTTTGATTTAACCAGAAATAAACATTCTCATTTTACCCGCATTAAATAATGGCATTGTTTTATTCAAATTATGAATAAATTGTAATAAAATAACTATCTGTCCAGGTGGTGGAGATTATTTAACTTTACAAGACTTTTGTTTTCTTCCAGTAAAGCCATTGTGTGATGATAGAACTTTTAGACAAAGGTTGTGAACTTAATACCAGTACTCTATATAAAGGTCATAGTTCAGTCCTATATGTAGCTCAGCATGATATGGAATAAACAAAAGGCTACAAATTATGCCGAAGCCAATGATGATTGCATCTCTCTTTTCCTTTCATTGCAGATGCTGTAAGCGATGCACGGAAGTCACAATATACAGCATAACAATCTCAACAAAAACAGACGACCAATCCTCATGGATGGCTCCAACAACACCAACAGTAAGTGGCAGACTAGACTTGCCTGAAGACTCAACAAACCACCAGAAGACTGAGAAAAAGGTAGCAAAACATTATCTGAAAAAGAAGCCCACATCTGCCATTAGAACATGAGGCAACTACAGACCACCAGACGGCATTGTTGAGAAGTCCAATGTTGCATCAACTTAACACATGAACAGATGAACCTGAGGCAGACTTTACTGTCCGTCGATGGCTCCAGTTATACCCGCAGTAGGTGGCAGACTATACTTCCCTGAAGACTCAACAAGCCACCAGAAGAGCTTGCAGACAGGTATGAAAACCTCAAATAACACACATTTTTTTAACCAACATATATTTTTTTTCTTTTTCAGAATGTTCTTATATTGCAGAATCCTCAGATGGAGAAGAAAGAATTCCTATAACATAGTAGTATCACCACCGATGCACTTGGAAGTTGGAAATTTAACCCCAAAATGAGACAATTTTGACCATTTGTCAAGCGATAATCTGTAATTCAGGTAAATATATTTAAGTGATATTTTAAAATTTTGACTATATGCTGTTTTCTCCAGGAAAGGTCACACTGAGCGCTTTGAGAAGCTGCATACATCGTGTGGACTGTGAATTGGGAGGTTTTATTAATATAAAATATCCTTGTCCATGTTAACGAGAAGCTGATCATTTCTTGAGAAACCAATGTTTTAACATAAATAATTATATTCACATCTTAAGTAGGCAACAGTAATTGCTTTCATTGCAAATTCTGGCCTCCAATCTCCTCAACAACAGCACAAGAGGGAATACCCTGCTTTAAAACAAAACAAAATATTAAAACAAGTTTGTTTCTCTTTTCAGTCATAGTCTGTACAGATAAACTTTCATGGAAAGATCCCCTTTAGAGGAATTTATGTTCATTATTGGTATTATCAAGACAATTTAGAAGGGTAATGTTGCCTTTGCATACTTTTGTTTGACAATGTTAACTCTTAAACTTATATGAAAAACCCTTTCTCAGAGTGCTTCAGGGAAATGTGGCAGAGACTGAATTGACTAGTTGAGATAATTCGAGCCTGAATATTAATTTGTAATCGTCTCATTTGTACAGATTCTTTCAACTGGCATATGCTACATATGCAAACCTCTTGCATCAGTTCAGGACCTGACATGGATCTCATCTCACTCTTCATCAAGCATATTTTATGCTATGCAGGAAAATGGTGAGAGAGTTTTACAGAAATATTTCTCCTATGGTGGCATTATATTATGATCGATAGATTCAGCCAATGATACTTGTATTTTTTAGGTCCTAAACTCACCAAATCATCCCCATTTTTATCAGGAATATTGGACAACTGTGCAAAATTTCAATAGAATGTGTCAAACGTTTATAGAAACAATATATTTTCCTAATTCTGTTTATTTTTTTTAGAGATTTCATCATTTCCGAGTGCAACATTTCAAGATGTGTAATTAAAATTCAAATATTTAGTTCAGCGATACCAATAACATAGACTAGTTTGATTTAACCAGAAATAAACTTTCTCATTTTACCCGCATTAAATAATGGCATTGTTTTATTCAAATTATGAATAAATTGTAATAAAATAACTATCTGTCCAGGTGGTGGAGATTATTTAACTTTACAAGTCTTTTGTTTTCTTCCAGTAAAGCCATTGTGTGATGATAGACCTTTTAGACAAAGGTTGTGAACTTAATACCAGTACTCTATATAAAGGTCATAGTTCAGTCCTATATATAGCTCAGCATGATATGGAATAAACAAAAGGCCACAAATTATGCCGAAGCCAATGATGATTGCATCTCTCTTTTCCTTTCATTGCAGATGCTGTAAGCGATACACGGAAGTCACAATATACAGCATAACAATCACAACTAAAACAGACGACCAATCCTCATGGATGGCTCCAACAACACCAACAGTAAGTGGCAGACTAGACTTGCCTGAAGACTTAACAAACCACCAGAAGACTGAGAAAAAGGTAGCAAAACATTATCTGAAAAAGAAGGCCACATCTGACATTAGAACATGAGGCAACTACAGACCACCAGACGGCATTGTTGAGAAGTCCAATGTTGCATCAATTTAACACATGAACAGAAGAACCTGAGGCAGACTTTACTGTCCGTCGATGGCTCCAGCAATACCCGCAGTAGGTGGCAGACTATACTTCCCTGAAGACTCAACAAGCCACCAGAAGACCTTGCAGACAGGTATGAAAACCTCAAATAACACACATTTTTTTAACCAACATATATTTTTTTTCTTTTTCAGAATGTTCTTATATTGCAGAATCCTCAGATGGAGAAGAAAGAATTCCTATAACATAGTAGTATCACCACCGATGCACTTGGAAGTTGAAAATTTAACCCCAAAATGAGACAATTTTGACCATTTGTCAAGCGATAATCTGTAATTCAGGTGAATATATTTAAGTGATATTTTAAAATTTTGACTATGTGCTGTTTTCTCCAGGAAAGGTCACACTGAGCACTTTGAGAAGCTGCATACATCATGTGGACTGTGAATTGGTAGGTTTTATTAATATAAAATATCCTTGTCCATGTTAACGAGAAGCTGATCATTTCTTGAGAAACCAATGTTTTAACATAAATAATTATATTCACATCTTAAGTAGGCAACAGTAATTGCTTTCATTGCAAATTCTGGCCTCCAATCTCCTCAACAACAGTACAAGAGGGAATACCCTGCTTTAAAACAAAACAAAATATTAAAACAAGTTTTTTTCTCTTTTCAGTCGAACTCTGTACAGATAAGCTTTCATGAAAGATCCCTTTTAGAGGAATTTATGTTCATTATTGGTATTATCAAGACAATTTAGAAGGGTAATGTTGCCTTTGCATACTTTTGTTTGACAATGTTAACTCTTAAACTTATATGAAAAACCCTTTCTCAGAGTGCTTCAGGGAAATGTGGCAGAGACTGAATTGACTAGTTGAGATAATTCGGGCCTGAATATTAATTTGTAATCGTCTCATTTGTACAGATTCTTTCAACTGGCATATGCTACATATGCAAGCCTCTTGCATCAGTTCATGACCTGACATGGATCTCATCTCACTCTTCATCAAGCATATTTTATGCTATGCAGGAAAATGGTGAGAGAGTTTTACAGAAATATTTTTCCAATGGTGGCATTATATTATGATCGATAGATTCAGCCAATGATACTTGTATTTTTTAGGTCCTAAACTCACCAAATCATCCCCATTTTTATCAGGAATATTGGACAACTGTGCAAAATTTCAATAGAATGTGTCAAACGTTTATAGAAACAATATATTTTCCTAATTCTGTTTATTTTTTTAGAGATTTCATCATTTCCGAGTGCAACATTTCAAGATGTGTAATTAAAATTCAAATATTTAGTTCAGCGATACCAATAACATAGACTAGTTTGATTTAACCAGAAATAAACTTTCTCATTTTACCCGCATTAAATAATGGCATTGTTTTATTCAAATTATGAATAAATTGTAATAAAATAACTATCTGTCCAGGTGGTGGAGATTATTTAACTTTACAAGTCTTTTGTTTTCTTCCAGTAAAGCCATTGTGTGATGATAGACCTTTTAGACAAAGGTTGTGAACTTAATACCAGTACTCTATATAAAGGTCATAGTTCAGTCCTATATATAGCTCAGCATGATATGGAATAAACAAAAGGCCACAAATTATGCCGAAGCCAATGATGATTGCATCTCTCTTTTCCTTTCATTGCAGATGCTGTAAGCGATACACGGAAGTCACAATATACAGCATAACAATCACAACTAAAACAGACGACCAATCCTCATGGATGGCTCCAACAACACCAACAGTAAGTGGCAGACTAGACTTGCCTGAAGACTTAACAAACCACCAGAAGACTGAGAAAAAGGTAGCAAAACATTATCTGAAAAAGAAGGCCACATCTGACATTAGAACATGAGGCAACTACAGACCACCAGACGGCATTGTTGAGAAGTCCAATGTTGCATCAATTTAACACATGAACAGAAGAACCTGAGGCAGACTTTACTGTCCGTCGATGGCTCCAGCAATACCCGCAGTAGGTGGCAGACTATACTTCCCTGAAGACTCAACAAGCCACCAGAAGACCTTGCAGACAGGTATGAAAACCTCAAATAACACACATTTTTTTAACCAACATATATTTTTTTTCTTTTTCAGAATGTTCTTATATTGCAGAATCCTCAGATGGAGAAGAAAGATTTCCTATAATATAGTAGTATCACCACCGATGCACTTGGAAGTTGGAAATTTAACCCCAAAATGAGACAATTTTGACCATTTGTCAAGCGATAACCTGTAATTCAGGTGAATATATTTAAGTGATATTTTAAAATTTTGACTATGTGCTGTTTTCTCCAGGAAAGGTCACACTGAGCGCTTTGAGAAGCTGCATACATCATGTGGACTGTGAATTGGTAGGTTTTATAAATATAAAATATCCTTGTCCATGTTAACGAGAAGCTGATCATTTCTTGAGAAACCAATGTTTTAACATAAATAATTATATTCACATCTTAAGTAGGCAACAGTAATTGCTTTCATTGCAAATTCTGGCCTCCAATCTCCTCAACAACACTACAAGAGGGAATACCCTGCTTTAAAACAAAACAAAATATTAAAACAAGTTTTTTTCTCTTTTCAGTCGAACTCTGTACAGATAAACTTTCATGGAAAGATCCCCTTTAGAGGAATTTATGTTCATTATTGGTATTATCAAGACAATTTAGAAGGGTAATGTTGCCTTTGCATACTTTTGTTTGACAATGTTAACTCTTAAACTTATATGAAAAACCCTTTCTCAGAGTGCTTCAGGGAAATGTGGCAGAGACTGAATTGACTAGTTGAGATAATTCGGGCCTGAATATTAATTTGTAATCGTCTCATTTGTACAGATTCTTTCAACTGGCATATACTACATATGCAATCCTCTTGCATCAGGTCAGGAACTGACATGGATCTCTTCTCACTCTTCATCAAGCATATTTTATGCTATGCAGGAAAATGGTGAGAGAGTTTTACAGAAATATTTCTCCTATGATTGCATTATATTATCATCGATAGATTCAGCCAATGATACTTGTATTTTTTAGGTCCTAAACTCACCAAATCATCCCCATTTTTATCAGGAATGTTGGACAACTGTGCAAAATTTCAATAGAATGTGTCAAACGTTTATAGAAACAATATATTTTCCTAATTCTGTTTATTTTTTTAAAGATTGCATCATTTCCGAGTGCAACATTTCAAGATGGGTAATTAAAATTCAAATATTTAGTTCAGCGATACCAATAACATAGACTAGTTTGATTTAACCAGAAATAAACATTCTCATTTTACCCGCATTAAATAATGGCATTGTTTTATTCAAATTATGAATAAATTGCAATAAAATAACTATCTGTCCAGGTGGTGGAGATTATTTAACTTTACAAGACTTTTGTTTTCTTCCAGTAAAGCCATTGTGTGATGATAGAACTTTTAGACAAAGGTTGTGAACTTAATACCAGTACTCTATATAAAGGTCATAGTTCAGTCCTATATGTAGCTCAGCATGATATGGAATAAACAAAAGGCTACAAATTATGCCGAAGCCAATGATGATTGCATCTCTCTTTTCCTTTCATTGCAGATGCTGTAAGCGATGCACGGAAGTCACAATATACAGCATAACAATCTCAACAAAAACAGACGACCAATCCTCATGGATGGCTCCAACAACACCAACAGTAAGTGGCAGACTAGACTTGCCTGAAGACTCAACAAACCACCAGAAGACTGAGAAAAAGGTAGCAAAACATTATCTGAAAAAGAAGCCCACATCTGCCATTAGAACATGAGGCAACTACAGACCACCAGACGGCATTGTTGAGAAGTCCAATGTTGCATCAACTTAACACATGAACAGATGAACCTGAGGCAGACTTTACTGTCCGTCGATGGCTCCAGTTATACCCGCAGTAGGTGGCAGACTATACTTCCCTGAAGACTCAACAAGCCACCAGAAGAGCTTGCAGACAGGTATGAAAACCTCAAATAACACACATTTTTTTTAACCAACATATATTTTTTTTCTTTTTCAGAATGTTCTTATATTGCAGAATCCTCAGATGGAGAAGAAAGAATTCCTATAACATAGTAGTATCACCACCGATGCACTTGGAAGTTGGAAATTTAACCCCAAAATGAGACAATTTTGACCATTTGTCAAGCGATAATCTGTATTTCAGGTAAATATATTTAAGTGATATTTTAAAATTTTGACTATATGCTGTTTTCTCCAGGAAAGGTCACACTGAGCGCTTTGAGAAGCTGCATACATCGTGTGGACTGTGAATTGGGAGGTTTTATTAATATAAAATATCCTTGTCCATGTTAACGAGAAGCTGATCATTTCTTGAGAAACCAATGTTTTAACATAAATAATTATATTCACATCTTAAGTAGGCAACAGTTATTGCTTTCATTGCAAATTCTGGCCTCCAATCTCCTCAACAAAAGCACAAGAGGGAATACCCTGCTTTAAAACAAAACAAAATATTAAAACAAGTTTGTTTCTCTTTTCAGTCATAGTCTGTACAGATAAACTTTCATGGAAAGATCCCCTTTAGAGGAATTTATGTTCATTATTGGTATTATCAAGACAATTTAGAAGGGTAATGTTGCCTTTGCATACTTTTGTTTGACAATGTTAACTCTTAAACTTATATGAAAAACCCTTTCTCAGAGTGCTTCAGGGAAATGTGGCAGAGACTGAATTGACTAGTTGAGATAATTCGAGCCTGAATATTAATTTGTAATCGTCTCATTTGTACAGATTCTTTCAACTGGCATATATTACATATGCAAGCCTCTTGCATCAGGTCAGGAACTGACATGGATCTCTTCTCACTCTTCATCAAGCATATTTTATGCTATGCAGGAAAATGGTGAGAGAGTTTTACAGAAATATTTCTCCTATGATTGCATTATATTATCATCGATAGATTCAGCCAATGATACTTGTATTTTTAGGTCCTACACTCACCAAATCATCCCCATTTTTATTAGGAATATTGGACAACTGTGCAAAATTTCAATAGAATGTGTCAAACGTTTATAGAAACAATATATTTTCCTAATTCTGTTTATTTTTTTAGAGATTTCATCATTTCCGAGTGCAACATTTCAAGATGTGTAATTAAAATTCAAATATTTAGTTCAGCGATACCAATAACATAGACTAGTTTGATTTAACCAGAAATAAACTTTCTCATTTTACCCGCATTAAATAATGGCATTGTTTTATTCAAATTATGAATAAATTGTAATAAAATAACTATCTGTCCAGGTGGTGGAGATTATTTAACTTTACAAGTCTTTTGTTTTCTTCCAGTAAAGCCATTGTGTGATGATAGACCTTTTAGACAAAGGTTGTGAACTTAATACCAGTACTCTATATAAAGGTCATAGTTCAGTCCTATATGTAGCTCAGCATGATATGGAATAAACAAAAGGCCACAAATTATGCCGAAGCCAATGATGATTGCATCTCTCTTTTCCTTTCATTGCAGATGCTGTAAGCGATACACGGAAGTCACAATATACAACATAACAATCTCAACAAAAACAGACGACCAATCCTCATGGATGGCTCCAACAACACCAACAGTAAGTGGCAGACTAGACTTGCCTGAAGACTCAACAAACCACCAGAAGACTGAGAAAAAGGTAGCAAAACATTATCTGAAAAAGAAGCCCACATCTGCCATTAGAACATGAGGCAACTACAGACCACCAGACGGCATTGTTGAGAAGTCCAATGTTGCATCAACTTAACACATGAACAGATGAACCTGAGGCAGACTTTACTGTCCGCCGATGGCTCCAGTTATACCCGCAGTAGGTGGCAGACTATACTTCCCTGAAGACTCAACAAGCCACCAGAAGACCTTGCAGACAGGTATGAAAACCTCAAATAACACACATTTTTTTAACCAACATATATTTTTTTTCTTTTTCAGAATGTTCTTATATTGCAGAATCCTCAGATGGAGAAGAAAGAATTCCTATAACATAGTAGTATCACCACCGATGCACTTGGAAGTTGGAAATTTAACCCCAAAATGAGACAATTTTGACCATTTGTCAAGCGATAATCTGTAATTCAGGTGAATATATTTAAGTGATATTTTAGAATTTTGACTATATGCTGTTTTCTCCAGGAAAGGTCACACTGAGCGCTTTGAGAAGCTGCATACATCGTGTGGACTGTTAATTGGGAGGTTTTATTAATATAAAATATCCTTGTCCATGTTAACGAGAAGCTGATCATTTCTTGAGAAACCAATGTTTTAACATAAATAATTATATTCACATCTTAAGTAGGCAACAGTAATTGCTTTCATTGCAAATTCTGGCCTCCAATCTCCTCAACAACAGTACAAGAGGGAATACCCTGCTTTAAAACAAAACAAAATATTAAAACAAGTTTTTTTCTCTTTTCAGTCGTACTCTGTACAGATAAACTTTCATGGAAAGATCCCCTTTAGAGGAATTTATGTTCATTATTGGTATTATCAAGACAATTTAGAAGGGTAATGTTGCCTTTGCATACTTTTGTTTGACAATGTTAACTCTTAAACTTATATGAAAAACCCTTTCTCAGAGTGCTTCAGGGAAATGTGGCAGAGACTGAATTGACTAGTTGAGATAATTCGGGCCTGAATATTAATTTGTAATCGTCTCATTTGTACAGATTCTTTCAACTGGCATATGCTACATATGCAAACCTCTTGCATCAGTTCAGGACCTGACATGGATCTCATCTCACTCTTCATCAAGCATATTTTATGCTATGCAGGAAAATGGTGAGAGAGTTTTACAGAAATATTTCTCCTATGGTGGCATTATATTATGATCGATAGATTCAGCCAATGATACTTGTATTTTTTAGGTCCTAAACTCACCAAATCATCCCCATTTTTATCAGGAATATTGGACAACTGTGCAAAATTTCAATAGAATGTGTCAAACGTTTATAGAAACAATATATTTTCCTAATTCTGTTTATTTTTTTTAGAGATTTCATCATTTCCGAGTGCAACATTTCAAGATGTGTAATTAAAATTCAAATATTTAGTTCAGCGATACCAATAACATAGACTAGTTTGATTTAACCAGAAATAAACTTTCTCATTTTACCCGCATTAAATAATGGCATTGTTTTATTCAAATTATGAATAAATTGTAATAAAATAACTATCTGTCCAGGTGGTGGAGATTATTTAACTTTACAAGTCTTTTGTTTTCTTCCAGTAAAGCCATTGTGTGATGATAGACCTTTTAGACAAAGGTTGTGAACTTAATACCAGTACTCTATATAAAGGTCATAGTTCAGTCCTATATATAGCTCAGCATGATATGGAATAAACAAAAGGCCACAAATTATGCCGAAGCCAATGATGATTGCATCTCTCTTTTCCTTTCATTGCAGATGCTGTAAGCGATACACGGAAGTCACAATATACAGCATAACAATCACAACTAAAACAGACGACCAATCCTCATGGATGGCTCCAACAACACCAACAGTAAGTGGCAGACTAGACTTGCCTGAAGACTTAACAAACCACCAGAAGACTGAGAAAAAGGTAGCAAAACATTATCTGAAAAAGAAGGCCACATCTGACATTAGAACATGAGGCAACTACAGACCACCAGACGGCATTGTTGAGAAGTCCAATGTTGCATCAATTTAACACATGAACAGAAGAACCTGAGGCAGACTTTACTGTCCGTCGATGGCTCCAGCAATACCCGCAGTAGGTGGCAGACTATACTTCCCTGAAGACTCAACAAGCCACCAGAAGACCTTGCAGACAGGTATGAAAACCTCAAATAACACACATTTTTTTAACCAACATGTATTTTTTTTCTTTTTCAGAATGTTCTTATATTGCAGAATCCTCAGATGGAGAAGAAAGATTTCCTATAACATAGTAGTATCACCACCGATGCACTTGGAAGTTGGAAATTTAACCCCAAAATGAGACAATTTTGACCATTTGTCAAGCGATAACCTGTAATTCAGGTGAATATATTTAAGTGATATTTTAAAATTTTGACTATGTGCTGTTTTCGCCAGGAAAGGTCACACTGAGCGCTTTGAGAAGCTGCATACATCATGTGGACTGTGAATTGGTAGGTTTTATAAATATAAAATATCCTTGTCCATGTTAACGAGAAGCTGATCATTTCTTGAGAAACCAATGTTTTAACATAAATAATTATATTCACATCTTAAGTAGGCAACAGTAATTGCTTTCATTGCAAATTCTGGCCTCCAATCTCCTCAACAACAGTACAAGAGGGAATACCCTGCTTTAAAACAAAACAAAATATTAAAACAAGTTTTTTTCTCTTTTCAGTCGAACTCTGTACAGATAAACTTTCATGGAAAGATCCCCTTTAGAGGAATTTATGTTCATTATTGGTATTATCAAGACAATTTAGAAGGGTAATGTTGCCTTTGCATACTTTTGTTTGACAATGTTAACTCTTAAACTTATATGAAAAACCCTTTCTCAGAGTGCTTCAGGGAAATGTGGCAGAGACTGAATTGACTAGTTGAGATAATTCGGGCCTGAATATTAATTTGTAATCGTCTCATTTGTACAGATTCTTTCAACTGGCATATACTACATATGCAATCCTCTTGCATCAGGTCAGGAACTGACATGGATCTCTTCTCACTCTTCATCAAGCATATTTTATGCTAT
This sequence comes from Pictodentalium vernedei, assembly GCA_031216915.1. Lineage (NCBI taxonomy): Eukaryota > Metazoa > Mollusca > Scaphopoda > Dentaliida > Dentaliidae > Pictodentalium > Pictodentalium vernedei. The sequence goes on along the minus strand of CM062294.1, from coordinate 513,578,182 downwards.
GCAGGAAAATGGTGAGAGAGTTTTACAGAAATATTTCTCCTATGATTGCATTATATTATCATCGATAGATTCAGCCAATGATACTTGTATTTTTTAGGTCCTAAACTCACCAAATCATCCCCATTTTTATCAGGAATGTTGGACAACTGTGCAAAATTTCAGTAGAATGTGTCAAACGTTTATAGAAACAATATATTTTCCTAATTCTGTTTATTTTTTTAAAGATTGCATCATTTCCGAGTGCAACATTTCAAGATGGGTAATTAAAATTCAAATATTTAGTTCAGCGATACCAATAACATAGACTAGTTTGATTTAACCAGAAATAAACATTCTCATTTTACCCGCATTAAATAATGGCATTGTTTTATTCAAATTATGAATAAATTGTAATAAAATAACTATCTGTCCAGGTGGTGGAGATTATTTAACTTTACAAGACTTTTGTTTTCTTCCAGTAAAGCCATTGTGTGATGATAGAACTTTTAGACAAAGGTTGTGAACTTAATACCAGTACTCTATATAAAGGTCATAGTTCAGTCCTATATGTAGCTCAGCATGATATGGAATAAACAAAAGGCTACAAATTATGCCGAAGCCAATGATGATTGCATCTCTCTTTTCCTTTCATTGCAGATGCTGTAAGCGATGCACGGAAGTCACAATATACAGCATAACAATCTCAACAAAAACAGACGACCAATCCTCATGGATGGCTCCAACAACACCAACAGTAAGTGGCAGACTAGACTTGCCTGAAGACTCAACAAACCACCAGAAGACTGAGAAAAAGGTAGCAAAACATTATCTGAAAAAGAAGCCCACATCTGCCATTAGAACATGAGGCAACTACAGACCACCAGACGGCATTGTTGAGAAGTCCAATGTTGCATCAACTTAACACATGAACAGATGAACCTGAGGCAGACTTTACTGTCCGTCGATGGCTCCAGTTATACCCGCAGTAGGTGGCAGACTATACTTCCCTGAAGACTCAACAAGCCACCAGAAGAGCTTGCAGACAGGTATGAAAACCTCAAATAACACACATTTTTTTAACCAACATATATTTTTTTTCTTTTTCAGAATGTTCTTATATTGCAGAATCCTCAGATGGAGAAGAAAGAATTCCTATAACATAGTAGTATCACCACCGATGCACTTGGAAGTTGGAAATTTAACCCCAAAATGAGACAATTTTGACCATTTGTCAAGCGATAATCTGTAATTCAGGTAAATATATTTAAGTGATATTTTAAAATTTTGACTATATGCTGTTTTCTCCAGGAAAGGTCACACTGAGCGCTTTGAGAAGCTGCATACATCGTGTGGACTGTGAATTGGGAGGTTTTATTAATATAAAATATCCTTGTCCATGTTAACGAGAAGCTGATCATTTCTTGAGAAACCAATGTTTTAACATAAATAATTATATTCACATCTTAAGTAGGCAACAGTAATTGCTTTCATTGCAAATTCTGGCCTCCAATCTCCTCAACAACAGCACAAGAGGGAATACCCTGCTTTAAAACAAAACAAAATATTAAAACAAGTTTGTTTCTCTTTTCAGTCATAGTCTGTACAGATAAACTTTCATGGAAAGATCCCCTTTAGAGGAATTTATGTTCATTATTGGTATTATCAAGACAATTTAGAAGGGTAATGTTGCCTTTGCATACTTTTGTTTGACAATGTTAACTCTTAAACTTATATGAAAAACCCTTTCTCAGAGTGCTTCAGGGAAATGTGGCAGAGACTGAATTGACTAGTTGAGATAATTCGAGCCTGAATATTAATTTGTAATCGTCTCATTTGTACAGATTCTTTCAACTGGCATATGCTACATATGCAAACCTCTTGCATCAGTTCAGGACCTGACATGGATCTCATCTCACTCTTCATCAAGCATATTTTATGCTATGCAGGAAAATGGTGAGAGAGTTTTACAGAAATATTTCTCCTATGGTGGCATTATATTATGATCGATAGATTCAGCCAATGATACTTGTATTTTTTAGGTCCTAAACTCACCAAATCATCCCCATTTTTATCAGGAATATTGGACAACTGTGCAAAATTTCAATAGAATGTGTCAAACGTTTATAGAAACAATATATTTTCCTAATTCTGTTTATTTTTTTTAGAGATTTCATCATTTCCGAGTGCAACATTTCAAGATGTGTAATTAAAATTCAAATATTTAGTTCAGCGATACCAATAACATAGACTAGTTTGATTTAACCAGAAATAAACTTTCTCATTTTACCCGCATTAAATAATGGCATTGTTTTATTCAAATTATGAATAAATTGTAATAAAATAACTATCTGTCCAGGTGGTGGAGATTATTTAACTTTACAAGTCTTTTGTTTTCTTCCAGTAAAGCCATTGTGTGATGATAGACCTTTTAGACAAAGGTTGTGAACTTAATACCAGTACTCTATATAAAGGTCATAGTTCAGTCCTATATATAGCTCAGCATGATATGGAATAAACAAAAGGCCACAAATTATGCCGAAGCCAATGATGATTGCATCTCTCTTTTCCTTTCATTGCAGATGCTGTAAGCGATACACGGAAGTCACAATATACAGCATAACAATCACAACTAAAACAGACGACCAATCCTCATGGATGGCTCCAACAACACCAACAGTAAGTGGCAGACTAGACTTGCCTGAAGACTTAACAAACCACCAGAAGACTGAGAAAAAGGTAGCAAAACATTATCTGAAAAAGAAGGCCACATCTGACATTAGAACATGAGGCAACTACAGACCACCAGACGGCATTGTTGAGAAGTCCAATGTTGCATCAATTTAACACATGAACAGAAGAACCTGAGGCAGACTTTACTGTCCGTCGATGGCTCCAGCAATACCCGCAGTAGGTGGCAGACTATACTTCCCTGAAGACTCAACAAGCCACCAGAAGACCTTGCAGACAGGTATGAAAACCTCAAATAACACACATTTTTTTAACCAACATGTATTTTTTTTCTTTTTCAGAATGTTCTTATATTGCAGAATCCTCAGATGGAGAAGAAAGATTTCCTATAACATAGTAGTATCACCACCGATGCACTTGGAAGTTGGAAATTTAACCCCAAAATGAGACAATTTTGACCATTTGTCAAGCGATAACCTGTAATTCAGGTGAATATATTTAAGTGATATTTTAAAATTTTGACTATGTGCTGTTTTCTCCAGGAAAGGTCACACTAAGCGCTTTGAGAAGCTGCATACATCATGTGGACTGTGAATTGGTAGGTTTTATAAATATAAAATATCCTTGTCCATGTTAACGAGAAGCTGATCATTTCTTGAGAAACCAATGTTTTAACATAAATAATTATATTCACATCTTAAGTAGGCAACAGTAATTGCTTTCATTGCAAATTCTGGCCTCCAATCTCCTCAACAACAGTACAAGAGGGAATACCCTGCTTTAAAACAAAACAAAATATTAAAACAAGTTTTTTTCTCTTTTCAGTCGAACTCTGTACAGATAAACTTTCATGGAAAGATCCCCTTTAGAGGAATTTATGTTCATTATTGGTATTATCAAGACAATTTAGAAGGGTAATGTTGCCTTTGCATACTTTTGTTTGACAATGTTAACTCTTAAACTTATATGAAAAACCCTTTCTCAGAGTGCTTCAGGGAAATGTGGCAGAGACTGAATTGACTAGTTGAGATAATTCGGGCCTGAATATTAATTTGTAATCGTCTCATTTGTACAGATTCTTTCAACTGGCATATACTACATATGCAATCCTCTTGCATCAGGTCAGGAACTGACATGGATCTCTTCTCACTCTTCATCAAGCATATTTTATGCTATGCAGGAAAATGGTGAGAGAGTTTTACAGAAATATTTCTCCTATGATTGCATTATATTATCATCGATAGATTCAGCCAATGATACTTGTATTTTTTAGGTCCTAAACTCACCAAATCATCCCCATTTTTATCAGGAATGTTGGACAACTGTGCAAAATTTCAGTAGAATGTGTCAAACGTTTATAGAAACAATATATTTTCCTAATTCTGTTTATTTTTTTAAAGATTGCATCATTTCCGAGTGCAACATTTCAAGATGGGTAATTAAAATTCAAATATTTAGTTCAGCGATACCAATAACATAGACTAGTTTGATTTAACCAGAAATAAACATTCTCATTTTACCCGCATTAAATAATGGCATTGTTTTATTCAAATTATGAATAAATTGTAATAAAATAACTATCTGTCCAGGTGGTGGAGATTATTTAACTTTACAAGACTTTTGTTTTCTTCCAGTAAAGCCATTGTGTGATGATAGAACTTTTAGACAAAGGTTGTGAACTTAATACCAGTACTCTATATAAAGGTCATAGTTCAGTCCTATATGTAGCTCAGCATGATATGGAATAAACAAAAGGCTACAAATTATGCCGAAGCCAATGATGATTGCATCTCTCTTTTCCTTTCATTGCAGATGCTGTAAGCGATGCACGGAAGTCACAATATACAGCATAACAATCTCAACAAAAACAGACGACCAATCCTCATGGATGGCTCCAACAACACCAACAGTAAGTGGCAGACTAGACTTGCCTGAAGACTCAACAAACCACCAGAAGACTGAGAAAAAGGTAGCAAAACATTATCTGAAAAAGAAGCCCACATCTGCCATTAGAACATGAGGCAACTACAGACCACCAGACGGCATTGTTGAGAAGTCCAATGTTGCATCAACTTAACACATGAACAGATGAACCTGAGGCAGACTTTACTGTCCGTCGATGGCTCCAGTTATACCCGCAGTAGGTGGCAGACTATACTTCCCTGAAGACTCAACAAGCCACCAGAAGAGCTTGCAGACAGGTATGAAAACCTCAAATAACACACATTTTTTTAACCAACATATATTTTTTTTCTTTTTCAGAATGTTCTTATATTGCAGAATCCTCAGATGGAGAAGAAAGAATTCCTATAACATAGTAGTATCACCACCGATGCACTTGGAAGTTGGAAATTTAACCCCAAAATGAGACAATTTTGACCATTTGTCAAGCGATAATCTGTAATTCAGGTAAATATATTTAAGTGATATTTTAAAATTTTGACTATATGCTGTTTTCTCCAGGAAAGGTCACACTGAGCGCTTTGAGAAGCTGCATACATCGTGTGGACTGTGAATTGGGAGGTTTTATTAATATAAAATATCCTTGTCCATGTTAACGAGAAGCTGATCATTTCTTGAGAAACCAATGTTTTAACATAAATAATTATATTCACATCTTAAGTAGGCAACAGTAATTGCTTTCATTGCAAATTCTGGCCTCCAATCTCCTCAACAACAGCACAAGAGGGAATACCCTGCTTTAAAACAAAACAAAATATTAAAACAAGTTTGTTTCTCTTTTCAGTCATAGTCTGTACAGATAAACTTTCATGGAAAGATCCCCTTTAGAGGAATTTATGTTCATTATTGGTATTATCAAGACAATTTAGAAGGGTAATGTTGCCTTTGCATACTTTTGTTTGACAATGTTAACTCTTAAACTTATATGAAAAACCCTTTCTCAGAGTGCTTCAGGGAAATGTGGCAGAGACTGAATTGACTAGTTGAGATAATTCGAGCCTGAATATTAATTTGTAATCGTCTCATTTGTACAGATTCTTTCAACTGGCATATGCTACATATGCAAACCTCTTGCATCAGTTCAGGACCTGACATGGATCTCATCTCACTCTTCATCAAGCATATTTTATGCTATGCAGGAAAATGGTGAGAGAGTTTTACAGAAATATTTCTCCTATGGTGGCATTATATTATGATCGATAGATTCAGCCAATGATACTTGTATTTTTTAGGTCCTAAACTCACCAAATCATCCCCATTTTTATCAGGAATATTGGACAACTGTGCAAAATTTCAATAGAATGTGTCAAACGTTTATAGAAACAATATATTTTCCTAATTCTGTTTATTTTTTTTAGAGATTTCATCATTTCCGAGTGCAACATTTCAAGATGTGTAATTAAAATTCAAATATTTAGTTCAGCGATACCAATAACATAGACTAGTTTGATTTAACCAGAAATAAACTTTCTCATTTTACCCGCATTAAATAATGGCATTGTTTTATTCAAATTATGAATAAATTGTAATAAAATAACTATCTGTCCAGGTGGTGGAGATTATTTAACTTTACAAGTCTTTTGTTTTCTTCCAGTAAAGCCATTGTGTGATGATAGACCTTTTAGACAAAGGTTGTGAACTTAATACCAGTACTCTATATAAAGGTCATAGTTCAGTCCTATATATAGCTCAGCATGATATGGAATAAACAAAAGGCCACAAATTATGCCGAAGCCAATGATGATTGCATCTCTCTTTTCCTTTCATTGCAGATGCTGTAAGCGATACACGGAAGTCACAATATACAGCATAACAATCACAACTAAAACAGACGACCAATCCTCATGGATGGCTCCAACAACACCAACAGTAAGTGGCAGACTAGACTTGCCTGAAGACTTAACAAACCACCAGAAGACTGAGAAAAAGGTAGCAAAACATTATCTGAAAAAGAAGGCCACATCTGACATTAGAACATGAGGCAACTACAGACCACCAGACGGCATTGTTGAGAAGTCCAATGTTGCATCAATTTAACACATGAACAGAAGAACCTGAGGCAGACTTTACTGTCCGTCGATGGCTCCAGCAATACCCGCAGTAGGTGGCAGACTATACTTCCCTGAAGACTCAACAAGCCACCAGAAGACCTTGCAGACAGGTATGAAAACCTCAAATAACACACATTTTTTTAACCAACATGTATTTTTTTTCTTTTTCAGAATGTTCTTATATTGCAGAATCCTCAGATGGAGAAGAAAGATTTCCTATAACATAGTAGTATCACCACCGATGCACTTGGAAGTTGGAAATTTAACCCCAAAATGAGACAATTTTGACCATTTGTCAAGCGATAACCTGTAATTCAGGTGAATATATTTAAGTGATATTTTAAAATTTTGACTATGTGCTGTTTTCTCCAGGAAAGGTCACACTGAGCGCTTTGAGAAGCTGCATACATCATGTGGACTGTGAATTGGTAGGTTTTATAAATATAAAATATCCTTGTCCATGTTAACGAGAAGCTGATCATTTCTTGAGAAACCAATGTTTTAACATAAATAATTATATTCACATCTTAAGTAGGCAACAGTAATTGCTTTCATTGCAAATTCTGGCCTCCAATCTCCTCAACAACAGTACAAGAGGGAATACCCTGCTTTAAAACAAAACAAAATATTAAAACAAGTTTTTTTCTCTTTTCAGTCGAACTCTGTACAGATAAACTTTCATGGAAAGATCCCCTTTAGAGGAATTTATGTTCATTATTGGTATTATCAAGACAATTTAGAAGGGTAATGTTGCCTTTGCATACTTTTGTTTGACAATGTTAACTCTTAAACTTATATGAAAAACCCTTTCTCAGAGTGCTTCAGGGAAATGTGGCAGAGACTGAATTGACTAGTTGAGATAATTCGGGCCTGAATATTAATTTGTAATCGTCTCATTTGTACAGATTCTTTCAACTGGCATATACTACATATGCAGTCCTCTTGCATCAGGTCAGGAACTGACATGGATCTCTTCTCACTCTTCATCAAGCATATTTTATGCTATGCAGGAAAATGGTGAGAGAGTTTTACAGAAATATTTCTCCTATGATTGCATTATATTATCATCGATAGATTCAGCCAATGATACTTGTATTTTTTAGGTCCTAAACTCACCAAATCATCCCCATTTTTATCAGGAATGTTGGACAACTGTGCAAAATTTCAATAGAATGTGTCAAACGTTTATAGAAACAATATATTTTCCTAATTCTGTTTATTTTTTTAAAGATTGCATCATTTCCGAGTGCAACATTTCAAGATGGGTAATTAAAATTCAAATATTTAGTTCAGCGATACCAATAACATAGACTAGTTTGATTTAACCAGAAATAAACATTCTCATTTTACCCGCATTAAATAATGGCATTGTTTTATTCAAATTATGAATAAATTGTAATAAAATAACTATCTGTCCAGGTGGTGGAGATTATTTAACTTTACAAGACTTTTGTTTTCTTCCAGTAAAGCCATTGTGTGATGATAGAACTTTTAGACAAAGGTTGTGAACTTAATACCAGTACTCTATATAAAGGTCATAGTTCAGTCCTATATGTAGCTCAGCATGATATGGAATAAACAAAAGGCTACAAATTATGCCGAAGCCAATGATGATTGCATCTCTCTTTTCCTTTCATTGCAGATGCTGTAAGCGATGCACGGAAGTCACAATATACAGCATAACAATCTCAACAAAAACAGACGACCAATCCTCATGGATGGCTCCAACAACACCAACAGTAAGTGGCAGACTAGACTTGCCTGAAGACTCAACAAACCACCAGAAGACTGAGAAAAAGGTAGCAAAACATTATCTGAAAAAGAAGCCCACATCTGCCATTAGAACATGAGGCAACTACAGACCACCAGACGGCATTGTTGAGAAGTCCAATGTTGCATCAACTTAACACATGAACAGATGAACCTGAGGCAGACTTTACTGTCCGTCGATGGCTCCAGTTATACCCGCAGTAGGTGGCAGACTATACTTCCCTGAAGACTCAACAAGCCACCAGAAGAGCTTGCAGACAGGTATGAAAACCTCAAATAACACACATTTTTTTAACCAACATATATTTTTTTTCTTTTTCAGAATGTTCTTATATTGCAGAATCCTCAGATGGAGAAGAAAGAATTCCTATAACATAGTAGTATCACCACCGATGCACTTGGAAGTTGGAAATTTAACCCCAAAATGAGACAATTTTGACCATTTGTCAAGCGATAATCTGTAATTCAGGTAAATATATTTAAGTGATATTTTAAAATTTTGACTATATGCTGTTTTCTCCAGGAAAGGTCACACTGAGCGCTTTGAGAAGCTGCATACATCGTGTGGACTGTGAATTGGGAGGTTTTATTAATATAAAATATCCTTGTCCATGTTAACGAGAAGCTGATCATTTCTTGAGAAACCAATGTTTTAACATAAATAATTATATTCACATCTTAAGTAGGCAACAGTAATTGCTTTCATTGCAAATTCTGGCCTCCAATCTCCTCAACAACAGCACAAGAGGGAATACCCTGCTTTAAAACAAAACAAAATATTAAAACAAGTTTGTTTCTCTTTTCAGTCATAGTCTGTACAGATAAACTTTCATTGAAAGATCCCCTTTAGAGGAATTTATGTTCATTATTGGTATTATCAAGACAATTTAGAAGGGTAATGTTGCCTTTGCATACTTTTGTTTGACAATGTTAACTCTTAAACTTATATGAAAAACCCTTTCTCAGAGTGCTTCAGGGAAATGTGGCAGAGACTGAATTGACTAGTTGAGATAATTCGAGCCTGAATATTAATTTGTAATCGTCTCATTTGTACAGATTCTTTCAACTGGCATATATTACATATGCAAGCCTCTTGCATCAGGTCAGGAACTGACATGGATCTCTTCTCACTCTTCATCAAGCATATTTTATGCTATGCAGGAAAATGGTGAGAGAGTTTTACAGAAATATTTCTCCTATGGTGGCATTATATTATGATCGATAGATTCAGCCAATGATACTTGTATTTTTTAGGTCCTAAACTCACCAAATCATCCCCATTTTTATCAGGAATATTGGACAACTGTGCAAAATTTCAATAGAATGTGTCAAACGTTTATAGAAACAATATATTTTCCTAATTCTGTTTATTTTTTTTAGAGATTTCATCATTTCCGAGTGCAACATTTCAAGATGTGTAATTAAAATTCAAATATTTAGTTCAGCGATACCAATAACATAGACTAGTTTGATTTAACCAGAAATAAACTTTCTCATTTTACCCGCATTAAATAATGGCATTGTTTTATTCAAATTATGAATAAATTGTAATAAAATAACTATCTGTCCAGGTGGTGGAGATTATTTAACTTTACAAGTCTTTTGTTTTCTTCCAGTAAAGCCATTGTGTGATGATAGACCTTTTAGACAAAGGTTGTGAACTTAATACCAGTACTCTATATAAAGGTCATAGTTCAGTCCTATATATAGCTCAGCATGATATGGAATAAACAAAAGGCCACAAATTATGCCGAAGCCAATGATGATTGCATCTCTCTTTTCCTTTCATTGCAGATGCTGTAAGCGATACACGGAAGTCACAATATACAGCATAACAATCACAACTAAAACAGACGACCAATCCTCATGGATGGCTCCAACAACACCAACAGTAAGTGGCAGACTAGACTTGCCTGAAGACTTAACAAACCACCAGAAGACTGAGAAAAAGGTAGCAAAACATTATCTGAAAAAGAAGGCCACATCTGACATTAGAACATGAGGCAACTACAGACCACCAGACGGCATTGTTGAGAAGTCCAATGTTGCATCAATTTAACACATGAACAGAAGAACCTGAGGCAGACTTTACTGTCCGTCGATGGCTCCAGCAATACCCGCAGTAGGTGGCAGACTATACTTCCCTGAAGACTCAACAAGCCACCAGAAGACCTTGCAGACAGGTATGAAAACCTCAAATAACACACATTTTTTTAACCAACATGTATTTTTTTTCTTTTTCAGAATGTTCTTATATTGCAGAATCCTCAGATGGAGAAGAAAGATTTCCTATAACATAGTAGTATCACCACCGATGCACTTGGAAGTTGGAAATTTAACCCCAAAATGAGACAATTTTGACCATTTGTCAAGCGATAACCTGTAATTCAGGTGAATATATTTAAGTGATATTTTAAAATTTTGACTATGTGCTGTTTTCTCCAGGAAAGGTCACACTGAGCGCTTTGAGAAGCTGCATACATCATGTGGACTGTGAATTGGTAGGTTTTATAAATATAAAATATCCTTGTCCATGTTAACGAGAAGCTGATCATTTCTTGAGAAACCAATGTTTTAACATAAATAATTATATTCACATCTTAAGTAGGCAACAGTAATTGCTTTCATTGCAAATTCTGGCCTCCAATCTCCTCAACAACAGTACAAGAGGGAATACCCTGCTTTAAAACAAAACAAAATATTAAAACAAGTTTTTTTCTCTTTTCAGTCGAACTCTGTACAGATAAACTTTCATGGAAAGATCCCCTTTAGAGGAATTTATGTTCATTATTGGTATTATCAAGACAATTTAGAAGGGTAATGTTGCCTTTGCATACTTTTGTTTGACAATGTTAACTCTTAAACTTATATGAAAAACCCTTTCTCAGAGTGCTTCAGGGAAATGTGGCAGAGACTGAATTGACTAGTTGAGATAATTCGGGCCTGAATATTAATTTGTAATCGTCTCATTTGTACAGATTCTTTCAACTGGCATATACTACATATGCAGTCCTCTTGCATCAGGTCAGGAACTGACATGGATCTCTTCTCACTCTTCATCAAGCATATTTTATTCTATGCAGGAAAATGGTGAGAGAGTTTTACAGAAATATTTCTCCTATGATTGCATTATATTATCATCGATAGATTCAGCCAATGATACTTGTATTTTTTAGGTCCTAAACTCACCAAATCATCCCCATTTTTATCAGGAATGTTGGACAACTGTGCAAAATTTCAATAGAATGTGTCAAACGTTTATAGAAACAATATATTTTCCTAATTCTGTTTATTTTTTTAAAGATTGCATCATTTCCGAGTGCAACATTTCAAGATGGGTAATTAAAATTCAAATATTTAGTTCAGCGATACCAATAACATAGACTAGTTTGATTTAACCAGAAATAAACATTCTCATTTTACCCGCATTAAATAATGGCATTGTTTTATTCAAATTATGAATAAATTGTAATAAAATAACTATCTGTCCAGGTGGTGGAGATTATTTAACTTTACAAGACTTTTGTTTTCTTCCAGTAAAGCCATTGTGTGATGATAGAACTTTTAGACAAAGGTTGTGAACTTAATACCAGTACTCTATATAAAGGTCATAGTTCAGTCCTATATGTAGCTCAGCATGATATGGAATAAACAAAAGGCTACAAATTATGCCGAAGCCAATGATGATTGCATCTCTCTTTTCCTTTCATTGCAGATGCTGTAAGCGATGCACGGAAGTCACAATATACAGCATAACAATCTCAACAAAAACAGACGACCAATCCTCATGGATGGCTCCAACAACACCAACAGTAAGTGGCAGACTAGACTTGCCTGAAGACTCAACAAACCACCAGAAGACTGAGAAAAAGGTAGCAAAACATTATCTGAAAAAGAAGCCCACATCTGCCATTAGAACATGAGGCAACTACAGACCACCAGACGGCATTGTTGAGAAGTCCAATGTTGCATCAACTTAACACATGAACAGATGAACCTGAGGCAGACTTTACTGTCCGTCGATGGCTCCAGTTATACCCGCAGTAGGTGGCAGACTATACTTCCCTGAAGACTCAACAAGCCACCAGAAGAGCTTGCAGACAGGTATGAAAACCTCAAATAACACACATTTTTTTAACCAACATATATTTTTTTTCTTTTTCAGAATGTTCTTATATTGCAGAATCCTCAGATGGAGAAGAAAGAATTCCTATAACATAGTAGTATCACCACCGATGCGCTTGGAAGTTGGAAATTTAACCCCAAAATGAGACAATTTTGACCATTTGTCAAGCGATAATCTGTAATTCAGGTAAATATATTTAAGTGATATTTTAAAATTTTGACTATATGCTGTTTTCTCCAGGAAAGGTCACACTGAGCGCTTTGAGAAGCTGCATACATCGTGTGGACTGTGAATTGGGAGGTTTTATTAATATAAAATATCCTTGTCCATGTTAACGAGAAGCTGATCATTTCTTGAGAAACCAATGTTTTAACATAAATAATTATATTCACATCTTAAGTAGGCAACAGTAATTGCTTTCATTGCAAATTCTGGCCTCCAATCTCCTCAACAACAGCACAAGAGGGAATACCCTGCTTTAAAACAAAACAAAATATTAAAACAAGTTTGTTTCTCTTTTCAGTCATAGTCTGTACAGATAAACTTTCATGGAAAGATCCCCTTTAGAGGAATTTATGTTCATTATTGGTATTATCAAGACAATTTAGAAGGGTAATGTTGCCTTTGCATACTTTTGTTTGACAATGTTAACTCTTAAACTTATATGAAAAACCCTTTCTCAGAGTGCTTCAGGGAAATGTGGCAGAGACTGAATTGACTAGTTGAGATAATTCGAGCCTGAATATTAATTTGTAATCGTCTCATTTGTACAGATTCTTTCAACTGGCATATATTACATATGCAAGCCTCTTGCATCAGGTCAGGAACTGACATGGATCTCTTCTCACTCTTCATCAAGCATATTTTATGCTATGCAGGAAAATGGTGAGAGAGTTTTACAGAAATATTTCTCCTATGATTGCATTATATTATCATCGATAGATTCAGCCAATGATACTTGTATTTTTAGGTCCTACACTCACCAAATCATCCCCATTTTTATTAGGAATATTGGACAACTGTGCAAAATTTCAATAGAATGTGTCAAACGTTTATAGAAACAATATATTTTCCTAATTCTGTTTATGTTTTTAGAGATTGCATCATTTCCGAGTGCAACATTTCAAGATGGGTAATTAAAATTCAAATATTTAGTTCAGCGATACCAATAACATAGGCTAGTTTGATTTAACCAGAAATAAACTTTCTCATTTTACCCGCATTAAATAATGGCATTGTTTTATTCAAATTATGAATAAATTGTAATAAAATAACTATCTGTCCAGGTGGTGGAGATTATTTAACTTTACAAGTTTTTCGTTTTCTTCCAGAAAAGCCATTGTGTGATGATAGAACTTTTAGACAAAGGTTGTGAACTTAATACCAGTACTCTATATAAAGGTCATAGTTCAGTCCTATATGTAGCTCAGCATGATATGGAATAAACAAAAGGCCACAAATTATGCCGAAGCCAATGATGATTGCATCTCTCTTTTCCTTTCATTGCAGATGCTGTAATCGATACACGGAAGTCACAATATACAACATAACAATCACAACAAAAACAGACGACCAATCCTCATGGATGGCTCCAACAACACCAACAGTAAGTGGCAGACTAGACTTGCCTGAAGACTCAACAAACCTCCAGAAGACTGAGAAAAAGGAAGCAAAACATTATCTGAAAAAGAAGCCCACATCTGCCATTAGAACATGAGGCAACTACAGACCACCAGACGGCATTGTTGAGAAGTCCAATGTTGCATCAACTTAACACATGAACAGGTGAACCTGAGGCAGACTTTACTGTCCGTCGATGGCTCCAGCAATACCCGCAGTAGGTGGCAGACTATACTTCCCTGAAGACTCAACAAGCCACCAGAAGACCTTGCAGACAGGTATGAAAACCTCAAATAACACACATTTTTTTAACCAACATATATTTTTTTTCTTTTTCAGAATGTGCTTATATTGCAGAATCCTCAGATGGAGAAGAAAGAATTCCTATAACATAGTAGTATCACCGCCGATGCACTTGGAAGTTGGAAATTTAACCCCAAAATGAGACAATTTTGACCATTTGTCAAGCGATAATCTGTAATTCAGGTGAATATATTTAAGTGATATTTTAAAATTTTGACTATATGCTGTTTTCTCCAGGAAACGTCACACTGAGCGCTTTGGGAAGCTGCATACATCATGTGGACTGTGAATTGGGAGGTTTTATTAATATAAAATATCCTTGTCCATGTTAACGAGAAGCTGATCATTTCTTGAGAAACCAATGTTTTAACATAAATAATTATATTCACATCTTAAGTAGGCAACAGTAATTGCTTTCATTGCAAATTCTGGCCTCCAATCTCCTCAACAACAGTACAAGAGGGAATACCCTGCTTTAAAACAAAACAAAATATTAAAACAAGTTTTTTTCTCTTTTCAGTCGTACTCTGTACAGATAAACTTTCATGGAAAGATCCCCTTTAGATGAATTTATCTTCATTATTGGTATTATGAAGACAATTTAGAAGGGTAATGTTGCCTTTGCATACTTTTGTTTGACAATGTTAACTCTTAAACTTATATGAAAAACCCTTTCTCAGAGTGCTTCAGGGAAATGTGGCAGAGACTGAATTGACTAGTTGAGATAATTCGGGCCTGAATATTAATTTGTAATCGTCTCATTTGTACAGATTCTTTCAACTGGCATATGCTACATATGCAAGCCTCTTGCATCAGTTCAGGACCTGACATGGATCTCATCTCACTCTTCATCAAGCATATTTTATGCTATGCAGGAAAATGGTGAGAGAGTTTTACAGAAATATTTCTCCTATGGTGGCATTATAATATGATCGATAGATTCAGCCAATGATACTTGTATTTTTTAGGTCCTAATCTCACCAAATCATCCCCATTTTTATCAGGAATATTGGACAACTGTGCAAAATTTCAATAGAATGTGTCAAACGTTTATAGAAACAATATATTTTCCTAATTCTGTTTATTTTTTTTAGAGATTTCATCATTTCCGAGTGCAACATTTCAAGATGTGTAATTAAAATTCAAATATTTAGTTCAGCGATACCAATAACATAGACTAGTTTGATTTAACCAGAAATAAACTTTCTCATTTTACCCGCATTAAATAATGGCATTGTTTTATTCAAATTATGAATAAATTGTAATAAAATAACTATCTGTCCAGGTGGTGGAGATTATTTAACTTTACAAGTCTTTTGTTTTCTTCCAGTAAAGCCATTGTGTGATGATAGACCTTTTAGACAAAGGTTGTGAACTTAATACCAGTACTCTATATAAAGGTCATAGTTCAGTCCTATATGTAGCTCAGCATGATATGGAATAAACAAAAGGCCACAAATTATGCCGAAGCCAATGATGATTGCATCTCTCTTTTCCTTTCATTGCAGATGCTGTAAGCGATACACGGAAGTCACAATATACAGCATAACAATCACAACTAAAACAGACGACCAATCCTCATGGATGGCTCCAACAACACCAACAGTAAGTGGCAGACTAGACTTGCCTGAAGACTTAACAAACCACCAGAAGACTGAGAAAAAGGTAGCAAAACATTATCTGAAAAAGAAGGCCACATCTGCCATTAGAACATGAGGCAACTACAGACCACCAGACGGCATTGTTGAGAAGTCCAATGTTGCATCAATTTAACACATGAACAGAAGAACCTGAGGCAGACTTTACTGTCCGTTGATGGCTCCAGCAATACCCGCAGTAGGTGGCAGACTATACTTCCCTGAAGACTCAACAAGCCACCAGAAGACCTTGCAGACAGGTATGAAAACCTCAAATAACACACATTTTTTTAACCAACATATACTTTTTTTCTTTTTCAGAATGTTCTTATATTGCAGAATCCTCAGATGGAGAAGAAAGAATTCCTATAACATAGTAGTATCACCACCGATGCACTTGGAAGTTGGAAATTTAACCCCAAAATGAGACAATTTTGACCATTTGTCAAGCGATAATCTGTAATTCAGGTGAATATATTTAAGTGATATTTTAAAATTTTGACTATGTGCTGTTTTCTCCAGGAAAGGTCACACTGAGCGCTTTGAGAAGCTGCATACATCATGTGGACTGTGAATTGGTAGGTTTTATTAATATAAAATATCCTTGTCCATGTTAACGAGAAGCTGATCATTTCTTGAGAAACCAATGTTTTAACATAAATAATTATATTCACATCTTAAGTAGGCAACAGTAATTGCTTTCATTGCAAATTCTGGCCTCCAATCTCCTCAACAACAGTACAAGAGGGAATACCCTGCTTTAAAACAAAACAAAATATTAAAACAAGTTTTTTTCTCTTTTCAGTCGAACTCTGTACAGATAAGCTTTCATGGAAAGATCCCTTTTAGAGGAATTTATGTTCATTATTGGTATTATCAAGACAATTTAGAAGGGTAATGTTGCCTTTGCATACTTTTGTTTGACAATGTAAACTCTTAAACTTATATGAAAAACCCTTTCTCAGAGTGCTTCAGGGAAATGTGGCAGAGACTGAATTGACTAGTTGAGATAATTCGGGCCTGAATATTAATTTGTAATCGTCTCATTTGTACAGATTCTTTCAACTGGCATATACTACATATGCAAGCCTCTTGCATCAGGTCAGGAACTGACATGGATCTCTTCTCACTCTTCATCAAGCATATTTTATGCTATGCAGGAAAATGATGAGAGAGTTTTACAGAAATATTTCTCCTATGGTGGCATTATAATATGATCGATAGATTCAGCCAATGATACTTGTATTTTTTAGGTCCTAAACTCACCAAATCATCCCCATTTTTATCAGGAATATTGGACAACTGTGCAAAATTTCAATAGAATGTGTCAAACGTTTATAGAAACAATATATTTTCCTAATTCTGGTTATTTTTTTTAGAGATTTCATCATTTCCGAGTGCAACATTTCAAGATGTGTGATTAAAATTCAAATATTTAGTTCAGCGATACCAATAACATAGACTGGTTTGATTTAACCAGAAATAAACTTTCTCATTTTACCCGCATTAAATAATGGCATTGTTTTATTCAAATTATGAATAAATTGTAATAAAATAACTCTCTGTCCAGGTGGTGGAGATTATTTAACTTTACAAGTCTTTTGTTTTCTTCCAGTAAAGCCATTGTGTGATGATAGACCTTTTAGACAAAGGTTGTGAACTTAATACCAGTACTCTATAAAAAGGTCATAGTTCAGTCCTATATGTAGCTCAGCATGATATGGAATAAACAAAAGGCCACAAATTATGCCGAAGCCAATGATGATTGCATCTCTCTTTTCCTTTCATTGCAGATGCTGTAAGCGATACACGGAAGTCACAATATACAGCATAACAATCACAACTAAAACAGACGACCAATCCTCATGGATGGCTCCAACAACACCAACAGTAAGTGGCAGACTAGACTTGCCTGAAGACTTAACAAACCACCAGAAGACTGAGAAAAAGGTAGCAAAACATTATCTGAAAAAGAAGGCCACATCTGCCATTAGAACATGAGGCAACTACAGACCACCAGACGGCATTGTTGAGAAGTCCAATGTTGCATCAATTTAACACATGAACAGAAGAACCTGAGGCAGACTTTACTGTCCGTCGATGGCTCCAGCAATACCCGCAGTAGGTGGCAGACTATACTTCCCTGAAGACTCAACAAGCCACCAGAAGACCTTGCAGACAGGTATGAAAACCTCAAATAACACACATTTTTTTAACCAACATATATTTTTTTTCTTTTTCAGAATGTTCTTATATTGCAGAATCCTCAGATGGAGAAGAAAGAATTCCTATAACATAGTAGTATCACCACCGATGCACTTGGAAGTTGGAAATTTAACCCCAAAATGAGACAATTTTGACCATTTGTCAAGCGATAATCTGTAATTCAGGTGAATATATTTAAGTGATATTTTAAAATTTTGACTATGTGCTGTTTTCTCCAGGAAAGGTCACACTGAGCGCTTTGAGAAGCTGCATACATCATGTGGACTGTGAATTGGTAGGTTTTATTAATATAAAATATCCTTGTCCATGTTAACGAGAAGCTGATCATTTCTTGAGAAACCAATGTTTTAACATAAATAATTATATTCACATCTTAAGTAGGCAACAGTAATTGCTTTCATTGCAAATTCTGGCCTCCAATCTCCTCAACAACAGTACAAGAGGGAATACCCTGCTTTAAAACAAAACAAAATATTAAAACAAGTTTTTTTCTCTTTTCAGTCGAACTCTGTACAGATAAACTTTCATGGAAAGATCCCCTTTAGAGGAATTTATGTTCATTATTGGTATTATCAAGACAATTTAGAAGGGTAATGTTGCCTTTGCATACTTTTGTTTGACAATGTTAACTCTTAAACTTATATGAAAAACCCTTTCTCAGAGTGCTTCAGGGAAATGTGGCAGAGACTGAATTGACTAGTTGAGATAATTCGGGCCTGAATATTAATTTGTAATCGT
Source organism: Pictodentalium vernedei (assembly GCA_031216915.1). Classification (NCBI taxonomy): domain Eukaryota; kingdom Metazoa; phylum Mollusca; class Scaphopoda; order Dentaliida; family Dentaliidae; genus Pictodentalium; species Pictodentalium vernedei. The sequence goes on along the minus strand of CM062294.1, from coordinate 513,559,082 downwards.
CTCATTTGTACAGATTCTTTCAACTTGCATATACTACATATGCAATCCTCTTGCATTAGGTCAGGAACTGACATGGATCTCTTCTCACTCTTCATCAAGCATATTTTATGCTATGCAGGAAAATGGTGAGAGAGTTTTACAGAAATATTTCTCCTATGATTGCATTATATTATCATCGATAGATTCAGCCAATGATACTTGTATTTTTTAGGTCCTAAACTCACCAAATCATCCCCATTTTTATCAGGAATGTTGGACAACTGTGCTAAATTTCAATAGAATGTGTCAAACGTTTATAGAAACAATGTATTTTCCTAATTCTGTTTATTTTTTTAGAGATTGCATCATTTCCGAGTGCAACATTTCAAGATGTGTAATTAAAATTCAAATATTTAGTTCAGCGATACCAATAACATAGACTAGTTTGATTTAACCAGAAATAAACTTTCTCATTTTACCCGCATTAAATAATGGCATTGTTTTATTCAAATTATGAATAAATTGTAATAAAATAACTATCTGTCCAGGTGGTGGAGATTATTTAACTTTACAAGACTTTTGTTTTCTTCCAGTAAAGCCATTGTGTGATGATAGAACTTTTAGACAAAGGTTGTGAACTTAATACCAGTACTCTATATAAAGGTCATAGTTCAGTCCTATATGTAGCTCAGCATGATATGGAATAAACAAAAGGCTACAAATTATGCCGAAGCCAATGATGATTGCATCTCTCTTTTCCTTTCATTGCAGATGCTGTAAGCGATACACGGAAGTCACAATATACAACATAACAATCTCAACAAAAACAGACGACCAATCCTCATGGATGGCTCCAACAACACCAACAGTAAGTGGCAGACTAGACTTGCCTGAAGACTCAACAAACCACCAGAAGACTGAGAAAAAGGTAGCAAAACATTATCTGAAAAAGAAGCCCACATCTGCCATTAGAACATGAGGCAACTACAGACCACCAGACGGCATTGTTGAGAAGTCCAATGTTGCATCAACTTAACACATGAAGAGAAGAACCTGAGGCAGACTTTACTGTCCGCCGATGGCTCCAGTTATACCCGCAGTAGGTGGCAGACTATACTTCCCTGAAGACTCAACAAGCCACCAGAAGAGCTTGCAGACAGGTATGAAAACCTCAAATAACACACATTATTTTTATACTGTACCAATGACCCAGACGTAGCTGGTGCTAACTCTTAAAATATAGGGCCAAACACAAATTTTGCCCCCCAATCCCCAAAATTTGCATCTAAAACTAAAGAAAACATGTCCTGAGAGGCCCTCCACACTTCGCCCCTACTGCGCATGCGCAGTGTCAAGGACGTTCCGAAATTGGCGCCATTTATCATTCTAAGTTTGGCCCTTCATCAGTTAACATCTGACTGATCTTTGTGCTTTTAAATCTCAGTTTAAATGATGCCAGACACATAAATATTAGTGAAATGGTGATTCTAAGGAGGATAGAAAAGGAGGAGAGGAAAAGAATGTGTGACAGAATATTATCAGGGCTGTAACTTAAAATTTTTTAATGAAATTATGTTAAGTTACCTATTTTCAAGGCAGCAGCCATTTTGTTGTCATTCTGATTATTTAGTTACACTGTTTTTTCAAGTGTTTTTCCTCTCTCCCTGTCCTTTAAGTTCCCCCTTGCTATTCTCCCATGCTTTTGGCATAATTTCTGTAATTATTATTACTAAAATTTTTTGGGAGTTTAGCTGAATAACAGAATGAATTCTGTTCTTTCCCCATGTTTACGTCTTCACCTACGGGTGGTTAGGCGTTGTGTTCTGCATCTACCATCTGATGTTCTGCAGTTTCTTCCCTGGAAGTCTCTGTTTTGCATCAGATGGTGTATTTTTGGTAACTGATTTCGGGCCTGGGTGCCTGGAGTCTTATTTTAGTGTTTTTACACTCATTGTTTACATTTACAACAGCCCTCTGTGTGAGGGGGGGATTTCTAAATAATAATATCTTTATGTTATTTCAATCATAACTAGATACATTATTATTGTTCGTAAGTGTTGAATAAATTGTTTAAAATATTTTTAAAATTTTTGTCCACACTTAGGCTTGGGATCCATTGGGGCTCAACGTTACTTTTCAGAAACTTGGGCTGTTCTGAAAAAATATTTTTTCAAAATATTTTGATTTCAATTATTTTTTCTATATTAATGGATCATATTATTATTATGTATTTTGATTGCCAGGGGTTAGTGCGAGTACCAGGACTTGTTTTCTTTTCACTTTGAAAGGATATTGATCAATTGTTTTAAGAGGAAGTCTTCCTCTGACCTTATTATCATTCTATATGTGGTCAGTGTACTCGCATTAACTCCGGTTCTGTATCGTATGATTTCGATGACAATATGGGAAGCGTATGTCACGGTATGTTGTTGGGGATTTGGACACTCCGGTCTTTTCCCCGCAGGGTCACTCTACTTTATCAATTTCTATTTCAGACGATCAAGATTAGGGTGATGTATCTGTGATGTCTTCCAACAGTGTGCCTCCGTCGTCACAATTAATGAAGGGCTAGCGGAAAAGTGCTCATGTAATACGCCAATTGCCTAAGAGGACCCTAGTAGGTTCGACGGCCTTTGACGTCCGCTAGCTGGCCCGGTGTAGCGTCCATTCACCGAATGGTTCGGCAGCCGGGTTCGTCCGTTGCGGTCTAGAAGGAATTTTGGGGTGATGCGAGCACTATAAAATTAACTTAATGCACACCCAGTGACGGCGGATCGGAGGGAGAACGGAGGAAGCCTTTTAGTCCGGTTCATAGCTCGTTCCGGTCCATCCGGACGGCAAGCGAGAGAGGCCCCTCTCTCGTTCAACAACATCTGGCCCCAGATGTTGTGGTACAAATGTGTCGTTAGCGGAGCATACGTCCGTCGCTCGGGACGCTCCGTTGTATAGGCAGTCCGCTGAGACTGCTAAGGCTTCCTCTTCTCGTCAGCGCACACGACCACACCTTGGCTGCGTGACCGCCGATATATTACCAGCTTCGCCGATCAAGGATTCTTCGGCGACCAGGTCACACCATCCGGCAGCCAGGGATTCGAGACCGATGGACTCCGGACGTTCGCATAGGAAAAATATGCAGGAGCCATCTGATGCGGAGCTGCCCTCGGCGAAGCAGCGATAGACTGCGCCTCCGCAGGTCTCGACGCCGGACATTCTTGTGCACATAGCACAGCTTATCGCAGCATCCCAGCAGCCGACAGAAACGGTGTCGGATCGAGAATTATCCGACAGCGCTGGGTCGGTAGCCGGGGACTCGAGGCCTGCAGACTCCGGACGTTCGCATAGGAAGTATGCGGGAGTCAACGTACACGGAGCTTCCAGCGGCAATGCATCGTAAGTCCGCTACTGCACAGGCCTCGGGAACGGACGTGCTTTCCTTAATAGCACAGTTTATCGCAGCATCCCAGCATCAACTGAATCTGTCGCATATATTTTATCCGACGATGCTGGGTCGGGACGCTCCGCGGAAGCGGGTACGGACGTCCGAAAGTTTCATCCGGTCCGACGGGATACCGAAAGGGATTCGGTGGATTTCAAGCTTTCCCTTTCGGAACAACATATGCTGCGATGCCGGATAAGAAACTGATAGCGTCGGTGGACTTAGAAATTTTTGGTTCGGTTCAGGGACATCGTCCCTCAGTTCCGACATAGTCCAATAATGTCACACAAACTTTCGAATTATTGAACGACGCTATATATATTATTATTTTATGCTTGCTATCCAAGCATTTCTGGTTTCTTGTTCGAAGAGTTATGGAGATATCTTTAAAAAGTGTGCCTCTGTCGTCATAGTTAATGAAGAGTTAGCGGCAATAAGTGCTCATGGAATATGTCTATCGCTTACGGAGTGACATTCGCTAGCTCACCCGGTGTAGCGTACATTCATCGAATGGTTCGGCTGCCGGGTTCGTCCGTTGCGGTCTAGGAAGGAGATTTGGGTGATGCGAGCACTTTAATTACTTTAGTACTCACCCAGTGACGGCAGATTGAGGACAGATCGGAGGAAGCCAACAACATAGGGGACCGCATGTTGTGGTTCAGATATTTTACATTCGGAGCATATGTCCGTTGCTCGGGACGCTCCGTTATATTGACAGTCCGAGAGACTGTCTTTAATGCTTCCTCATCCTCACAGCAGGGCACACGACCGCACATTGGCTACGTGACCTCGAGTATCCGATCAGTTTCGGCATTCAGTGATTCCACAGCGAATAAGTCGCGCCATCCGGTAGCCAAGGGACACGAGGCCTATACACTCCGTTCGCTCGCATATTGGAAGTATGCACGGGGTAACGATCTCGGAGCTTCCTGCGGCAATGCATCGTAAGACCGCTGCTCCTCAGGCCTCAGTGACGGACGTGCTATCCGAGTTAGCACAGTTGTTTCGCAGCATCCCAGCAATTGACGGTTTCTCGGTCGAATCAGGAATTATCCGACGGCGCTGGGTCGGTGCGGTCCGCGGTTGCATCAAGCTACGGACGACCGAACGCTTTATAGGGTCCGACAGGATGGCGAAAGGGATTCGAAAGATTTTGAGTTTTCCCTTTAGTAGTATCGGAAGATGCCTTTCATATCTTCTGGCATTTCTTCCAGTGATTATTTTTCGGACTTCATTGCTGCGATCTTGGATAAGAGACTTATAGCGTCATTGGACTCGGATTTTTCGATCGGTACAGGGACTTTGTCCCTGACTTACCGACGCAGTCCAATATTGTCATTACAACATGTGTTTTATTTTTCGACGCTATATATTTATATATATATACAAGCCTGCTACTAAGCATGATAGTTTAGTTTCTTGTCCGCGTGGCTCATTTCTGCCATTTTATCTTTTTTACATATAGTTTATTTTGGCAGAGCAGGACATACCGAGAGTTCATATGCGTCTAGACGGTGTGATTAAAGACTGCATATATTCTTTTTCGCCGTTTATGTCTTTTCCAATTTCAATGTTGGGAACGACATTATGTATAGTAGACTTAACTTAGACGCTTTATTATACGTAATCCGCTTTACTGAGGCGTTATCATTACGTCTTCAAGAAAAGATTTACGGGATATTATTCTCAATGTAATTTCTTTTGAGGGCAGTAGTTTGTTCACGTATAACTCCGCCCTTCAGTGGCTGATTGGAGTTGGTTACACGTGATGCAGCCCTAGCTACATCCACGCGTGGATAGTAGGTTAAGAACTCTCTCAGAGTCGCTTCGTTCTCGGAGGAGCTTCTCTTCGACGGCAACTTTCCGGCAATCCATGAATTGCTTGATTTATACATTCTCTTGTCTATCTAGTGTTACAAGAGATTCAGACTGGGGCAAACATTCGGTGGTTGACTCAGAGAGTGCCGCCGCAGTTGCCGGACCCGAGTGTGGCTGTTATGACGGTTGCCAGTCAAACAGATTGGGATATATACTGATCCCTACGGATTCGAAGTGCCAGGGTCTTTGGGTTCCGCAGTCTTTTAGCTATCAGTTTAACTTCCGCGGAATAATGTTTTTTAGGCTTGCTTTATGTCATTGCATGAACATTATTCAGAAACGCATGCCCAAATTCCTGTCCTTTAATTCGACAGTAGTGGCGTATCTCCGGAACCAGGGAGGCACTCTTTCGTTTCCGTTATTCAATTTAATGGAAAGAATCTGTCTGTTGGTTATAGTACACCAAGTTCAGTTTTGGTCCGTCATATTCTGGGTCGTCTGATTGTTTTATCGCACTCCCGTTCTCTTACGGGTCGCTTGTTGCTGTCAGAATGGACTCTCAATAAACAAGTATTCAATCAGATTTGCTATCTATGGGAGCGCCCAATGATGTTTTATTTATGACACAGCTTGCTAATCAATTGCAGACGTATGTGTTGGCTTGTCCAGATCTCTGAGCTAATACTGTTAACGCTCTATTGATCTATAGGACGGAATGATAGGATACGCGTATCCTCCGGCGCTGTTGTTTTTAGCAGGTATTGCTAAGATAAACAACCACAATACATTTCTGTTGATAGCATCTCTATCTTCACAGAGATCATGAGTAATTTACTCTCTTGTCTACTGTGGATCTTAACGTGAAATCTTCCTCTATGTGAGGATCTTTTTTCACTGGGTAAATCGTGTCATCTTTATCACAACCAGCAAGGTCGCAACCTTCATGTATTCCGTTGTGTGGTCCGTATTGCATTGTAAGCACTGTACTGGACGATCTTTGGACGCGATTTCTTACTATAGGAGATCCTCTTCTTCGCTATTCTATGCGACTAAAGTGGAGGCTCTTCCGTCGTGGTGTAGGGATCATTATGTTCATATGGTTGATCCCTCCATACTACTCATTGCTATTTTTTAGTATACTTGTTTCACAAGATCTACTGCAGCCTGTTGTTATTTAGGTTATAGGTTTATGTTACCTCATACCTATGCACTCTACGATAGTTTACAATTGAGTCTTTTGTCTCTTTATCTAAGTCAGTTAGTAACTTTTTGATAAATAGACTTAAAATCTTTAGATTAAATTCCTATACGGATTTTAACTTCAGGTTCTTATTTAGCTGAGTAATCATTTGAGCCTCTGGAAACAGTAGTTTTCAAATTCTGACCTTTTAGACAGTAATTCTGTTGGTTTCTCTTTTACTGTAGAGTCAGTGAGTTTCATGCACTATCGATGGATGATTTTCACTTTCATAGTTTCGGAATCAATACTTCCGTTACTATTTAGGTTGGATTGTTGCATAAGAGTTAGGCTCCTATTATCTGGAACCTATTATTTTAAGGTCCTTCCGTCTTCGTATGGGCATAGGCCTTTACTCTTTCCGGGTACAGTTTATGTATTTATAAACAGATATCTGTTTATTACAAGGGCGTAAGCTTCTTCTGTCTTTGATGTCTAGTAGAAGGACGTTACGCTCCATTTTATTGTTAATGGATTCTATTAACTAGCGTACTGCTTATGGCATATCATTGGCTTAGCAGTTGTGCTTAAGATTTCGGCTCATGAAGTAAGAGTTCTTCTACTTCTTGGGCTTACATTAATAGTGTTGCTATTATAGATTTTTGAAGGCTGCTCATTGCGCTCAGCCATCCATTCATGAATTTTATCTCAGAAATATCGAGTCCATTTCTGGAGGCCTCTATTGTTAGGTCTATTATCTACTGCTCAGAATGTCATTCACTTAACAGTTGCTACTATAGCTAGGTAGGCTGTCTGTTTCGGCAGTGTCTCCGTTCGGCTGCCCTCTTCGCTCTGGGCTATTTGACCCAGGGCAAGAAAAGGGGGGGGGGGGGGGGAGGGTGTTCCCTTGGGTCACCTGTTTTTACTATGAAAACAAGGGGATACCTCCTCCGGAGTTAGTAATTCTGAGCTGTTATTGGGATGGTTGTTTAGTGAGAAGTTTAAGTTTATAAAATTCATTCAAGTCTTAGTTTTTAAAGTATAGCTTTTGAATATTGCATATGTCAACGGACATGATTATGCAATTCTCACACACTTTTAGGAGTATAAGAGTCTCTATTCTCTAGACTTACTTTATTATTGGCTTACTTTAAAAATTATTAGTATAAGGATTATTGGATATTAATAGAGTACATGGATGTATGAAGCTCAATTTTTGGAAGGTGTTGTATCTTTCTAATTTATCTTAAATAAGAAAGATACATGTAAGGCCTATTACTTCTTTTCTCTACAGGGGATGACTCTATTTTATTTTATTGAGCGTATTCCATTTTGCTCTATGTCCTTGGCCCTCCAGCCTTTTTACTATTCAGCTATGTCTGGGTCATTGGTACAGTATAAAAATGTTAAAAAATTAATAGTAATTTATATATTTTTTATACTTACCAATGACCCAGACGGGGATGGCCCTCCCAGGAGTTGGGAACTCTTGCCTCCCCGCTGAGTACATAGCGCTTACCAGGCACTGGTTATTAGAATGATAAATGGCGCCAATTTCGGAACGTCCTTGACACTGCGCATGCGCAGTAGGGGCGAAGTGTGGAGGGCCTCTCAGGACATGTTTTCTTTAGTTTTAGATGCAAATTTTGGGGATTGGGGGGCAAAATTTGTGTTTGGCCCCATATTTTAAGAGTTAGCACCAGCTATCTCTGGGTCATTGGTAAGTATAAAAAATATATAAATTACTATAAATTTTTTAACTTTTTAACCAACATATATTTTTTTTCTTTTTCAGAATGTTCTTATATTGCAGAATCCTCAGATGGAGAAGAAAGAATTTCTATAACATAGTAGTATCACCACCGATGCACTTGGAAGTTGGAAATTGAGAAGCTGCATACATCGTGTGGACTGTGAATTGGGAGGTTTTATTAATATAAAATATCCTTGTCCATGTTAACGAGAAGCTGATCATTTCTTGAGAAACCAATGTTTTAACATAAATAATTATATTCACATCATAAGTAGGCAACAGTAATAGCTTTCATTGCAAATTCTGGCCTCCAATCTCCTCAACAACAGTACAAGAGGGAATACCCTGCTTTAAAACAAAACAAAATATTAAAACAAGTTTTTTTCTCTTTTCAGTCGAACTCTGTACAGATAAACATTCATGGAAAGATCCCCTTTAGAGGAATTTATGTTCATTATTGGTATTATCAAGACAATTTAGAAGGGTAATGTTGCCTTTGCATACTTTTGTTTGACAAAGTTAACTCTTAAACTTTTTTTTTTTTTTTTTTTTTTTTTTTTATATATTTTTTATTCAGATATAGTATTACATTAGAAATGTACAGTGATAATCGATACAGTTGTGTATTCACATAGGTGATTTACAAAAAAAAAATAAGCAACAAGAATATGCACAATTGTGCACATGAAAAAAAGGAAAAAAAAAAACAAAACTCATATTCAATGAAACAGTAGTCACTTCAGGAGTGTTTGTCGTAGGCGGTATTTCTGTCTCAATCTCATGGAAGTAAGGTTTGAAACTGTCTCGTCGATAGTCTGGAAGGAGCGTTACGTGAAAAATACCCTGTCTTAATTAACTTTACATCGGCGTTTTGGCTAAACTTGCTCAAAAACTAATGCAAGGTCAAACAACAGTAGCTAGTGAGTTCCATCTCTCTTGAATGGTAGTTTTCTTTTTGGCGGAATATACATATAAAGACATTAATTCGATCTGTTTATAATATTTCAGCCGTTCAATATAACTTGAGTAATTAGGGGTACACCCCGTTGTTCTACATGAGAGAATAAACTGTTTAAATAAAAGAATACTGAGATCAATGATCGGAGGCATGGTTTGATTGTTTGAATGTAAAATAATATATTCGGGGGTCATGGGAAAAGTCAAGTTACAACATTCCTCTAATTTTGAAAGCCAGTTCAGTAGAACTGTTTTAGAGAATGGGCAGTCAAAAAATAAATGTTTTATAGTTTCTTTTGTGTTACCGCAGAAGGTACACAGTTCTGTCTCTACAAGTTTCATTTTAAAAAGCATGGAATTTGTACATATAATTCTTTGTAAAATTTTGAACTGCGTGGCTTGCAGCTTTGGATCATCTGTGGTCACAAACGGAGTTTTGTAGATCGCTTCCCAACCTGAAGTTTGCAGAGAAATGTTCAGCACGCTGTTCCATTTAGTTTGAGCTTTTTGGGGATTTTCACTGACTTGCTCAAGGAAAAGTGGGTAGAACGTTCGATTTACTTTTTGTGTGATATTTAATTTCTCGACACGACTGTTTGTAATGTCAGCATATCTTGGAAGGGATTTAATTAGCCTTTTCCAGCTTTTAGGAATGGCGTTTATCACTCCCTGGTAGACAGTGAAGGGTGGTTTTAAATCAAATTTCGCGCAAAACTCGGTGTATAACAGGAAAGAATTTTCGTTATTTAAGAGGTCATTTAGAAAGAAGACGCCGTGGTCACACCAATGTTGATTATAAAATAGTTTGCCCCCAATCTTAATATTGTTGTTGAAGAAAAGTGGTTCCGACAGTATCTCTGGAACATTTGGGGGTCCCGTGCCGCCCATGGCCGACCACCCACTGAACACATTTTTCCAAAAAAGGTTAAGATTTTTACTTATCTTTTCCAATCCTTCATTACGAAGGTACCACACTTTATATCCGCCATATTTCTCAAGATCGTCTAATAGAAGTGTCTTCCAGGGGGCAAATACCTGAGGGTCTAATAATTTCTTGATCCACGTTAGTTTTAGTGACCGACTGAAAGTTTGTAGGTGAGGGAATTTAATTCCACCATTTTCAAACGTATTTATCATAATGTTTCGTTTTATTTTGTCTTGTTTTCCAGACCACAGGAATTTAAAAAAAATATTTTGCATTCGGTGAAGAAATTCTTCTGCCGGGTCAGGAAGAACACTTAGGCAGTGTATTAATATTGGAAGGGCCATGGTCTTCGCTACACAGGTTTTACCTATTACGGTTAATTTCCTGAAAGACCAATCATTGAATAGTTTTTCAATTTTTTCCATTTTTTTCAAATAGTTTTTCTCAATAAATCTGTCACTATATAAATCGTATTCAATACCTAAAATTGTGAATGAACTTTGGTGATTCCAATATACTTTGTAGCGTGTTGGAATTACTTCACCGCATCCCGTCTTTGATCCAATCCAAATCACTTGTGTTTTATCGAAATTCACCTTCAGGCCTGAGTGTTTGGAAAATTCATCCATGATACTTAACACGGCATTGAATGAATGGCCGTCATCGCTTAAGAACAGCGTTGTGTCGTCCGCATATTGTGTTATTAGATATTCGGAGTTATTTATGTTAACTCCATTTATTTCTGGGTTGAATTTTAACGAGGCACTGAGAATCTCAGCGCACAAAATAAACAGATAGGGTGATAAAGGGTCACCTTGCCTCACACCCCTACCTAGTGCAAATCGATCTGAGCAATGGCCATTGTTCAAAACACAACTATAGATTCCGTTGTAATACGTTCTAAACCATTTTATGATAGATGGTCCAAAGTTGAAAAAATTTAGTGAGCGTTCAATGAAACTCCATTCTAATGAGTCAAAAGCTTTCTCGAAATCTATCATAACTAAGATCGCGGGTATGTTTTTCTGCTCGCACTTCTTAATTACATCGAAGCATAACCTAGTAGATTCACCAATATATCTACCTTTCATGAAACCCAATTGGGTTTCTGAAATGATTTTGGGCAGAACTGTTTTTATGCGGTTCGCTATTGCACTTGATCCAATTTTCACATCGACATTTATTAGCGATATTGGCCTCCAATTTTTCATGTACAGTTTTGATTTGTTTTGTTTTGGGATACACGTTATAATGCTTCCTTTTTGGACAATTGAGAGCTCTCCTGATTGATAACCATAGTTTAGGGATTTAACTAGAAAGCTACCAATGTCCTTCCAGAAAAATTTGTAAAACTCGGCAGTGAAGCCGTCAGAACCAGGTGTTTTATTATTTGCCATTTTTTTCAATGCATGGAGGCATTCCGACTCAAGTAAATCGCCCTCTAGAGAAATTTTTTCATCATCATTTAAAAAATTCAGGAAAGGGTTCTTACTGTCAAAAAAAATATTCTCGTTATTCGTCTTATCTGCTCCCGGATTGCTAGATGTATATAGTTTTTCATAAAACTGTTTCTGTTCAGAAAGAATTTCAGTTAAGTTTTGTGTTTCAGAACCATCATCCCTAATTAATTTGCTGATTATTTTTTCAGTGTAGTGTCGTTTTTCAAGGTTACAGAAATATTTTGTAGCTCTTTCCCCTTCAACTTTCCATTTGGCCTTCGATCGTAAAATAGCGCCTTTGATTTTTTTCTCCCTAATTATTTTTAAATCTGATTGTAAAGTTTCCATTTCTTCCCTGACATTTAAATCACCCTCATCTAATCTTCGTTGCAAAGTTTTTATTTTTATTTCTTTTTCTGATTGTTCTTGTTCGGACTTCCGTTTAAGAGATGCACAATAAGGAATTGTTTTGCCCCTTATCATGAGTTTAAGTGTTTCCCAAAATAATTGGTCGCTAATGGAGAATCCATTATTATTATTATTATTATTATTATTATTATTATTATTATTATTATTATTATTATTATTATTATAACTGTATTGTAGAACAGTTTCTGCTATTACCTTCTTGACTATACACACATATTCTGCATCATTTAGAAGGCTGTTATTAAATTTCCATATTCCTTTCCCTTTCGATTGATTTACGAAAGAGAGTTTTAGAGTTATTGGGTTATGATCTGACCTATATCTAAATTCTATGTCCGAACTTTTTAAAAACAATTGCAAATTGGAGGTCATCAAAAAGTAATCTAATCTGGCCATTTTATTATCTGGGCCCCTCCATGTGTATCTTTTCGTACTCGGATTTTCCTCCCTCCAAACATCATATAAATCGAAGTTTTCAATTAAGGTTTTAATTGTTTCATTTGAGTTTTTATTATTTTTATGTCTGTAATTTATTGTGTCAGCCTCATAAGAAATCGGGACATTCCAGTCGCCTCCAACTAGTATTGCGTCATTACCCATGTCTTCAATTATATCAAACAGGTTTGTAAAGTAACGAGGTTTATCGGCGTTGGGACCATACAGAGCCACTAACGTGAGCCTTTGGTCATATATAGTTATGTCCAGTACTATGAAATTACCACCAGGGTCTTTCCTACTATCGTGTATTTTGTAGCTTAAAGTGTTTCGAAATAGAATCGCAGTCCCTCTGCTGGAGCTAGTGTAAGAGTTGAAAATTGCCTCGTAACCCCACTCGTTTCTCCATAAATTTTCCACATCACTACAGGAATGAGTGTCTACCAAGAGAGTGATATCAAATGCCTTCCTACACCGTGAGAAGACATCCCTGCGTTTTACAGTATCGGAAGACAGACCTCGACAGTTCAAACTACCAAATGTGATGCTCGCCATATTGATTGTTTTGTTTATTGATCGACAAACACCCTGAAGGACAAATTTCTGATGAGTCATCCTCGTTTGTAACGAGATCATGGAGTAATATTTCGCTTGAAAAAAACATCACAACTATTAGAAAATATCTGCACTGTACCTTATAGAACACCTGGTAATACACAACAATTCTTATCTGAGGTTTCAATTTTGGGAAAACAAACAATATTAACAATAGAATTATACAAGAAAAAACAATACATTTCATGGTGCGGTTAAGATGGCGTTTTTTTTTTTTGAAGGCGGTATCATGTAATCCGTTTTAAGTTTCTATGGCCGCTTTACTTTGTGGTGAGGTTGAATCCGCTAAAATTGTATTCGTAGTGGAGAACGGACGAAACAGGTCAGCCCAATATTAAAATGGAAGGGATCAAATAACAATCGCAATCTACAACATATAGCTGTATATTGCGAGTGTTATTGGATCTCTGAAAAGTTCATTATCCTGTCCGTGATACTTCAACAAAAAAAGAGCTTGAAACCTCTGATACGTCAGCAGAGAAACCATTGATTCAATGACCCACAAAATAGAAAATGGTAGGTTCTATATTTTTCAACCGATCTGTAGGTGTCTGAGGGTAGCCCTGTGACCACCAAGTGCCTTGAGTGCCCCCCCCCCCCCAGTCCCATCGTAAATCAGAGGGGGAAATCAATCCAATATTAAAAAGGAGAGGACCAAGTAACATTCGCAAAATACAGCATATAGCTGTATATTGCGAGTGTTATTTGATCTACGAAAAGTTCCATTGACATATTTCTCCTTGTTCGTGAACGCAAAATTAGCCTTCAAGCTTATGGAATTTCAACAATAAGATTCTAAGTATCTTCTTCATATCCTTTCAGTGATAGTTCAATGCGCGGAAAAAAGGCTTGTAACCTCTGATAGTTCAGCAGAAAAACCGTTGATTCAATGACACACAGAATAGAAAATAATAAGTTCTATTTTTTCAACCGATCTGTTGGTGTTGAAGGTAACCCTTTTACCACCCAGCGCCTTGAGTCCCCCCCCCCCCCCAATCTCATCGTAGATCCTAGGGGAAAATCGGTCCAATATTAAAAAGAAGGGCCCAAATAGCGATCGCAACATACAGCATATAGCTGCATATTACTAGTGTTATTGGATCTCAAAAAAGTTCATGTCCTGTCAGTGGTAATTCAACGCTTCGATTAAAGGCTTGTAACCTCTGATAGGTCAGCAGAGAAACCATTTATTCACTGACACACAAAATAGAAAATAATAGGTACTATTTTTGTTTTTTTTAACCGATTGTAAGTGTTTGAGCGGAGCCCTGTTACCACCAAGTGCCTTGAGTGCTCCCTCCCACCCCCAGTCTCATTGTGGATCAGAGGGGGAAATCAGTCCAGTATTTAAAAGGAGGGACCAAATAACAATCGCAATGTATAGCATATAGCTGTGCTTTGGGTTCCCCCCCCCCCCTAATCTCATCGTTGATCAGAGGGAAAAATCAATCCAATATTGAAAAAGGAAGGGACCAGATAACAGTCGCAGTCTACAGCATATAGCTGCGTACTGCGAGTGTCATTTGATCTCCGAAAACTTCATGTCCTGTCAGTGATAGTTCAATGTTTGGAAAAAAAGCTTGTAACCTCTGATAGGTCAGCAGAGAAACCATTGATTCAATGACACACAAAATAGAAAATAATATGCACTGTTTTTTAACCGATCTCTAGGTGTTTGAGAGGAGCCCTTTTACCACCTAGTGCCTTCAGTGCTCCCTCCCACCCCCAATCTCATCGTGGATCAGAGGGGAAATCAATCCAATATTTAAAAGGAGGGACCAAATAAGAATCGCAATGTACAGCATATAGCTGTGCTTTGAGTGCCCCCCCCCCCCCCTCCCCAATCTTATCGTTGATCAGAGTGGGAAATCAATCCAATATTGAAAAAGAAAGAGACCAATTAACAATCGCAGTCTACAGCAGAAAGCTGCGTACTGCGAGTATTATTTGATCTCCGAAAACATCATGTCCTGTCAGTGATAGTTCAACGCTTGGAAAAAAAGGCTTGTAACCTCTGATAGGTCAGCAGAGAAACCACTGATTCAATGACACCAAAAATAGAAAATAATGGGTACTATTTTTTTTAACCGATCTGTATGTGTTTGAGAGGAGATCTTTTACCACCAAGTGCCTTAAGTGCCCACCCCCCACACCCTCACCCCCAATCTCATCCTGGCTCAGAGGGGGAAATCTGTCCAGTATTTGAAAGGAGGGATCAAATAGCAATCGCAATGTACAGCATATAGCTGTGCTTTGAATGCCCCCCGCCCCCAATCTCATCGTTGATCAGAGGGGAAAATCAATCCAATATTGAAAAAACGAAGGGACCAAATAACAATCGCAGTCTACAGCAGAAAGCTGCGTACTGCGAGTGTTATTTGATCTCCGAAAACCTCATGTCCTGTCAGTGATAGTTCAACGCTTGGAAAAAAGGCTTGTAACCTCTGATAGGTCAGCAGATACGCCATTGATTCAGTGACACACGAAATAGAAAATAATAGGTTCTATTTTTTCAACCGATCTGAAAGTGTTTGGGAGTAGCCCTTTTACCATCAAGTACCTTGAGTGCCCCCCCCCCCCCAATCTCATCGTAGATCTGACGGGAAAATCAGACCAATATTAAAAAAGAAGGGACCAAATAACAATCGCAATCTACAGCATAGCTGCAAATTGCGAGTGTTATTTGATCTCCGAAAAGTTCATATCTTGTCGATGATAGTTCAACGCTTAGATAAAAAGGCTTATTAACTCTGGTAGGTCAGCAGAGACACCATTGATTCAATGACACACAAAATAGAAAATAATAGGTACCATTTTTTAACCAATCTCTAGGTTTTTGAGAGGATTCCTTTTACCACCATGTGCCTTGAGTGCCCCCCCCCCCCCCCCACACCCCAGTCTCGTCGTAGATCAGAGGGGGAAATCAGTCCAATATTTAAAAGGAGGGACCAAATAACAATCGCAATATACAGCATATAGCTGCATATTACGAGTTTTATTTGGTCTCCGAAAAGTTCATATTCTGTCAGTGATAGTTCAACGTTGCAAAAAGAGGCTTGTAACCTCTGATAGGTCAGCAGAAAAACCATTGGCTCAATGACACACAAAATATAAAATAATAGATTTTATCTTTTAACCGATCTGTAGGTGTTTGAGGGTAGCCCTTTTACCACCAAGTGTCTTGAGTGCCCCCCCCCCCCAACCTCATAATGGATCAGAGGGGTAAAATCAGCCCAATATTAAAAAAGGAGGGACCAAATAACAATCGCAATATGCAGCATATAGTTGCATATTGCGAGTGTTATATGATCTCCGAAAAGTTCATGTCCTGTCAGTGATAGTTCAACGCTTGGAAAAAAGGCTTGTAACTTCTGATAGGTCAGCAGATAAGCCATTGATTCAATGACATAAAATAGAAAATAATAGGTTTTATTTTTTCAACCGATCTGAAGGTGTTTGGGGGGAAGCTGTTTATCACCGAGTGCCTGAGTACCCCCTCTACCCCAATCTCACCATAGATCAGAGGGGAAAATCAGTTCAATGTTAAAAAGAAGGGACCAAATAACAGTCGCAATCTACAGCACATAGCTGTATATTGCGAATGTTATTTGATCTCCGAAGAGTTCATATCTTGTCAGCCATAATTCAACGCTTGGAAAAAAGGCTTATTACCCCTGACAGGTCAGCACAGAAACCATTGATTCAGTGACACACAAAATAGACAATAGTAGGTACTATTTTTTAACCGACTCTTAAACTTATATGAAAAACCCTTTCTCAGAGTGCTTCAGGGAAATGTGGCAGAGACTGAATTGACTAGTTGAGATAATTGGGGCCTGAATATAAATTTGTAATCGTCTCATTTGTACAGATTCTTTCAACTGGCATATACTACATATGCAAGCCTCTTGCATCAGGTCAGGAACTGACATGGATCTCTTCTCACTCTTCATCAAGCATATTTTATGCTATGCAGGAAAATGGTGAGAGAGTTTTACAGAAATATTTCTCCTTTGATTGCATTATATTATCATCGATAGATTCAGCCAATGATACTTGTATTTTTAGGTCCTAAACTCACCAAATCATCCCCATTTTTATCAGGCATATTGGACAACTGTGCAAAATTTCAATAGAATGTGTCAAACGTTTATAGAAACAATATATTTTCCTAATTCTGTTTATTTTTTTAGAGATTGCATCATTTCCGAGTGCAACATTTCAAGATGGGTAATTAAAATTCAAATATTTAGTTCAGCGATACCAATAACAAAGACTAGTTTCATTTAAATAATGGCATTGTTTTATTCAAATTATGAATAAATTGTAATAAAATAACTATCTGTCCAGGTGGTGGAGATTATTTAACTTTACAATTCTTTTGTTTTCTTCCAGTAAAGCCATTGTGTGATGATAGAACTTTTAGACAAAGGTTGTGAACTTAATACCAGTACTCTATATAAAGGTCATAGTTCAGTCCTATATGTAGCTCAGCATGATATGTAATAAACAAAAGGCCACAAATTATTCCGAAGCCAATGATGATTGCATCTCTCTTTTCCTTTCATTGCAGATGCTGTAATCGATACACGGAAGTCACAATATACAACATAACAATCACAACAAAAACAGACGACCAATCCTCATGGATGGCTCCAACAACACCAACAGTAAGTGGCAGACTAGACTTGCCTGAAGACTCAACAAACCACCAGAAGACTGAGAAAAAGGAAGCAAAACATTATCTGAAAAAGAAGCCCACATCTGCCATTAGAACATGAGGCAACTACAGACCACCAGACGGCATTGTTGAGAAGTCCAATGTTGCATCAACTTAACACATGAACAGAAGAACCTGAGGCAGACTTTACTGTCCGCCGATGGCTCCAGTAATACCCGCAGTAGTTGGCAGACTATACTTCCCTGAAGACTCAACAAGCCACCAGAAGACCTTGCAGACAGGTATGAAAACCTCAAATAACACACATTTTTTTAACCAACATATATTTTTTTTCTTTTTCAGAATGTTCTTATATTGCAGAATCCTCAGATGGAGAAGAAAGAATTCCTATAACATAGTAGTATCACCACCGATGCACATGGAAGTTGGAAATTTAACCCCAAAATGAGACAATTTTGACCATTTGTCAAGCGATAATCTGTAATTCAGGTGAATATATTTAAGCGATATTTTAAAATTTTGACTATATGCTGTTTTCTCCAGGAAAGGTCACACTGAGCGCTTTGAGAAGCTGCATACATCATGTGGACTGTGAATTGGGAGGTTTTATTAATATAAAATATCCTTGTCCATGTTAACGAGAAGCTGCTCATTTCTTGAGAAACCAATGTTTTAACTTAAATAATCATATTCACATCTTAAGTAGGCAACAGTAATTGCTTTCATTGCAAATTCTGGCCTCCAATCTCCTCAACAACAGTACAAGAGGGAATACCCTGCTTTAAAACAAAACAAAATATTAAAACAAGTTTTTTTTCTCTTTTCAGTCGAATTCTGTACAGATAAACTTTCATGGGAAGATCCCCTTTACAGGAATTTATGTTCATTATTGGTATTATCAAGACAATTTAGAAGGGTAATGTTGCCTTTGCATACTTTTGTTTGACAATGTTAACTCTTAAACTTATATGAAAAACCCTTTCTCAGAGTGCTTCAGGGAAATGTGGCAGAGACTGAATTGACTAGTTGAGATAATTCGGGCCTGAATATTAATTTGTAATCGTCTCATTTGTACAGATTCTTTCAACTGGCATATGCTACATATGCAAGCCTCTTGCATCAGTTCAGGATCTGACATGGATCTCATCTCACTCTTCATCAAGCATATTTTATGCTATGCAGGAAAATGGTGAGAGAGTTTTACAGAAATATTTCTCCTATGATTGCATTATATTATCATCGATAGATTCAGCCAATGATACTTGTATTTTTTAGGTCCTAAACTCGACAAATCATCCCCATTTTTATCAGGAATATTGGACAACTGTGCGAAATGTCAATAGAATGTGTCAAAAGTTTATAGAAACAATATATTTTCCTAATTCTGTTTATTTTTTTAGAGATTGCATCATTTCCGAGTGCAACATTTCAAGATGGGTAATTAAAATTCAAATATTTAGTTCAGCGATACCAATAACATAGACTAGTTTGATTTAACCAGCAATAAACTTTCTCATTTTACCCGCATTAAATAATGGCATTGTTTTATTCAAATTATGAATAAATTGTAATAAAATAACTATCTGTTCAGGTGGTGGAGATTATTTAACTTTACAAGTCTTTTGTTTTCTTCCAGTAAAGCCATTGTGTGATGATAGAACTTTTAGACGAAGGTTGTGAACTTAATACCAGTACTGTATATAAAGGTCATAGTTCAGTCCTATATGTAGCTCAGCATGATATGGAATAAACAAAAGGCCACAAATTATGCCGAAGCCAATGATGATTGCATCTCTCTTTTCCTTTCATTGCAGATGCTGTAATCGATACACGGAAGTCACAATATACAACATAACAATCACAACAAAAACAGACGACCAATCCTCATGGATGGTTCCAACAACACCAACAGTAAGTGGCAGACTAGACTTGCCTGAAGACTCAACAAACCACCAGAAGACTGAGAAAAAGGTAGCAAAACATTATCTGAAAAAGAAGCCCACATCTGCCATTAGAACATGAGGCAACTACAGAACACCAGACGGCATTGTTGAGAAGTCCAATGTTGCATCAACTTAACACATGAACAGAAGAACCTGAGGCAGACTTTGTTTGCTTCCAGTAAAGCCATTGTGTGATGATAGAACTTTTAGACAAAGGTTGTGAACTTAATACCAGTACTCTATATAAAGGTCATAGTTCAGTCCTATATGTAGCTCAGCATGATATGGAATAAACAAAAGGCCACAAATTATGCCGAAACCAGTGATGATTGCATCTCTCTTTTCCTTTCATTGCAGATGCTGTAATCGATACACGGAAGTCACAATATACCACATAACAATCACAACAAAAACAGACGACCAATCCTCATGGATGGCTCCAACAACACCAACAGTAAGTGGCAGACTAGACTTGCCTGAAGACTCAACAAACCACCAGAAGACTGAGAAAAAGGTAGCAAAACATTATCTGAAAAAGAAGCCCACATCTGCCATGAGAACATGAGGCAACTACAGACCACCAGACGGCATTGTTGAGAAGTCCAATGTTGCATCAACTTAACACATGAACAGAAGAACCTGAGGCAGACTTTACTGTCCGTCGATGGCTCCAGCAAAACCCGCAGTAGGTGGCAGACTATACTTCCCTGAAGACTCAACAAGCCACCAGAAGACCTTGCAGACAGGTATGAAAACCTCAAATAACACACATTTTTTGAACCAACAAATATTTTTTTTCTTTTTCAGAATGTTCTTATATTGCAGAATCCTCAGATGGAGAAGAAAGAATTCCTATAACATAGTAGTATCACCACCGATGCACATGGAAGTTGGAAATTTAACCCCAAAATGAGGATCAATTTTGACCATTTGTCAAGCGATAATCTGTAATTCAGGTGAATATATTTAAGTGATATTTTAAAATTTTGACTATATGCTGTTTTCTCCAGGAAAGGTCACACTGAGCGCTTTGAGAAGCTGCATACATCATGTGGACTGTGAATTGGGAGGTTTTATTAATATAAAATATCCCTGTCCATTTTAACGAGAAGCTGATCATTTCTTGAGAAACCAATGTTTTAACATAAATAATTATATTCACATCTTAAGTAGGCAACAGTAATTGCTTTCATTGCAAATTCTGGCCTCCAATCTCCTCAACAACAGTACAAGAGGAAATACCCTGCTTTAAAACAAAACAAAATATTAAAACAAGTTTTTTTTCTCTTTTCAGTCGTACTCCGTACAGATAAACTTTCATGGAAATCTCCCCTTTAGAGGAATTTATGTTCATTATTGGTATTATCAAGACAATTTAGAAGGGTAATGTTGCCATTGCATACTTTTGTTTGACAATGTTAACTCTTAAACTTATATGAAAAACCCTTTCTCAGAGTGCTTCAGGGAAATGTGGCAGAGACTGAATTGACTAGTTGAGATAATTCGGGCCTGAATATTAATTTGTAATCGTCTCATTTGTACAGATTCTTTCAACTGGCATATACTACATATGCAAGCCTCTTGAATCAGTTCAGGATCTGACATGGATCTCATCTCACTCTTCATCAAGCATATTTTATGCTATGCAGGAAAATGGTGAGAGAGTTTTACAGAAATATTTCTCCTATGTTTGCACTATATTATCATCGATAGATTCAGCCAATGATACTTGTATTTTTTAGGTCCTAAACTCACCAAATCATCCCCATTTTTATCAGGAATATTGGACAACTGTGCAAAATTTCAATAGAATGTGTCAAACGTTTATAGAAACAATATATTTTCCTAATTCTGTTTATTTTTTTTAGAGATTGCATCATTTACGAGTGCAACATTTCAAGGTGGGTAATTAAAATTCAAATATTTACTTCAGCGATACCAATAACATAGACTAGTTTAATTTAACAAAAAATAAACTTTCTCATTTTACCCGCATTAAATAATGGCATTGTTTTATTCAAATTATGAATAAATTGTAATAAAATAACTATCTGTCCAGGTGGTGGAGATTATTTAACTTTACAAATCTTTTGTTTTTCTTCCAGTAAAGCCATTGTGTGATGATAGAACTTTTAGACAAAGGTTGTGAACTTAATACCAGTACTGTATATAAAGGTCGTAGTTCAGTCCTATATGTAGCTCAGCATGATATGGAATTAACAAAAGGCCACAAATTATGCCGTAGCTAATGATGATTGCATCTCTCTTTTCCTTTCATTGCAGATGCTGTAATCGATACACGGAAGTCACAATATACAACATAACAATCACAACAAAAACAGACGACCAATCCTCATGGATGGCTCCAACAACACCAACAGTAAGTGACAGACTAGACTTGCCTGAAGACTCAACAAACCACCAGAAGACTGAGAAAAAGGTAGCAAAACATTATCTGAAAAAGAAGCCCACATCTGCCATTAGAACATGAGGCAACTACAGACCACCAGACGGCATTGTTGAGAAGTCCAATGTTGCATCAACTTAACACATGAACAGAAGATCCTGAGGCAGACTTTACTGTCCGTCGATGGCTCCAGCAATACCCGCAGTAGGTGGCAGACTATACTTCCCTGAAGACTCAACAAGCCACCAGAAGACCTTGCAGACAGGTATGAAAACCTCAAATAACACACATTTTTTTAACCAACATATATTTTTTTTCTTTTTCAGAATGTTCTTATATTGCAGAATCCTCAGATGGAGAAGAAAGAATTCCTATAACATAGTAGTATCACCACCGATGCACTTGTAAGTTGGAAATTTAACCCCAAAATGAGACAATTTTGACCATTTGTCAAGCGATAATCTGTAATTCAGGTGAATATATTTAAGTGATATTTTAAAATTTTGACTATATGCTGTTTTCTCCAGGAAAGGTCACACTGAGCGCTTTCAGAAGCTGCATACATCATGTAGACTGTGAATTGGGAGGTTTTATTAATATAAAATATCCTTGTCCATTTTAACGAGAAGCTGATCATTTCTTGAGAAACCAATGTTTTAACATAAATAATTATATTCACATCTTAAGTAGGCAACAGTAATTGCTTTCATTGCAAATTCTGGCCTCCAATCTCCTCAACAACAGTACAAGAGGGAATACCCTGCTTTGAAACAAAACAAAATATTAAAACAAGTTTTTTTCTCTTTTCAGTCGTACTCTGTACAGATAAACTTTCTTGGAAAGATCCCCTTTAGAGGAATTTATGTTCATTATTGGTATTATCAAGACAATTTAGAAGGGTAATGTTGCCTTTGCATACTTTTGTTTGACAATGTTAACTCTTAAACTTATATGAAAAACCCTTTCTCAGAGTGCTTCAGGGAAATGTGGCAGAGACTGAATTGACTAGTTGAGATAATTCGGGCCTGAATATTAATTTGTAATCGTCTCATTTGTACAGATTCTTTCAACTGGCATATACTACATATGCAAGCCTCTTGCATCAGTTCAGGATCTGACATGGATCTCATCTCACTCTTCATCAAGCATATTTTATGCTATGCAGGAAAATGGTGAGAGAGTTTTACAGAAATATTCTCCTATGATTGCATTATATTATCATCGATAGATTCAGCCAATGATACTTGTATTTTTTAGGTCCTAAACTCGACAAATCATCCCCATTTTTATCAGGAATATTGGACAACTGTGCGAAATGTCAATAGAATGTGTCAAACGTTTATAGAAACAATATATTTTCCTAATTCTGTTTATTTTTTTAGAGATTGCATCATTTCCGAGTGCAACATTTCAAGATGGGTAATTAAAATTCAAATATTTAGTTCAGCGATACCAATAACATAGACTAGTTTGATTTAACCAGAAATAAACTTTCTCATTTTACCCGCATTAAATAATGGCATTGTTTTATTCAAATTATGAATAAATTGTAATAAAATAACTATCTGTCCAGGTGGTGGAGATTATTTAACTTTACAAGTCTTTTGTTTCCTTCCAGTAAAGCCATTGTGTGATGATAGAACTTTTAGACGAAGGTTGTGAACTTAATACCAGTACTGTATATAAAGGTCATAGTTCAGTCCTATATGTAGCTCAGCATGATATGGAATAAACAAAAGGCCACAAATTATGCCGAAGCCAATGATGATTGCATCTCTCTTTTCCTTTCATTGTAGATGCTGTAATCGATACACGGAAGTCACAATATACAACATAACAATCACAACAAAAACAGACGACCAATCCTCATGGATGGTTCCAACAACACCAACAGTAAGTGGCAGACTAGACTTGCCTGAAGACTCAACAAACCACCAGAAGACTGAGAAAAAGGTAGCAAAACATTATCTGAAAAAGAAGCCCACATCTGCCATTAGAACATGAGGCAACTACAGACCACCAGACGGCATTGTTGAGAAGTCCAATGTTGCATCAACTTAACACATGAACAGAACCTGAGGCAGACTTTACTGTCCGTCGATGGCTCCAGCAATACACGCAGTAGGTGGCAGACTATACTTCCCTGAAGACTCAACAAGCCACCAGAAGACCTTGCAGACAGGTATGAAAACCTCAAATAACACACATTTTTTTAACCAACATATATTTTTTTTCTTTTCAGAATGTTCTTATATTGCAGAATCCTCAGATGGAGAAGAAAGAATTCCTATAACATAGTAGTATCACCACCGATGCACTTGTAAGTTGGAAATTTAACCCCAAAATGAGACAATTTTGACCATTTGTCAAGCGATAATCTGTAATTCAGGTGAATATATTTAAGTGATATTTTAAAATTTTGACTATATGCTGTTTTCTCCAGGAAAGGTCACACTGAGCGCCTTCAGAAGCTGCATACATCATGTAGACTGTGAATTGGGAGATTTTATTAATATAAAATATCCTTGTCCATTTTAACGAGAAGCTGATCATTTCTTGAGAAACCAATGTTTTAACATAAATAATTATATTCACATCTTAAGTAGGCAACAGTAATTGCTTTCATTGCAAATTCTGGCCTCCAATCTCCTCAACAACAGTACAAGAGGGAATACCCTGCTTTGAAACAAAACAAAATATTAAAACAAGTTTTTTTCTCTTTTCAGTCGTAGTCTGTACAGATAAACTTTCTTGGAAAGATCCCCTTTAGAGGAATTTATGTTCATTATTGGTATTATCAAGACAATTTAGAAGGGTAATGTTGCCTTTGCATACTTTTGTTTGACATTGTTAACTCTTAAACTTCTATGAAAAACCCTTTCTCAGAGTGCTTCAGGGAAATGTGGCAGAGACTGAATTGACTAGTTGAGATAATTCGGGCCTGAATATTAATTTGTAATCGTCTCATTTGTACAGATTCTTTCAACTGGCATATACTACATATGCAAGCCTCTTGCATCAGTTCAGGATCTGACATGGATCTCATCTCACTCTTCATCAAGCATATTTTATGCTATGCAGGAAAATGGTGAGAGAGTTTTACAGAAATATTCTCCTATGATTGCATTATATTATCATCGATAGATTCAGCCAATGATACTTGTATTTTTTAGGTCCTAAACTCGACAAATCATCCCCATTTTTATCAGGAATATTGGACAACTGTGCGAAATGTCAATAGAATGTGTCAAACGTTTATAGAAACAATATATTTTCCTAATTCTGTTTATTTTTTTAGAGATTGCATCATTTCCGAGTGCAACATTTCAAGATGGGTAATTAAAATTCAAATATTTAGTTCAGCGATACCAATAACATAGACTAGTTTGATTTAACCAGAAATAAACTTTCTCATTTTACCCGCATTAAATAATGGCATTGTTTTATTCAAATTATGAATAAATTGTAATAAAATAACTATCTGTCCAGGTGGTGGAGATTATTTAACTTTACAAGTCTTTTGTTTCCTTCCAGTAAAGCCATTGTGTGATGATAGAACTTTTAGACGAAGGTTGTGAACTTAATACCAGTACTGTATATAAAGGTCATAGTTCAGTCCTATATGTAGCTCAGCATGATATGGAATAAACAAAAGGCCACAAATTATGCCGAAGCCAATGATGATTGCATCTCTCTTTTCCTTTCATTGTAGATGCTGTAATCGATACACGGAAGTCACAATATACAACATAACAATCACAACAAAAACAGACGACCAATCCTCATGGATGGTTCCAACAACACCAACAGTAAGTGGCAGACTAGACTTGCCTGAAGACTCAACAAACCACCAGAAGACTGAGAAAAAGGTAGCAAAACATTATCTGAAAAAGAAGCCCACATCTGCCATTAGAACATGAGGCAACTACAGACCACCAGACGGCATTGTTGAGAAGTCCAATGTTGCATCAACTTAACACATGAACAGAAGAACCTGAGGCAGACTTTACTGTCCGTCGATGGCTCCAGCAATACACGCAGTAGGTGGCAGACTATACTTCCCTGAAGACTCAACAAGCCACCAGAAGACCTTGCAGACAGGTATGAAAACCTCAAATAACACACATTTTTTTAACCAACATATATTTTTTTTCTTTTCAGAATGTTCTTATATTGCAGAATCCTCAGATGGAGAAGAAAGAATTCCTATAACATAGTAGTATCACCACCGATGCACTTGTAAGTTGGAAATTTAACCCCAAAATGAGACAATTTTGACCATTTGTCAAGCGATAATCTGTAATTCAGGTGAATATATTTAAGTGATATTTTAAAATTTTGACTATATGCTGTTTTCTCCAGGAAAGGTCACACTGAGCGCCTTCAGAAGCTGCATACATCATGTAGACTGTGAATTGGGAGATTTTATTAATATAAAATATCCTTGTCCATTTTAACGAGAAGCTGATCATTTCTTGAGAAACCAATGTTTTAACATAAATAATTATATTCACATCTTAAGTAGGCAACAGTAATTGCTTTCATTGCAAATTCTGGCCTCCAATCTCCTCAACAACAGTACAAGAGGGAATACCCTGCTTTGAAACAAAACAAAATATTAAAACAAGTTTTTTTCTCTTTTCAGTCGTACTCTGTACAGATAAACTTTCTTGGAAAGATCCCCTTTAGAGGAATTTATGTTCATTATTGGTATTATCAAGACAATTTAGAAGGGTAATGTTGCCTTTGCATACTTTTGTTTGACATTGTTAACTCTTAAACTTATATGAAAAACCCTTTCTCAGAGTGCTTCAGGGAAATGTGGCAGAGACTGAATTGACTAGTTGAGATAATTCGGGCCTGAATATTAATTTGTAATCGTCTCATTTGTACAGATTCTTTCAACTGGCATATACTACATATGCAAGCCTCTTGCATCAGTTCAGGATCTGACATGGATCTCATCTCACTCTTCATCAAGCATATTTTATGCTATGCAGGAAAATGGTGAGAGAGTTTTACAGAAATATTCTCCTATGATTGCATTATATTATCATCGATAGATTCAGCCAATGATACTTGTATTTTTTAGGTCCTAAACTCGACAAATCATCCCCATTTTTATCAGGAATATTGGACAACTGTGCGAAATGTCAATAGAATGTGTCAAACGTTTATAGAAACAATATATTTTCCTAATTCTGTTTATTTTTTTAGAGATTGCATCATTTCCGAGTGCAACATTTCAAGATGGGTAATTAAAATTCAAATATTTAGTTCAGCGATACCAATAACATAGACTAGTTTGATTTAACCTGAAATAAACTTTCTCATTTTACCCGCATTAAATAATGGCATTGTTTTATTCAAATTATGAATAAATTGTAATAAAATAACTATCTGTCCAGGTGGTGGAGATTATTTAACTTTACAAGTCTTTTGTTTCCTTCCAGTAAAGCCATTGTGTGATGATAGAACTTTTAGATGAAGGTTGTGAACTTAATACCAGTACTGTATATAAAGGTCATAGTTCAGTCCTATATGTAGCTCAGCATGATATGGAATAAACAAAAGGCCACAAATTATGCCGAAGCCAATGATGATTGCATCTCTCTTTTCCTTTCATTGTAGATGCTGTAATCGATACACGGAAGTCACAATATACAACATAACAATCACAACAAAAACAGACGACCAATCCTCATGGATGGTTCCAACAACACCAACAGTAAGTGGCAGACTAGACTTGCCTGAAGACTCAACAAACCACCAGAAGACTGAGAAAAAGGTAGCAAAACATTATCTGAAAAAGAAGCCCACATCTGCCATTAGAACATGAGGCAACTACAGACCACCAGACGGCATTGTTGAGAAGTCCAATGTTGCATCAACTTAACACATGAACAGAAGAACCTGAGGCAGACTTTACTGTCCGTCGATGGCTCCAGCAATACACGCAGTAGGTGGCAGACTATACTTCCCTGAAGACTCAACAAGCCACCAGAAGACCTTGCAGACAGGTATGAAAACCTCAAATGACACACATTTTTTTAACCAACATATATTTTTTTTCTTTTCAGAATGTTCTTATATTGCAGAATCCTCAGATGGAGAAGAAAGAATTCCTATAACATAGTAGTATCACCACCGATGCACTTGTAAGTTGGAAATTTAACCCCAAAATGAGACAATTTTGACCATTTGTCAAGCGATAATCTGTAATTCAGGTGAATATATTTAAGTGATATTTTAAAATTTTGACTATATGCTGTTTTCTCCAGGAAAGGTCACACTGAGCGCCTTCAGAAGCTGCATACATCATGTAGACTGTGAATTGGGAGATTTTATTAATATAAAATATCCTTGTCCATTTTAACGAGAAGCTGATCATTTCTTGAGAAACCAATGTTTTAACATAAATAATTATATTCACATCTTAAGTAGGCAACAGTAATTGCTTTCATTGCAAATTCTGGCCTCCAATCTCCTCAACAACAGTACAAGAGGGAATACCCTGCTTTGAAACAAAACAAAATATTAAAACAAGTTTTTTTCTCTTTTCAGTCGTACTCTGTACAGATAAACTTTCTTGGAAAGATCCCCTTTAGAGGAATTTATGTTCATTATTGGTATTATCAAGACAATTTAGAAGGGTAATGTTGCCTTTGCATACTTTTGTTTGACATTGTTAACTCTTAAACTTATATGAAAAACCCTTTCTCAGAGTGCTTCAGGGAAATGTGGCAGAGACTGAATTGACTAGTTGAGATAATTCGGGCCTGAATATTAATTTGTAATCGTCTCATTTGTACAGATTCTTTCAACTGGCATATACTACATATGCAAGCCTCTTGCATCAGTTCAGGATCTGACATGGATCTCATCTCACTCTTCATCAAGCATATTTTATGCTATGCAGGAAAATGGTGAGAGAGTTTTACAGAAATATTCTCCTATGATTGCATTATATTATCATCGATAGATTCAGCCAATGATACTTGTATTTTTTAGGTCCTAAACTCGACAAATCATCCCCATTTTTATCAGGAATATTGGACAACTGTGCGAAATGTCAATAGAATGTGTCAAACGTTTATAGAAACAATATATTTTCCTAATTCTGTTTATTTTTTTAGAGATTGCATCATTTCCGAGTGCAACATTTCAAGATGGGTAATTAAAATTCAAATATTTAGTTCAGCGATACCAATAACATAGACTAGTTTGATTTAACCTGAAATAAACTTTCTCATTTTACCCGCATTAAATAATGGCATTGTTTTATTCAAATTATGAATAAATTGTAATAAAATAACTATCTGTCCAGGTGGTGGAGATTATTTAACTTTACAAGTCTTTTGTTTCCTTCCAGTAAAGCCATTGTGTGATGATAGAACTTTTAGACGAAGGTTGTGAACTTAATACCAGTACTGTATATAAAGGTCATAGTTCAGTCCTATATGTAGCTCAGCATGATATGGAATAAACAAAAGGCCACAAATTATGCCGAAGCCAATGATGATTGCATCTCTCTTTTCCTTTCATTGTAGATGCTGTAATCGATACATGGAAGTCACAATATACAACATAACAATCACAACAAAAACAGACGACCAATCCTCATGGATGGTTCCAACAACACCAACAGTAAGTGGCAGACTAGACTTGCCTGAAGACTCAACAAACCCCCAGAAGACTGAGAAAAAGGTAGCAAAACATTATCTGAAAAAGAAGCCCACATCTGCCATTAGAACATGAGGCAACTACAGACCACCAGACGGCATTGTTGAGAAGTCCAATGTTGCATCAACTTAACACATGAACAGAAGAACCTGAGGCAGACTTTACTGTCCGTCGATGGCTCCAGCAATACACGCAGTAGGTGGCAGACTATACTTCCCTGAAGACTCAACAAGCCACCAGAAGACCTTGCAGACAGGTATGAAAACCTCAAATAACACACATTTTTTTAACCAACATATATTTTTTTTCTTTTCAGAATGTTCTTATATTGCAGAATCCTCAGATGGAGAAGAAAGAATTCCTATAACATAGTAGTATCACCACCGATGCACTTGTAAGTTGGAAATTTAACCCCAAAATGAGACAATTTTGACCATTTGTCAAGCGATAATCTGTAATTCAGGTGAATATATTTAAGTGATATTTTAAAATTTTGACTATATGCTGTTTTCTCCAGGAAAGGTCACACTGAGCGCCTTCAGAAGCTGCATACATCATGTAGACTGTGAATTGGGAGATTTTATTAATATAAAATATCCTTGTCCATTTTAACGAGAAGCTGATCATTTCTTGAGAAACCAATGTTTTAACATAAATAATTATATTCACATCTTAAGTAGGCAACAGTAATTGCTTTCATTGCAAATTCTGGCCTCCAATCTCCTCAACAACAGTACAAGAGGGAATACCCTGCCTTGAAACAAAACAAAATATTAAAACAAGTTTTTTTCTCTTTTCAGTCGTACTCTGTACAGATAAACTTTCTTGGAAAGATCCCCTTTAGAGGAATTTATGTTCATTATTGGTATTATCAAGACAATTTAGAAGGGTAATGTTGCCTTTGCATACTTTTGTTTGACATTGTTAACTCTTAAACTTATATGAAAAACCCTTTCTCAGAGTGCTTCAGGGAAATGTGGCAGAGACTGAATTGACTAGTTGAGATAATTCGGGCCTGAATATTAATTTGTAATCGTCTCATTTGTACAGATTCTTTCAACTGGCATATACTACATATGCAAGCCTCTTGCATCAGTTCAGGATCCGACATGGATCTCATCTCACTCTTCATCAAGCATATTTTATGCTATGCAGGAAAATGGTGAGAGAGTTTTACAGAAATATTCTCCTATGATTGCATTATATTATCATCGATAGATTCAGCCAATGATACTTGTATTTTTTAGGTCCTAAACTCGACAAATCATCCCCATTTTTATCAGGAATATTGGACAACTGTGCGAAATGTCAATAGAATGTGTCAAACGTTTATAGAAACAATATATTTTCCTAATTCTGTTTATTTTTTTAGAGATTGCATCATTTCCGAGTGCAACATTTCAAGATGGGTAATTAAAATTCAAATATTTAGTTCAGCGATACCAATAACATAGACTAGTTTGATTTAACCAGAAATAAACTTTCTCATTTTACCCGCATTAAATAATGGCATTGTTTTATTCAAATTATGAATAAATTGTAATAAAATAACTATCTGTCCAGGTGGTGGAGATTATTTAACTTTACAAGTCTTTTGTTTCCTTCCAGTAAAGCCATTGTGTGATGATAGAACTTTTAGACGAAGGTTGTGAACTTAATACCAGTACTGTATATAAAGGTCATAGTTCAGTCCTATATGTAGCTCAGCATGATATGGAATAAACAAAAGGCCACAAATTATGCCGAAACCAATGATGATTGCATCTCTCTTTTCCTTTCATTGTAGATGCTGTAATCGATACACGGAAGTCACAATATACAACATAACAATCACAACAAAAACAGACGACCAATCCTCATGGATGGTTCCAACAACACCAACAGTAAGTGGCAGACTAGACTTGCCTGAAGACTCAACAAACCACCAGAAGACTGAGAAAAAGGTAGCAAAACATTATCTGAAAAAGAAGCCCACATCTGCCATTAGAACATGAGGCAACTACAGACCACCAGACGGCATTGTTGAGAAGTCCAATGTTGCATCAACTTAACACATGAACAGAAGAACCTGAGGCAGACTTTACTGTCCGTCGATGGCTCCAGCAATACACGCAGTAGGTGGCAGACTATACTTCCCTGAAGACTCAACAAGCCACCAGAAGACCTTGCAGACAGTTATGAAAACCTCAAATAACACACATTTTTTTAACCAACATATATTTTTTTTCTTTTCAGAATGTTCTTATATTGCAGTATCCTCAGATGGAGAAGAAAGAATTCCTATAACATAGTAGTATCACCACCGATGCACTTGTAAGTTGGAAATTTAACCCCAAAATGAGACAATTTTGACCATTTGTCAAGCGATAATCTGTAATTCAGGTGAATATATTTAAGTGATATTTTAAAATTTTGACTATATGCTGTTTTCTCCAGGAAAGGTCACACTGAGCGCCTTCAGAAGCTGCATACATCATGTAGACTGTGAATTGGGAGATTTTATTAATATAAAATATCCTTGTCCATTTTATCGAGAAGATGATCATTTCTTGAGAAACCAATGTTTTAACATAAATAATTATATTCACATCTGAAATAGGCAACAGTAATTGCTTTCATTGCAAATTCTGGCCTCCAATCTCCTCAACAACAGTACAAGAGGGAATACCCTGCTTTAAAACAAAACAAAATATTAAAACAAGTTTTTTTCTCTTTTCAGTCGTACTCTGTACAGATAAACTTTCATGGAAAGATCCCCTTTAGAGGAATTTATGTTCATTATTGGTATTATCAAGACAATTTAGAAGGGTAATGTTGCCTTTGCATACTTTTGTTTGACAATGTTAACTCTTAGTCTTATATGAAAAACCCTTTCTCAGAGTGCTTCAGGGAAATGTGGCAGAGACTGAATTGACTAGTTGAGATAATTCGGGCCTGAATATTAATTTGTAATCGTCTCATTTGTACAGATTCTTTCAACTGGCATATACTACATATGCAAGCCTCTTGCATCAGTTCAGGATCTGACATGGATCTCATCTCACTCTTCATCAAGCATATTTTATGCTATGCAGGAAAATGGTGAGAGAGTTTTACAGAAATATTTCTAATATGATTGCATTATATTATCATCGATAGATTCAGCCAATGATACTTGTATTTTTTAGGTCCTAAACTCGACAAATTATCCCCATTTTTATCAGGAATATTGGACAACTGTGCGAAATGTCAATAGAATGTGTCAAACGTTTATAGAAACAATATATTTTCCTAATTCTGTTCATTTTGTTAGAGAGTGCATCATTTCCGAGTGCAACATTTCAAGATGGGTAATTAAAATTCAAATATTTAGTTCAGCGATACCAATAACATAGACTAGTTTGATTTAACTAGAAATAAACTTTCTCATTTTACCCGCATTAAATAATGGCATTGTTTTATTCAAATTATGAATAAATTATAATAAAATACCTATCTGTACAGGTGGTGGAGATTATTTAACTTTACAAGTCTTTTGTTTTCTTCCAGTAAAGCCATTGTGTGATGATAGAACTTTTAGACGAAGGTTGTGAACTTAATACCAGTACTGTATATAAAGGTCATAGTTCAGTCCTATATGTAGCTCAGCATGATATGGAATAAACAAAAGGCCACAAATTATGCCGAAGCCAATGATGATTGCATCTCTCTTTTCCTTTCATTGCAGATGCTGTAATCGATACACGGAAGTCACAATATACAACATAACAATCACAACAAAAACAGACGACCAATCCTCATGGATGGCTCCAACAACACCAACAGTAAGTGGCAGACTAGACTTGCCTGAAGACTCAACAAACCACCAGAAGACTGAGAAAAAGGTAGCAAAACATTATCTGAAAAAGAAGCCCACATCTGCCATTAGAACATGAGGCAACTACAGACCACCAGACGGCATTGTTGAGAAGTCCAATGTTGCATCAACTTAACACATGAACAGAAGAACCTGAGGCAGACTTTGTTTGCTTCCAGTAAAGCCATTGTGTGATGATAGAACTTTTAGACAAAGGTTGTGAACTTAATACCAGTACTCTATATAAAGGTCATAGTTCAGTCCTATATGTAGCTCAGCATGATATGGAATAAACAAAAGGCCACAAATTATGCCGAAGCCAGTGATGATTGCATCTCTCTTTTCCTTTCATTGAAGATGCTGTAATCGATACACGGAAGTCACAATATACAACATAACAATCACAACAAAAACAGACGACCAATCCTCATGGATGGCTCCAACAACACCAACAGTAAGTGGCAGACTAGACTTGCCTGAAGACTCAACAAACCACCAGAAGACTGAGAAAAAGGTAGCAAAACATTATCTGAAAAAGAAGCCCACATCTGCCATTAGAACATGAGGCAACTACAGACCACCAGACGGCATTGTTGAGAAGTCCAATGTTGCATCAACTTAACACATGAACAGAAGAACCTGAGGCAGACTTTACTGTCCGTCGATGGCTCCAGCAAAACCCGCAGTAGGTGGCAGACTATACTTCCCTGAAGACTCAACAAGCCACCAGAAGACCTTGCAGACAGGTATGAAAACCTCAAATAACACACATTTTTTTAACCAACATATATTTTTTTTCTTTTCAGAATGTTCTTATATTGCAGAATCCTCAGATGGAGAAGAAAGAATTCCTATAACATAGTAGTATCACCACCGATGCACTTGTAAGTTGGAAATTTAACCCCAAAATGAGACAATTTTGACCATTTGTCAAGCGATAATCTGTAATTCAGGTGAATATATTTAAGTGATATTTTAAAATTTTGACTATATGCTGTTTTCTCCAGGAAAGGTCACACTGAGCGCCTTCAGAAGCTGCATACATCATGTAGACTGTGAATTGGGAGATTTTATTAATATAAAATATCCTTGTCCATTTTAACGAGAAGCTGATCATTTCTTGAGAAACCAATGTTTTAACATAAATAATTATATTCACATCTTAAGTAGGCAACAGTAATTGCTTTCATTGCAAATTCTGGCCTCCAATCTCCTCAACAACAGTACAAGAGGGAATACCCTGCTTTAAAACAAAACAAAATATTAAAACAAGTTTTTTTCTCTTTTCAGTCGTACTCTGTACAGATAAACTTTCATGGAAAGATCCCCTTTAGAGGAATTTATGTTCATTATTGGTATTATCAAGACAATTTAGAAGGGTAATGTTGCCTTTGCATACTTTTGTTTGACAATGTTAACTCTTAAACTTATATGAAAAACCCTTTCTCAGAGTGCTTCAGGGAAATGTGGCAGAGACTGAATTGACTAGTTGAGATAATTCGGGCCTGAATATTAATTTGTAATCGTCTCATTTGTACAGATTCTTTCAACTGGCATATACTACATATGCAAGCCTCTTGCATCAGTTCAGGATCTGACATGGATCTCATCTCACTCTTCATCAAGCATATTTTATGCTATGCAGGAAAATGGTGAGAGAGTTTTACAGAAATATTTCTAATATGATTGCATTATATTATCATCGATAGATTCAGCCAATGATACTTGTATTTTTTAGGTCCTAAACTCGACAAATTATCCCCATTTTTATCAGGAATATTGGACAACTGTGCGAAATGTCAATAGAATGTGTCAAACGTTTATAGAAACAATATATTTTCCTAATTCTGTTCATTTTTTTAGAGAGTGCATCATTTCCGAGTGCAACATTTCAAGATGGGTAATTAAAATTCAAATATTTAGTTCAGCGATACCAATAACATAGACTAGTTTGATTTAACTAGAAATAAACTTTCTCATTTTACCCGCATTAAATAATGGCATTGTTTTATTCAAATTATGAATAAATTATAATAAAATACCTATCTGTACAGGTGGTGGAGATTATTTAACTTTACAAGTCTTTTGTTTTCTTCCAGTAAAGCCATTGTGTGATGATAGAACTTTTAGACGAAGGTTGTGAACTTAATACCAGTACTGTATATAAAGGTCATAGTTCAGTCCTATATGTAGCTCAGCATGATATGGAATAAACAAAAGGCCACAAATTATGCCGAAGCCAATGATGATTGCATCTCTCTTTTCCTTTCATTGCAGATGCTGTAATCGATACACGGAAGTCACAATATACAACATAACAATCACAACAAAAACAGACGACCAATCCTCATGGATGGCTCCAACAACACCAACAGTAAGTGGCAGACTAGACTTGCCTGAAGACTCAACAAACCACCAGAAGACTGAGAAAAAGGTAGCAAAACATTATCTGAAAAAGAAGCCCACATCTGCCATTAGAACATGAGGCAACTACAGACCACAGGACGGCATTGTTGAGAAGTCCAATGTTGCATCAACTTAACACATGAACAGAAGAACCTGAGGCAGACTTTGTTTGCTTCCAGTAAAGCCATTGTGTGATGATAGAACTTTTAGACAAAGGTTGTGAACTTAATACCAGTACTCTATATAAAGGTCATAGTTCAGTCCTATATGTAGCTCAGCATGATATGGAATAAACAAAAGGCCACAAATTATGCCGAAGCCAGTGATGATTGCATCTCTCTTTTCCTTTCATTGAAGATGCTGTAATCGATACACGGAAGTCACAATATACAACATAACAATCACAACAAAAACAGACGACCAATCCTCATGGATGGCTCCAACAACACCAACAGTAAGTGGCAGACTAGACTTGCCTGAAGACTCAACAAACCACCAGAAGACTGAGAAAAAGGTAGCAAAACATTATCTGAAAAAGAAGCCCACATCTGCCATTAGAACATGAGGCAACTACAGACCACCAGACGGCATTGTTGAGAAGTCCAATGTTGCATCAACTTAACACATGAACAGAAGAACCTGAGGCAGACTTTACTGTCCGTCGATGGCTCCAGCAAAACCCGCAGTAGGTGGCAGACTATACTTCCCTGAAGACTCAACAAGCCACCAGAAGACCTTGCAGACAGGTATGAAAACCTCAAATAACACACATTTTTTTAACCAACATATATTTTTTTTCTTTTCAGAATGTTCTTATATTGCAGAATCCTCAGATGGAGAAGAAAGAATTCCTATAACATAGTAGTATCACCACCGATGCACTTGTAAGTTGGAAATTTAACCCCAAAATGAGACAATTTTGACCATTTGTCAAGCGATAATCTGTAATTCAGGTGAATATATTTAAGTGATATTTTAAAATTTTGACTATATGCTGTTTTCTCCAGGAAAGGTCACACTGAGCGCCTTCAGAAGCTGCATACATCATGTAGACTGTGAATTGGGAGATTTTATTAATATAAAATATCCTTGTCCATTTTAACGAGAAGCTGATCATTTCTTGAGAAACCAATGTTTTAACATAAATAATTATATTCACATCTTAAGTAGGCAACAGTAATTGCTTTCATTGCAAATTCTGGCCTCCAATCTCCTCAACAACAGTACAAGAGGGAATACCCTGCTTTGAAACAAAACAAAATATTAAAACAAGTTTTTTTCTCTTTTCAGTCGTACTCTGTACAGATAAACATTCTTGGAAAGATCCCCTTTAGAGGAATTTATGTTCATTATTGGTATTATCAAGACAATTTAGAAGGGTAATGTTGCCTTTGCATACTTTTGTTTGACATTGTTAACTCTTAAACTTATATGAAAAACCCTTTCTCAGACTGCTTCAGGGAAATGTGGCAGAGACTGAATTGACTAGTTGAGATAATTCGGGCCTGAATATTAATTTGTAATCGTCTCATTTGTACAGATTCTTTCAACTGGCATATACTACATATGCAAGCCTCTTGCATCAGTTCAGGATCTGACATGGATCTCATCTCACTCTTCATCAAGCATATTTTATGCTATGCAGGAAAATGGTGAGAGAGTTTTACAGAAATATTCTCCTATGATTGCATTATATTATCATCGATAGATTCAGCCAATGATACTTGTATTTTTTAGGTCCTAAACTCGACAAATCATCCCCATTTTTATCAGGAATATTGGACAACTGTGCGAAATGTCAATAGAATGTGTCAAACGTTTATTGAAACAATATATTTTCCTAATTCTGTTTATTTTTTTAGAGATTGCATCATTTCCGAGTGCAACATTTCAAGATGGGTAATTAAAATTCAAATATTTAGTTCAGCGATACCAATAACATAGACTAGTTTGATTTAACCAGAAATAAACTTTCTCATTTTACCCGCATTAAATAATGGCATTGTTTTATTCAAATTATGAATAAATTGTAATAAAATAACTATCTGTCCAGGTGGTGGAGATTATTTAACTTTACAAGTCTTTTGTTTCCTTCCAGTAAAGCCATTGTGTGATGATAGAACTTTTAGACGAAGGTTGTGAACTTAATACCAGTACTGTATATAAAGGTCATAGTTCAGTCCTATATGTAGCTCAGCATGATATGGAATAAACAAAAGGCCACAAATTATGCCGAAGCCAATGATGATTGCATCTCTCTTTTCCTTTCATTGTAGATGCTGTAATCGATACACGGAAGTCACAATATACAACATAACAATCACAACAAAAACAGACGACCAATCCTCATGGATGGTTCCAACAACACCAACAGTAAGTGGCAGACTAGACTTGCCTGAAGACTCAACAAACCACCAGAAGACTGAGAAAAAGGTAGCAAAACATTATCTGAAAAAGAAGCCCACATCTGCCATTAGAACATGAGGCAACTACAGACCACCAGACGGCATTGTTGAGAAGTCCAATGTTGCATCAACTTAACACATGAACAGAAGAACCTGAGGCAGACTTTACTGTCCGTCGATGGCTCCAGCAATACACGCAGTAGGTGGCAGACTATACTTCCCTGAAGACTCAACAAGCCACCAGAAGACCTTGCAGACAGTTATGAAAACCTCAAATAACACACATTTTTTTAACCAACATATATTTTTTTTCTTTTCAGAATGTTCTTATATTGCAGAATCCTCAGATGGAGAAGAAAGAATTCCTATAACATAGTAGTATCACCACCGATGCACTTGTAAGTTGGAAATTTAACCCCAAAATGAGACAATTTTGACCATTTGTCAAGCGATAATCTGTAATTCAGGTGAATATATTTAAGTGATATTTTAAAATTTTGACTATATGCTGTTTTCTCCAGGAAAGGTCACACTGAGCGCCTTCAGAAGCTGCATACATCATGTAGACTGTGAATTGGGAGATTTTATTAATATAAAATATCCTTGTCCATTTTAACGAGAAGATGATCATTTCTTGAGAAACCAATGTTTTAACATAAATAATTATATTCACATCTGAAGTAGGCAACAGTAATTGCTTTCATTGCAAATTCTGGCCTCCAATCTCCTCAACAACAGTACAAGAGGGAATACCCTGCTTTAAAACAAAACAAAATATTAAAACAAGTTTTTTTCTCTTTTCAGTCGTACTCTGTAGAGATAAACTTTCATGGAAAGATCCCCTTTAGAGGAATTTATGTTCATTATTGGTATTATCAAGACAATTTAGAAGGGTAATGTTGCCTTTGCATACTTTTGTTTGACAATGTTAACTCTTAAACTTATATGAAAAACCCTTTCTCAGAGTGCTTCAGGGAAATGTGGCAGAGACTGAATTGACTAGTTGAGATAATTCGGGCCTGAATATTAATTTGTAATCGTCTCATTTGTACAGATTCTTTCAACTGGCATATACTACATATGCAAGCCTCTTGCATCAGTTCAGGATCTGACATGGATCTCATCTCACTCTTCATCAAGCATATTTTATGCTATGCAGGAAAATGGTGAGAGAGTTTTACAGAAATATTTCTAATATGATTGCATTATATTATCATCGATAGATTCAGCCAATGATACTTGTATTTTTTAGGTCCTAAACTCGACAAATCATCCCCATTTTTATCAGGAATATTG
This sequence comes from Pictodentalium vernedei, assembly GCA_031216915.1. NCBI lineage: Eukaryota > Metazoa > Mollusca > Scaphopoda > Dentaliida > Dentaliidae > Pictodentalium > Pictodentalium vernedei. Next base: position 513,519,463 of record CM062294.1, on the reverse strand, counting down.
GACAACTGTGCGAAATGTCAATAGAATGTGTCAAACGTTTATAGAAACAATATATTTTCCTAATTCTGTTTATTTTTTTAGAGAGTGCATCATTTCCGAGTGCAACATTTCAAGATGGGTAATTAAAATTCAAATATTTAGTTCAGCGATACCAATAACATAGACTAGTTTGATTTAACTAGAAATAAACTTTCTCATTTTACCCGCATTAAATAATGGCATTGTTTTATTCAAATTATGAATAAATTGTAATAAAATACCTATCTGTACAGGTGGTGGAGATTATTTAACTTTACAAGTCTTTTGTTTTCTTCCAGTAAAGCCATTGTGTGATGATAGAACTTTTAGACGAAGGTTGTGAACTTAATACCAGTACTGTATATAAAGGTCATAGTTCAGTCCTATATGTAGCTCAGCATGATATGGAATAAACAAAAGGCCACAAATTATGCCGAAGCCAATGATGATTGCATCTCTCTTTTCCTTTCATTGCAGATGCTGTAATCGATACACGGAAGTCACAATATACAACATAACAATCACAACAAAAACAGACGACCAATCCTCATGGATGGCTCCAACAACACCAACAGTAAGTGGCAGACTAGACTTGCCTGAAGACTCAACAAACCACCAGAAGACTGAGAAAAAGGTAGCAAAACATTATCTGAAAAAGAAGCCCACATCTGCCATTAGAACATGAGGCAACTACAGACCACCAGACGGCATTGTTGAGAAGTCCAATGTTGCATCAACTTAACACATGAACAGAAGAACCTGAGGCAGACTTTGTTTGCTTCCAGTAAAGCCATTGTGTGATGATAGAACTTTTAGACAAAGGTTGTGAACTTAATACCAGTACTCTATATAAAGGTCATAGTTCAGTCCTATATGTAGCTCAGCATGATATGGAATAAACAAAAGGCCACAAATTATGCCGAAGCCAGTGATGATTGCATCTCTCTTTTCCTTTCATTGAAGATGCTGTAATCGATACACGGAAGTCACAATATACAACATAACAATCACAACAAAAACAGACGACCAATCCTCATGGATGGCTCCAACAACACCAACAGTAAGTGGCAGACTAGACTTGCCTGAAGACTCAACAAACCACCAGAAGACTGAGAAAAAGGTAGCAAAACATTATCTGAAAAAGAAGCCCACATCTGCCATTAGAACATGAGGCAACTACAGACCACCAGACGGCATTGTTGAGAAGTCCAATGTTGCATCAACTTAACACATGAACAGAAGAACCTGAGGCAGACTTTACTGTCCGTCGATGGCTCCAGCAAAACCCGCAGTAGGTGGCAGACTATACTTCCCTGAAGACTCAACAAGCCACCAGAAGACCTTGCAGACAGGTATGAAAACCTCAAATAACACACATTTTTTTAACCAACATATATTTTTTTTCTTTTCAGAATGTTCTTATATTGCAGAATCCTCAGATGGAGAAGAAAGAATTCCTATAACATAGTAGTATCACCACCGATGCACTTGTAAGTTGGAAATTTAACCCCAAAATGAGACAATTTTGACCATTTGTCAAGCGATAATCTGTAATTCAGGTGAATATATTTAAGTGATATTTTAAAATTTTGACTATATGCTGTTTTCTCCAGGAAAGGTCACACTGAGCGCCTTCAGAAGCTGCATACATCATGTAGACTGTGAATTGGGAGATTTTATTAATATAAAATATCCTTGTCCATTTTAACGAGAAGCTGATCATTTCTTGAGAAACCAATGTTTTAACATAAATAATTATATTCACATCTTAAGTAGGCAACAGTAATTGCTTTCATTGCAAATTCTGGCCTCCAATCTCCTCAACAACAGTACAAGAGGGAATACCCTGCTTTGAAACAAAACAAAATATTAAAACAAGTTTTTTTCTCTTTTCAGTCGTACTCTGTACAGATAAACATTCTTGGAAAGATCCCCTTTAGAGGAATTTATGTTCATTATTGGTATTATCAAGACAATTTAGAAGGGTAATGTTGCCTTTGCATACTTTTGTTTGACATTGTTAACTCTTAAACTTATATGAAAAACCCTTTCTCAGACTGCTTCAGGGAAATGTGGCAGAGACTGAATTGACTAGTTGAGATAATTCGGGCCTGAATATTAATTTGTAATCGTCTCATTTGTACAGATTCTTTCAACTGGCATATACTACATATGCAAGCCTCTTGCATCAGTTCAGGATCTGACATGGATCTCATCTCACTCTTCATCAAGCATATTTTATGCTATGCAGGAAAATGGTGAGAGAGTTTTACAGAAATATTCTCCTATGATTGCATTATATTATCATCGATAGATTCAGCCAATGATACTTGTATTTTTTAGGTCCTAAACTCGACAAATCATCCCCATTTTTATCAGGAATATTGGACAACTGTGCGAAATGTCAATAGAATGTGTCAAACGTTTATTGAAACAATATATTTTCCTAATTCTGTTTATTTTTTTAGAGATTGCATCATTTCCGAGTGCAACATTTCAAGATGGGTAATTAAAATTCAAATATTTAGTTCAGCGATACCAATAACATAGACTAGTTTGATTTAACCAGAAATAAACTTTCTCATTTTACCCGCATTAAATAATGGCATTGTTTTATTCAAATTATGAATAAATTGTAATAAAATAACTATCTGTCCAGGTGGTGGAGATTATTTAACTTTACAAGTCTTTTGTTTCCTTCCAGTAAAGCCATTGTGTGATGATAGAACTTTTAGACGAAGGTTGTGAACTTAATACCAGTACTGTATATAAAGGTCATAGTTCAGTCCTATATGTAGCTCAGCATGATATGGAATAAACAAAAGGCCACAAATTATGCCGAAGCCAATGATGATTGCATCTCTCTTTTCCTTTCATTGTAGATGCTGTAATCGATACACGGAAGTCACAATATACAACATAACAATCACAACAAAAACAGACGACCAATCCTCATGGATGGTTCCAACAACACCAACAGTAAGTGGCAGACTAGACTTGCCTGAAGACTCAACAAACCACCAGAAGACTGAGAAAAAGGTAGCAAAACATTATCTGAAAAAGAAGCCCACATCTGCCATTAGAACATGAGGCAACTACAGACCACCAGACGGCATTGTTGAGAAGTCCAATGTTGCATCAACTTAACACATGAACAGAAGAACCTGAGGCAGACTTTACTGTCCGTCGATGGCTCCAGCAATACACGCAGTAGGTGGCAGACTATACTTCCCTGAAGACTCAACAAGCCACCAGAAGACCTTGCAGACAGTTATGAAAACCTCAAATAACACACATTTTTTTAACCAACATATATTTTTTTTCTTTTCAGAATGTTCTTATATTGCAGAATCCTCAGATGGAGAAGAAAGAATTCCTATAACATAGTAGTATCACCACCGATGCACTTGTAAGTTGGAAATTTAACCCCAAAATGAGACAATTTTGACCATTTGTCAAGCGATAATCTGTAATTCAGGTGAATATATTTAAGTGATATTTTAAAATTTTGACTATATGCTGTTTTCTCCAGGAAAGGTCACACTGAGCGCCTTCAGAAGCTGCATACATCATGTAGACTGTGAATTGGGAGATTTTATTAATATAAAATATCCTTGTCCATTTTAACGAGAAGATGATCATTTCTTGAGAAACCAATGTTTTAACATAAATAATTATATTCACATCTGAAGTAGGCAACAGTAATTGCTTTCATTGCAAATTCTGGCCTCCAATCTCCTCAACAACAGTACAAGAGGGAATACCCTGCTTTAAAACAAAACAAAATATTAAAACAAGTTTTTTTCTCTTTTCAGTCGTACTCTGTAGAGATAAACTTTCATGGAAAGATCCCCTTTAGAGGAATTTATGTTCATTATTGGTATTATCAAGACAATTTAGAAGGGTAATGTTGCCTTTGCATACTTTTGTTTGACAATGTTAACTCTTAAACTTATATGAAAAACCCTTTCTCAGAGTGCTTCAGGGAAATGTGGCAGAGACTGAATTGACTAGTTGAGATAATTCGGGCCTGAATATTAATTTGTAATCGTCTCATTTGTACAGATTCTTTCAACTGGCATATACTACATATGCAAGCCTCTTGCATCAGTTCAGGATCTGACATGGATCTCATCTCACTCTTCATCAAGCATATTTTATGCTAGCAGGAAAATGGTGAGAGAGTTTTACAGAAATATTTCTAATATGATTGCATTATATTATCATCGATAGATTCAGCCAATGATACTTGTATTTTTTAGGTCCTAAACTCGACAAATCATCCCCATTTTTATCAGGAATATTGGACAACTGTGCGAAATGTCAATAGAATGTGTCAAACGTTTATAGAAACAATATATTTTCCTAATTCTGTTTATTTTTTTAGAGAGTGCATCATTTCCGAGTGCAACATTTCAAGATGGGTAATTAAAATTCAAATATTTAGTTCAGCGATACCAATAACATAGACTAGTTTGATTTAACTAGAAATAAACTTTCTCATTTTACCCGCATTAAATAATGGCATTGTTTTATTCAAATTATGAATAAATTGTAATAAAATACCTATCTGTACAGGTGGTGGAGATTATTTAACTTTACAAGTCTTTTGTTTTCTTCCAGTAAAGCCATTGTGTGATGATAGAACTTTTAGACGAAGGTTGTGAACTTAATACCAGTACTGTATATAAAGGTCATAGTTCAGTCCTATATGTAGCTCAGCATGATATGGAATAAACAAAAGGCCACAAATTATGCCGAAGCCAATGATGATTGCATCTCTCTTTTCCTTTCATTGCAGATGCTGTAATCGATACACGGAAGTCACAATATACAACATAACAATCACAACAAAAACAGACGACCAATCCTCATGGATGGCTCCAACAACACCAACAGTAAGTGGCAGACTAGACTTGCCTGAAGACTCAACAAACCACCAGAAGATTGAGAAAAAGGTAGCAAAACATTATCTGAAAAAGAAGCCCACATCTGCCATTAGAACATGAGGCAACTACAGACCACCAGACGGCATTGTTGAGAAGTCCAATGTTGCATCAATTTAACACATGAACAGAAGAACCTGAGGCAGACTTTGTTTGCTTCCAGTAAAGCCATTGTGTGATGATAGAACTTTTAGACAAAGGTTGTGAACTTAATACCAGTACTCTATATAAAGGTCATAGTTCAGTCCTATATGTAGCTCAGCATGATATGGAATAAACAAAAGGCCACAAATTATGCCGAAGCCAGTGATGATTGCATCTCTCTTTTCCTTTCATTGCAGATGCTGTAATCGATACACGGAAGTCACAATATACAACATAACAATCACAACAAAAACAGACGACCAATCCTCATGGATGGCTCCAACAACACCAACAGTAAGTGGCAGACTAGACTTGCCTGAAGACTCAACAAACCACCAGAAGACTGAGAAAAAGGTAGCAAAACATTATCTGAAAAAGAAGCCCACATCTGCCATTAGAACATGAGGCAACTACAGACCACCAGACGGCATTGTTGAGAAGTCCAATGTTGCATCAACTTAACACATGAACAGAAGAACCTGAGGCAGACTTTACTGTCCGTCGATGGCTCCAGCAATACACGCAGTAGGTGGCAGACTATACTTCCCTGAAGACTCAACAAGCCACCAGAAGACCTTGCAGACAGGTATGAAAACCTCAAATAACACACATTTTTTTAACCAACATATATTTTTTTTCTTTTCAGAATGTTCTTATATTGCAGAATCCTCAGATGGAGAAGAAAGAATTCCTATAACATAGTAGTATCACCACCGATGCACTTGTAAGTTGGAAATTTAACCCCAAAATGAGACAATTTTGACCATTTGTCAAGCGATAATCTGTAATTCAGGTGAATATATTTAAGTGATATTTTAAAATTTTGACTATATGCTGTTTTCTCCAGGAAAGGTCACACTGAGCGCCTTCAGAAGCTGCATACATCATGTAGACTGTGAATTGGGAGATTTTATTAATATAAAATATCCTTGTCCATTTTAACGAGAAGCTGATCATTTCTTGAGAAACCAATGTTTTAACATAAATAATTATATTCACATCTTAAGTAGGCAACAGTAATTGCTTTCATTGCAAATTCTGGCCTCCAATCTCCTCAACAACAGTACAAGAGGGAATACCCTGCTTTGAAACAAAACAAAATATTAAAACAAGTTTTTTTCTCTTTTCAGTCGTACTCTGTACAGATAAACTTTCTTGGAAAGATCCCCTTTAGAGGAATTTATGTTCATTATTGGTATTATCAAGACAATTTAGAAGGGTAATGTTGCCTTTGCATACTTTTGTTTGACATTGTTAACTCTTAAACTTATATGAAAAACCCTTTCTCAGAGTGCTTCAGGGAAATGTGGCAGAGACTGAATTGACTAGTTGAGATAATTCGGGCCTGAATATTAATTTGTAATCGTCTCATTTGTACAGATTCTTTCAACTGGCATATACTACATATGCAAGCCTCTTGCATCAGTTCAGGATCTGACATGGATCTCATCTCACTCTTCATCAAGCATATTTTATGCTATGCAGGAAAATGGTGAGAGAGTTTTACAGAAATATTCTCCTATGATTGCATTATATTATCATCGATAGATTCAGCCAATGATACTTGTATTTTTTAGGTCCTAAACTCGACAAATCATCCCCATTTTTATCAGGAATATTGGACAACTGTGCGAAATGTCAATAGAATGTGTCAAACGTTTATAGAAACAATATATTTTCCTAATTCTGTTTATTTTTTTAGAGATTGCATCATTTCCGAGTGCAACATTTCAAGATGGGTAATTAAAATTCAAATATTTAGTTCAGCGATACCAATAACATAGACTAGTTTGATTTAACCTGAAATAAACTTTCTCATTTTACCCGCATTAAATAATGGCATTGTTTTATTCAAATTATGAATAAATTGTAATAAAATAACTATCTGTCCAGGTGGTGGAGATTATTTAACTTTACAAGTCTTTTGTTTCCTTCCAGTAAAGCCATTGTGTGATGATAGAACTTTTAGACGAAGGTTGTGAACTTAATACCAGTACTGTATATAAAGGTCATAGTTCAGTCCTATATGTAGCTCAGCATGATATGGAATAAACAAAAGGCCACAAATTATGCCGAAGCCAATGATGATTGCATCTCTCTTTTCCTTTCATTGTAGATGCTGTAATCGATACATGGAAGTCACAATATACAACATAACAATCACAACAAAAACAGACGACCAATCCTCATGGATGGTTCCAACAACACCAACAGTAAGTGGCAGACTAGACTTGCCTGAAGACTCAACAAACCACCAGAAGACTGAGAAAAAGGTAGCAAAACATTATCTGAAAAAGAAGCCCACATCTGCCATTAGAACATGAGGCAACTACAGACCACCAGACGGCATTGTTGAGAAGTCCAATGTTGCATCAACTTAACACATGAACAGAAGAACCTGAGGCAGACTTTACTGTCCGTCGATGGCTCCAGCAATACACGCAGTAGATGGCAGACTATACTTCCCTGAAGACTCAACAAGCCACCAGAAGACCTTGCAGACAGGTATGAAAACCTCAAATAACACACATTTTTTTAACCAACATATATTTTTTTTCTTTTCAGAATGTTCTTATATTGCAGAATCCTCAGATGGAGAAGAAAGAATTCCTATAACATAGTAGTATCACCACCGATGCACTTGGACGTTGGAAATTTAACCCCAAAATGAGACAATTTTGACCATTTGTCAAGCCATAATCTGTAATTCAGGTGAATATATTTAAGTGATATTTTAAAATTTTGACTATATGCAGTTTTCTCCAGGAAAGGTCACACTGAGCGATTGGAGAAGCTGCATACATCATGTGGACTGTGAATTGGGAGGTTTTATTAATATAAAATATCCTTGTCCATGTTAACGAGAAGCTGTTCATTTCTTGAGAAACCAATGTTTTAACATAAATAATTATATTCACATCTTAAGTAGGCAACAGTAATTGCTTTCATTGAAAATTCTGGCCTCCAATCTCCTCAACAACAGTACAAGAGGGAATACCCTGCTTTAAAACAAAACAAAATATTAAAACAAGTTTTTTTCTCTTTTCAGTCGTACTCTGTACAGATAAACTTTCATGGAAAGATCCCCTTTAGAGGAATTTATGTTCATTAATGGTTTTATCAAGACAATTTAGAAGGGTAATGTTGCCTTTGCATACTTTTGTTTGACAATGTTAACTCTTAAACTTATATGAAAAACCCTTTCTCAGAGTGCTTCAGGGAAATGTGGCAGAGACTGAACTGACTAGTTGAGATAATTCGGGCCTGAATATTAATTTGTAATCGTCTCATTTGTACAGATTCTTTCAACTGGCATATACTACATATGCAAGCCTCTTGCATCAGGTCAGGAACTGACATGGATCTCTTCTCACTCTTCATCAAGCATATTTTATGCTATGCAGGAAAATGGTGAGAAAGTTTTACAGAAATATTTCTCCTATGATTGTATTATATTATCATCGATAGATTGAGCCAATGATACTTGTATTTTTTAGGTCCTAAACTCACCAAATCATCCCCATTTTTATCAGGAATATTGGACAACTGTGCAAAATTTCAATAGAATGTGTCAAACGTTTATAGAAACAATATATTTTCCTAATTATGTTTATTTTTTTAGAGATTGCATCATTTCCGAGTGCAACATTTCAAGATGGGTAATTAAAATTCAAATATTTAGTTCAGCGATACCAATAACATAGACTAGTTTGATTTAACCAGAAATAAACTTTCTCATTTTGCCCGCATTAAACAATGGCATTGTTTTATTCAAATTATGAATATATTGTAATAAAATAACTATCTGTCCAGGTGGTGGAGATTATTTAACTTTACAAGTCTTTTGTTTTCTTCCAGTAAAGCCATTGTGTGATGATAGAACTTTTAGACAAAGGTTGTGAACTTAATACCAGTACTCTATATAAAGGTCATAGTTCAGTCCTATATGTAGCTCAGCATGATATGGAATAAACAAAAGGCCACAAATTGTGCCGAAGCCAATGATGATTGCATCTCTCTTTTCCTTTCATTGCAGATGCTGTAATCGATACACGGAAGTCACAATATAGAACATAACAATCACAACAAAAACAGACGACCAATCCTCATGGATGGCTCCAACAACACCAGCAGTAAGTGGCAGACTAGACTTGCCTGAAGACTCAACAAACCACCAGAAGACTGAGAAAAAGGTAGCAAAACATTATCTGAAAAAGAAGCCCACATCTGCCATTAGAACATGAGGCAACTACAGACCACCAGACGGCATTGTTGAGAAGTCCAATGTTGCATCAACTTAGCACATGAACAGAAGCACCTGAGGCAGACTTTACTGTCCGTCGATGGCTCCAGCAATACCCGCAGTAGGTGGCAGACTATACTTCCCTGAAGACTCAACAAGCCACCAGAAGACCTTGCAGACAGGTATGAAAACCTCAAATAACACACATTTTTTTAACCAACATATATTTTTTTTCTTTTTCAGAATGTTCTTATATTGCAGAATCCTCAGATGGAGAAGAAAGAATTCCTATAACGTAGTAGTATCACCACCGATGCACTTGGACGTTGGAAATTTAACCCCAAAATGAGACAATTTTGACCATTTGTCAAGCCATAATCTGTAATTCAGGTGAATATATTTAAGTGATATCTTAAAATTTTGACTATATGCAGTTTTCTCCAGGAAAGGTCACACTGAGCGATTGGAGAAGCTGCATACATCATGTGGACTGTGAATTGGGAGGTTTTATTAATATAAAATATCCTTGTCCATGTTAACGAGAAGCTGATCATTTCTTGAGAAACCAATGTTTTAACATAAATAATTATATTCACATCTTAAGTAGGCAACAGTAATTGCTTTCTTTAAAAATTCTGGCCTCCAATCTCCTCAACAACAGTACAAGAGGGAATACCCTGCTTTAAAACAAAACAAAATATTAAAACAAGTTTTTTTCTCTTTTCAGTCGTACTCTGTACAGATAAACTTTCATGGAAAGATCCCCTTTAGAGGAATTTATGTTCATTAATGGTTTTATCAAGACAATTTAGAAGGGTAATGTTGCCTTTGCATACTTTTGTTTGACAATGTTAACTCTTAAACTTATATGAAAAACCCTTTCTCAGAGTGCTTCAGGGAAATGTGGCAGAGACTGAACTGACTAGTTGAGATAATTCGGGCTTCAATATTAATTTGTAATCGTCTCATTTGTACAGATTCTTTCAACTGGCATATACTACATATGCAAGCCTCTTGCATCAGGTCAGGAACTGACATGGATCTCTTCTCACTCTTCATCAAGCATATTTTATGCTATGCAGGAAAATGGTGAGAAAGTTTTACAGAAATATTTCTCCTATGATTGTATTATATTATCATCGATAGATTGAGCCAATGATACTTGTATTTTTTAGGTCCTAAACTCACCAAATCATCCCCATTTTTATCAGGAATATTGGACAACTGTGCAAAATTTCAATAGAATGTGTCAAACGTTTATAGAAACAATATATTTTCCTAATTATGTTTATTTTTTTAGAGATTGCATCATTTCCGAGTGCAACATTTCAAGATGGGTAATTAAAATTCAAATATTTAGTTCAGCGATACCAATAAAATAGACTAGTTTGATTTAACCAGAAATAAACTTTCTCATTTTGCCCGCATTAAACAATGGCATTGTTTTATTCAAATTATGAATAAATTGTAATAAAATAACTATCTGTCCAGGTGGTGGAGATTATTTAACTTTACAAGTCTTTTGTTTTCTTCCAGTAAAGCCATTGTGTGATGATAGAACTTTTAGACAAAGGTTGTGAACTTAATACCAGTACTCTATATAAAGGTCATAGTTCAGTCCTATATGTAGCTCAGCATGATATGGAATAAACAAAAGGCCACAGATTGTGCCGAAGCCAATGATGATTGCATCTCTCTTTTCCTTTCATTGCAGATGCTGTAATCGATACACGGAAGTCACAATATAGAACATAACAATCACAACAAAAACAGACGACCAATCCTCATGGATGGCTCCAACAACACCAGCAGTAAGTGGCAGACTAGACTTGCCTGAAGACTCAACAAACCACCAGAAGACTGAGAAAAAGGTAGCAAAACATTATCTGAAAAAGAAGCCCACATCTGCCATTAGAACATGAGGCAACTACAGACCACCAGACGGCATTGTTGAGAAGTCCAATGTTGCATCAACTTAGCACATGAACAGAAGCACCTGAGGCAGACTTTACTGTCCGTCGATGGCCCAGCAATACCCGCAGTAGGTGGCAGACTATACTTCCCTGAAGACTCAACAAGCCACCAGAAGACCTTGCAGACAGGTATGAAAACCTCAAATAACACACATTTTTTTAACCAACATATATTTTTTTTCTTTTTCAGAATGTTCTTATATTGCAGAATCCTCAGATGGAGAAGAAAGAATTCCTATAACGTAGTAGTATCACCACCGATGCACTTGGACGTTGGAAATTTAACCCCAAAATGAGACAATTTTGACCATTTGTCAAGCCATAATCTGTAATTCAGGTGAATATATTTAAGTGATATTTTAAAATTTTGACTATATGCAGTTTTCTCCAGGAAAGGTCACACTGAGCGATTGGAGAAGCTGCATACATCATGTGGACTGTGAATTGGGAGGTTTTATTAATATAAAATATCCTTGTCCATGTTAACGAGAAGCTGATCATTTCTTGAGAAACCAATGTTTTAACATAAATAATTATATTCACATCTTAAGTAGGCAACAGTAATTGCTTTCATTGAAAATTCTGGCCTCCAATCTCCTCAACAACAGTACAAGAGGGAATACCCTGCTTTAAAACAAAACAAAATATTAAAACAAGTTTTTTTCTCTTTTCAGTCGTACTCTGTACAGATAAACTTTCATGGAAAGATCCCCTTTAGAGGAATTTATGTTCATTAATGGTTTTATCAAGACAATTTAGAAGGGTAATGTTGCCTTTGCATACTTTTGTTTGACAATGTTAACTCTTAAACTTATATGAAAAACCCTTTCTCAGAGTGCTTCAGGGAAATGTGGCAGAGACTGAACTGACTAGTTGAGATAATTCGGGCTTCAATATTAATTTGTAATCGTCTCATTTGTACAGATTCTTTCAACTGGCATATACTACATATGCAAGCCTCTTGCATCAGGTCAGGAACTGACATGGATCTCTTCTCACTCTTCATCAAGCATGTTTTATGCTATGCAGGAAAATGGTGAGAGAGTTTTACAGAAATATTTCTCCTATGATTGTATTATATTATCATCGATAGATTGAGCCAATGATACTTGTATTTTTTAGGTCCTAAACTCACCAAATCATCCCCATTTTTATCAGGAATATTGGACAACTGTGCAAAATTTCAATAGAATGTGTCAAACGTTTATAGAAACAATATATTTTCCTAATTATGTTTATTTTTTTAGAGATTGCATCATTTCCGAGTGCAACATTTCAAGATGGGTAATTAAAATTCAAATATTTAGTTCAGCGATACCAATAACATAGACTAGTTTGATTTAACCAGAAATAAACTTTCTCATTTTGCCCGCATTAAACAATGGCATTGTTTTATTCAAATTATGAATATATTGTAATAAAATAACTATCTGTCCAGGTGGTGGAGATTATTTAACTTTACAAGTCTTTTGTTTTCTTCCAGTAAAGCCATTGTGTGATGATAGAACTTTTAGACAAAGGTTGTGAACTTAATACCAGTACTCTATATAAAGGTCATAGTTCAGTCCTATATGTAGCTCAGCATGATATGGAATAAACAAAAGGCCACAAATTGTGCCGAAGCCAATGATGATTGCATCTCTCTTTTCCTTTCATTGCAGATGCTGTAATCGATACACGGAAGTCACAATATAGAACATAACAATCACAACAAAAACAGACGACCAATCCTCATGGATGGCTCCAACAACACCAGCAGTAAGTGGCAGACTAGACTTGCCTGAAGACTCAACAAACCACCAGAAGACTGAGAAAAAGGTAGCAAAACATTATCTGAAAAAGAAGCCCACATCTGCCATTAGAACATGAGGCAACTACAGACCACCAGACGGCATTGTTGAGAAGTCCAATGTTGCATCAACTTAGCACATGAACAGAAGCACCTGAGGCAGACTTTACTGTCCGTCGATGGCTCCAGCAATACCCGCAGTAGGTGGCAGACTATACTTCCCTGAAGACTCAACAAGCCACCAGAAGACCTTGCAGACAGGTATGAAAACCTCAAATAACACACATTTTTTTAACCAACATATATTTTTTTTCTTTTTCAGAATGTTCTTATATTGCAGAATCCTCAGATGGAGAAGAAAGAATTCCTATAACGTAGTAGTATCACCACCGATGCACTTGGACGTTGGAAATTTAACCCCAAAATGAGACAATTTTGACCATTTGTCAAGCCATAATCTGTAATTCAGGTGAATATATTTAAGTGATATTTTAAAATTTTGACTATATGCAGTTTTCTCCAGGAAAGGTCACACTGAGCGATTGGAGAAGCTGCATACATCATGTGGACTGTGAATTGGGAGGTTTTATTAATATAAAATTTCCTTGTCCATGTTAACGAGAAGCTGATCATTTCTTGAGAAACCAATGTTTTAACATAAATAATTATATTCACATCTTAAGTAGGCAACAGTAATTGCTTTCATTGAAAATTCTGGCCTCCAATCTCCTCAACAACAGTACAAGAGGGAATACCCTGCTTTAAAACAAAACAAAATATTAAAACAAGTTTTTTTCTCTTTTCAGTCGTACTCTGTACAGATAAACTTTCATCGAAAGATCCCTTTTAGAGGAATTTATGTTCATTAATGGTTTTATCAAGACAATTTAGAAGGGTAATGTTGCCTTTGCATACTTTTGTTTGACAATGTTAACTCTTAAACTTATATGAAAAACCCTTTCTCAGAGTGCTTCTGGGAAATGTGGCAGAGACTGAACTGACTAGTTGAGATAATTCGGGCTTCAATATTAATTTGTAATCGTCTCATTTGTACAGATTCTTTCAACTGGCATATACTACATATGCAAGCCTCTTGCATCAGGTCAGGAACTGACATGGATCTCTTCTCACTCTTCATCAAGCATGTTTTATGCTATGCAGGAAAATGGTGAGAGAGTTTTACAGAAATATTTCTCCTATGATTGTATTATATTATCATCGATAGATTGAGCCAATGATACTTGTATTTTTTAGGTCCTAAACTCACGAAATCATCCCCATTTTTATCAGGAATATTGGACAACTGTGCAAAATTCCAATAGAATGTGTCAAACGTTTATAGAAACAATATATTTTCCTAATTCTGTTTATTTTTTTAGAGATTGCATCATTTCCGAGTGCAACATTTCAAGATGGGTAATTAAAATTCAAATATTTAGTTCAGCGATACCAATAACATAGACTAGTTTGATTTAACCAGAAATAAACTTTCTCATTTTGCCCGCATTAAATAAAGGCATTGTTTTATTCAAATTATGAATAAATTGTAATAAAATAACTATCTGTCCAGGTGGTGGAGATTATTTAACTTTACAAGTCTTTTGTTTTCTTCCAGTAAAGCCATTGTGTGATGATAGAACTTTTAGACAAAGGTTGTGAACTTAATACCAGTACTCTATATAAAGGTCATAGTTCAGTCCTATATGTAGCTCAGCATGATATGGAATAAACAAAAGGCCACAAATTGTGCCGAAGCCAATGATGATTGCATCTCTCTTTTCCTTTCATTGCAGATGCTGTAATCGATACACGGAAGTCACAATATAGAACATAACAATCACAACAAAAACAGACGACCAATCCTCATGGATGGCTCCAACAACACCAGCAGTAAGTGGCAGACTAGACTTGCCTGAAGACTCAACAAACCACCAGAAGACTGAGAAAAAGGTAGCAAAACATTATCTGAAAAAGAAGCCCACATCTGCCATTAGAACATGAGGCAACTACAGACCACCAGACGGCACTGTTGAGAAGTCCAATGTTGCATCAACTTAGCACATGAACAGAAGCACCTGAGGCAGACTTTACTGTCCGTCGATGGCTCCAGCAATACTCGCAGTAGGTGGCAGACTATACTTCCCTGAAGACTCAACAAGCCACCAGAAGACCTTGCAGACAGGTATGAAAACCTCAAATAACACACATTTTTTTGACCAACATATATTTTTTTTCTTTTTCAGAATGTTCTTATATTGCAGAATCCTCAGATGGAGAAGAAAGAATTCCTATAACGTAGTAGTATCACCACCGATGCACTTGGACGTTGGAAATTTAACCCCAAAATGAGACAATTTTGACCATTTGTCAAGCCATAATCTGTAATTCAGGTGAATATATTTAAGTGATATTTTAAAATTTTGACTATATGCAGTTTTCTCCAGGAAAGGTCACACTGAGCGATTGGAGAAGCTGCATACATCATGTGGACTGTGAATTGGGAGGTTTTATTAATATAAAATATCCTTGTCCATGTTAACGAGAAGCTGATCATTTCTTGAGAAACCAATGTTTTAACATAAATAATTATATTCACATCTTAAGTAGGCAACAGTAATTGCTTTCTTTAAAAATTCTGGCCTCCAATCTCCTCAACAACAGTACAAGAGGGAATACCCTGCTTTAAAACAAAACAAAATATTAAAACAAGTTTTTTTCTCTTTTCAGTCGTACTCTGTACAGATAAACTTTCATGGAAAGATCCCCTTTAGAGGAATTTATGTTCATTAATGGTTTTATCAAGACAATTTAGAAGGGTAATGTTGCCTTTGCATACTTTTGTTTGACAATGTTAACTCTTAAACTTATATGAAAAACCCTTTCTCAGAGTGCTTCAGGGAAATGTGGCAGAGACTGAACTGACTAGTTGAGATAATTCGGGCTTCAATATTAATTTGTAATCGTCTCATTTGTACAGATTCTTTCAACTGGCATATACTACATATGCAAGCCTCTTGCATCAGGTCAGGAACTGACATGGATCTCTTCTCACTCTTCATCAAGCATATTTTATGCTATGCAGGAAAATGGTGAGAAAGTTTTACAGAAATATTTCTCCTATGATTGTATTATATTATCATCGATAGATTGAGCCAATGATACTTGTATTTTTTAGGTCCTAAACTCACCAAATCATCCCCATTTTTATCAGGAATATTGGACAACTGTGCAAAATTTCAATAGAATGTGTCAAACGTTTATAGAAACAATATATTTTCCTAATTATGTTTATTTTTTTAGAGATTGCATCATTTCCGAGTGCAACATTTCAAGATGGGTAATTAAAATTCAAATATTTAGTTCAGCGATACCAATAAAATAGACTAGTTTGATTTAACCAGAAATAAACTTTCTCATTTTGCCCGCATTAAACAATGGCATTGTTTTATTCAAATTATGAATAAATTGTAATAAAATAACTATCTGTCCAGGTGGTGGAGATTATTTAACTTTACAAGTCTTTTGTTTTCTTCCAGTAAAGCCATTGTGTGATGATAGAACTTTTAGACAAAGGTTGTGAACTTAATACCAGTACTCTATATAAAGGTCATAGTTCAGTCCTATATGTAGCTCAGCATGATATGGAATAAACAAAAGGCCACAGATTGTGCCGAAGCCAATGATGATTGCATCTCTCTTTTCCTTTCATTGCAGATGCTGTAATCGATACACGGAAGTCACAATATAGAACATAACAATCACAACAAAAACAGACGACCAATCCTCATGGATGGCTCCAACAACACCAGCAGTAAGTGGCAGACTAGACTTGCCTGAAGACTCAACAAACCACCAGAAGACTGAGAAAAAGGTAGCAAAACATTATCTGAAAAAGAAGCCCACATCTGCCATTAGAACATGAGGCAACTACAGACCACCAGACGGCATTGTTGAGAAGTCCAATGTTGCATCAACTTAGCACATGAACAGAAGCACCTGAGGCAGACTTTACTGTCCGTCGATGGCCCAGCAATACCCGCAGTAGGTGGCAGACTATACTTCCCTGAAGACTCAACAAGCCACCAGAAGACCTTGCAGACAGGTATGAAAACCTCAAATAACACACATTTTTTTAACCAACATATATTTTTTTTCTTTTTCAGAATGTTCTTATATTGCAGAATCCTCAGATGGAGAAGAAAGAATTCCTATAACGTAGTAGTATCACCACCGATGCACTTGGACGTTGGAAATTTAACCCCAAAATGAGACAATTTTGACCATTTGTCAAGCCATAATCTGTAATTCAGGTGAATATATTTAAGTGATATTTTAAAATTTTGACTATATGCAGTTTTCTCCAGGAAAGGTCACACTGAGCGATTGGAGAAGCTGCATACATCATGTGGACTGTGAATTGGGAGGTTTTATTAATATAAAATATCCTTGTCCATGTTAACGAGAAGCTGATCATTTCTTGAGAAACCAATGTTTTAACATAAATAATTATATTCACATCTTAAGTAGGCAACAGTAATTGCTTTCATTGAAAATTCTGGCCTCCAATCTCCTCAACAACAGTACAAGAGGGAATACCCTGCTTTAAAACAAAACAAAATATTAAAACAAGTTTTTTTCTCTTTTCAGTCGTACTCTGTACAGATAAACTTTCATGGAAAGATCCCCTTTAGAGGAATTTATGTTCATTAATGGTTTTATCAAGACAATTTAGAAGGGTAATGTTGCCTTTGCATACTTTTGTTTGACAATGTTAACTCTTAAACTTATATGAAAAACCCTTTCTCAGAGTGCTTCAGGGAAATGTGGCAGAGACTGAACTGACTAGTTGAGATAATTCGGGCTTCAATATTAATTTGTAATCGTCTCATTTGTACAGATTCTTTCAACTGGCATATACTACATATGCAAACCTCTTGCATCAGGTCAGGAACTGACATGGATCTCTTCTCACTCTTCATCAAGCATGTTTTATGCTATGCAGGAAAATGGTGAGAGAGTTTTACAGAAATATTTCTCCTATGATTGTATTATATTATCATCGATAGATTGAGCCAATGATACTTGTATTTTTTAGGTCCTAAACTCACCAAATCATCCCCATTTTTATCAGGAATATTGGACAACTGTGCAAAATTTCAATAGAATGTGTCAAACGTTTATAGAAACAATATATTTTCCTAATTATGTTTATTTTTTTAGAGATTGCATCATTTCCGAGTGCAACATTTCAAGATGGGTAATTAAAATTCAAATATTTAGTTCAGCGATACCAATAACATAGACTAGTTTGATTTAACCAGAAATAAACTTTCTCATTTTGCCCGCATTAAACAATGGCATTGTTTTATTCAAATTATGAATATATTGTAATAAAATAACTATCTGTCCAGGTGGTGGAGATTATTTAACTTTACAAGTCTTTTGTTTTCTTCCAGTAAAGCCATTGTGTGATGATAGAACTTTTAGACAAAGGTTGTGAACTTAATACCAGTACTCTATATAAAGGTCATAGTTCAGTCCTATATGTAGCTCAGCATGATATGGAATAAACAAAAGGCCACAAATTGTGCCGAAGCCAATGATGATTGCATCTCTCTTTTCCTTTCATTGCAGATGCTGTAATCGATACACGGAAGTCACAATATAGAACATAACAATCACAACAAAAACAGACGACCAATCCTCATGGATGGCTCCAACAACACCAGCAGTAAGTGGCAGACTAGACTTGCCTGAAGACTCAACAAACCACCAGAAGACTGAGAAAAAGGTAGCAAAACATTATCTGAAAAAGAAGCCCACATCTGCCATTAGAACATGAGGCAACTACAGACCACCAGACGGCATTGTTGAGAAGTCCAATGTTGCATCAACTTAGCACATGAACAGAAGCACCTGAGGCAGACTTTACTGTCCGTCGATGGCTCCAGCAATACCCGCAGTAGGTGGCAGACTATACTTCCCTGAAGACTCAACAAGCCACCAGAAGACCTTGCAGACAGGTATGAAAACCTCAAATAACACACATTTTTTTAACCAACATATATTTTTTTTCTTTTTCAGAATGTTCTTATATTGCAGAATCCTCAGATGGAGAAGAAAGAATTCCTATAACGTAGTAGTATCACCACCGATGCACTTGGACGTTGGAAATTTAACCCCAAAATGAGACAATTTTGACCATTTGTCAAGCCATAATCTGTAATTCAGGTGAATATATTTAAGTGATATTTTAAAATTTTGACTATATGCAGTTTTCTCCAGGAAAGGTCACACTGAGCGATTGGAGAAGCTGCATACATCATGTGGACTGTGAATTGGGAGGTTTTATTAATATAAAATTTCCTTGTCCATGTTAACGAGAAGCTGATCATTTCTTGAGAAACCAATGTTTTAACATAAATAATTATATTCACATCTTAAGTAGGCAACAGTAATTGCTTTCATTGAAAATTCTGGCCTCCAATCTCCTCAACAACAGTACAAGAGGGAATACCCTGCTTTAAAACAAAACAAAATATTAAAACAAGTTTTTTTCTCTTTTCAGTCGTACTCTGTACAGATAAACTTTCATCGAAAGATCCCTTTTAGAGGAATTTATGTTCATTAATGGTTTTATCAAGACAATTTAGAAGGGTAATGTTGCCTTTGCATACTTTTGTTTGACAATGTTAACTCTTAAACTTATATGAAAAACCCTTTCTCAGAGTGCTTCTGGGAAATGTGGCAGAGACTGAACTGACTAGTTGAGATAATTCGGGCTTCAATATTAATTTGTAATCGTCTCATTTGTACAGATTCTTTCAACTGGCATATACTACATATGCAAGCCTCTTGCATCAGGTCAGGAACTGACATGGATCTCTTCTCACTCTTCATCAAGCATGTTTTATGCTATGCAGGAAAATGGTGAGAGAGTTTTACAGAAATATTTCTCCTATGATTGTATTATATTATCATCGATAGATTGAGCCAATGATACTTGTATTTTTTAGGTCCTAAACTCACGAAATCATCCCCATTTTTATCAGGAATATTGGACAACTGTGCAAAATTTCAATAGAATGTGTCAAACGTTTATAGAAACAATATATTTTCCTAATTATGTTTATTTTTTTAGAGATTGCATCATTTCCGAGTGCAACATTTCAAGATGGGTAATTAAAATTCAAATATTTAGTTCAGCGATACCAATAACATAGACTAGTTTGATTTAACCAGAAATAAACTTTCTCATTTTGCCCGCATTAAACAATGGCATTGTTTTATTCAAATTATGAATATATTGTAATAAAATAACTATCTGTCCAGGTGGTGGAGATTATTTAACTTTACAAGTCTTTTGTTTTCTTCCAGTAAAGCCATTGTGTGATGATAGAACTTTTAGACAAAGGTTGTGAACTTAATACCAGTACTCTATATAAAGGTCATAGTTCAGTCCTATATGTAGCTCAGCATGATATGGAATAAACAAAAGGCCACAAATTGTGCCGAAGCCAATGATGATTGCATCTCTCTTTTCCTTTCATTGCAGATGCTGTAATCGATACACGGAAGTCACAATATAGAACATAACAATCACAACAAAAACAGACGACCAATCCTCATGGATGGCTCCAACAACACCAGCAGTAAGTGGCAGACTAGACTTGCCTGAAGACTCAACAAACCACCAGAAGACTGAGAAAAAGGTAGCAAAACATTATCTGAAAAAGAAGCCCACATCTGCCATTAGAACATGAGGCAACTACAGACCACCAGACGGCATTGTTGAGAAGTCCAATGTTGCATCAACTTAGCACATGAACAGAAGCACCTGAGGCAGACTTTACTGTCCGTCGATGGCTCCAGCAATACCCGCAGTAGGTGGCAGACTATACTTCCCTGAAGACTCAACAAGCCACCAGAAGACCTTGCAGACAGGTATGAAAACCTCAAATAACACACATTTTTTTAACCAACATATATTTTTTTTCTTTTTCAGAATGTTCTTATATTGCAGAATCCTCAGATGGAGAAGAAAGAATTCCTATAACGTAGTAGTATCACCACCGATGCACTTGGACGTTGGAAATTTAACCCCAAAATGAGACAATTTTGACCATTTGTCAAGCCATAATCTGTAATTCAGGTGAATATATTTAAGTGATATTTTAAAATTTTGACTATATGCAGTTTTCTCCAGGAAAGGTCACACTGAGCGATTGGAGAAGCTGCATACATCATGTGGACTGTGAATTGGGATGTTTTATTAATATAAAATTTCCTTGTCCATGTTAACGAGAAGCTGATCATTTCTTGAGAAACCAATGTTTTAACATAAATAATTATATTCACATCTTAAGTAGGCAACAGTAATTGCTTTCATTGAAAATTCTGGCCTCCAATCTCCTCAACAACAGTACAAGAGGGAATACCCTGCTTTAAAACAAAACAAAATATTAAAACAAGTTTTTTTCTCTTTTCAGTCGTACTCTGTACAGATAAACTTTCATCGAAAGATCCCTTTTAGAGGAATTTATGTTCATTAATGGTTTTATCAAGACAATTTAGAAGGGTAATGTTGCCTTTGCATACTTTTGTTTGACAATGTTAACTCTTAAACTTATATGAAAAACCCTTTCTCAGAGTGCTTCTGGGAAATGTGGCAGAGACTGAACTGACTAGTTGAGATAATTCGGGCTTCAATATTAATTTGTAATCGTCTCATTTGTACAGATTCTTTCAACTGGCATATACTACATATGCAAGCCTCTTGCATCAGGTCAGGAACTGACATGGATCTCTTCTCACTCTTCATCAAGCATGTTTTATGCTATGCAGGAAAATGGTGAGAGAGTTTTACAGAAATATTTCTCCTATGATTGTATTATATTATCATCGATAGATTGAGCCAATGATACTTGTATTTTTTAGGTCCTAAACTCACGAAATCATCCCCATTTTTATCAGGAATATTGGACAACTGTGCAAAATTTCAATAGAATGTGTCAAACGTTTATAGAAACAATATATTTTCCTAATTCTGTTTATTTTTTTAGAGATTGCATCATTTCCGAGTGCAACATTTCAAGATGGGTAATTAAAATTCAAATATTTAGTTCAGCGATACCAATAACATAGACTAGTTTGATTTAACCAGACATAAACTTTCTCATTTTGCCCGCATTAAATAAAGGCATTGTTTTATTCAAATTATGAATAAATTGTAATAAAATAACTATCTGTCCAGGTGGTGGAGATTATTTAACTTTACAAGTCTTTTGTTTTCTTCCAGTAAAGCCATTGTGTGATGATAGAACTTTTAGACAAAGGTTGTGAACTTAATACCAGTACTCTATATAAAGGTCATAGTTCAGTCCTATATGTAGCTCAGCATGATATGGAATAAACAAAAGGCCACAAATTGTGCCGAAGCCAATGATGATTGCATCTCTCTTTTCCTTTCATTGCAGATGCTGTAATCAATACACGGAAGTCACAATATAGAACATAACAATCACAACAAAAACAGACGACCAATCCTCATGGATGGCTCCAACAACACCAGCAGTAAGTGGCAGACTAGACTTGCCTGAAGACTCAACAAACCACCAGAAGACTGAGAAAAAGGTAGCAAAACATTATCTGAAAAAGAAGCCCACATCTGCCATTAGAACATGAGGCAACTACAGACCACCAGACGGCATTGTTGAGAAGTCCAATGTTGCATCAACTTAGCACATGAACAGAAGCACCTGAGGCAGACTTTACTGTCCGTCGATGGCTCCAGCAATACTCGCAGTAGGTGGCAGACTATACTTCCCTGAAGACTCAACAAGCCACCAGAAGACCTTGCAGACAGGTATGAAAACCTCAAATAACACACATTTTTTTGACCAACATATATTTTTTTTCTTTTTCAGAATGTTCTTATATTGCAGAATCCTCAGATGGAGAAGAAAGAATTCCTATAACGTAGTAGTATCACCACCGATGCACTTGGACGTTGGAAATTTAACCCCAAAATGAGACAATTTTGACCATTTGTCAAGCCATAATCTGTAATTCAGGTGAATATATTTAAGTGATATTTTAAAATTTTGACTATATGCAGTTTTCTCCAGGAAAGGTCACACTGAGCGATTGGAGAAGCTGCATACATCATGTGGACTGTGAATTGGGAGGTTTTATTAATATAAAATATCCTTGTCCATGTTAACGAGAAGCTGATCATTTCTTGAGAAACCAATGTTTTAACATAAATAATTATATTCACATCTTAAGTAGGCAACAGTAATTGCTTTCTTTAAAAATTCTGGCCTCCAATCTCCTCAACAACAGTACAAGAGGGAATACCCTGCTTTAAAACAAAACAAAATATTAAAACAAGTTTTTTTCTCTTTTCAGTCGTACTCTGTACAGATAAACTTTCATGGAAAGATCCCCTTTAGAGGAATTTATGTTCATTAATGGTTTTATCAAGACAATTTAGAAGGGTAATGTTGCCTTTGCATACTTTTGTTTGACAATGTTAACTCTTAAACTTATATGAAAAACCCTTTCTCAGAGTGCTTCAGGGAAATGTGGCAGAGACTGAACTGACTAGTTGAGATAATTCGGGCTTCAATATTAATTTGTAATCGTCTCATTTGTACAGATTCTTTCAACTGGCATATACTACATATGCAAGCCTCTTGCATCAGGTCAGGAACTGACATGGATCTCTTCTCACTCTTCATCAAGCATATTTTATGCTATGCAGGAAAATGGTGAGAAAGTTTTACAGAAATATTTCTCCTATGATTGTATTATATTATCATCGATAGATTGAGCCAATGATACTTGTATTTTTTAGGTCCTAAACTCACCAAATCATCCCCATTTTTATCAGGAATATTGGACAACTGTGCAAAATTTCAATAGAATGTGTCAAACGTTTATAGAAACAATATATTTTCCTAATTATGTTTATTTTTTTAGAGATTGCATCATTTCCGAGTGCAACATTTCAAGATGGGTAATTAAAATTCAAATATTTAGTTCAGCGATACCAATAAAATAGACTAGTTTGATTTAACTAGAAATAAACTTTCTCATTTTGCCCGCATTAAACAATGGCATTGTTTTATTCAAATTATGAATAAATTGTAATAAAATAACTATCTGTCCAGGTGGTGGAGATTATTTAACTTTACAAGTCTTTTGTTTTCTTCCAGTAAAGCCATTGTGTGATGATAGAACTTTTAGACAAAGGTTGTGAACTTAATACCAGTACTCTATATAAAGGTCATAGTTCAGTCCTATATGTAGCTCAGCATGATATGGAATAAACAAAAGGCCACAGATTGTGCCGAAGCCAATGATGATTGCATCTCTCTTTTCCTTTCATTGCAGATGCTGTAATCGATACACGGAATTCACAATATAGAACATAACAATCACAACAAAAACAGACGACCAATCCTCATGGATGGCTCCAACAACACCAGCAGTAAGTGGCAGACTAGACTTGCCTGAAGACTCAACAAACCACCAGAAGACTGAGAAAAAGGTAGCAAAACATTATCTGAAAAAGAAGCCCACATCTGCCATTAGAACATGAGGCAACTACAGACCACCAGACGGCATTGTTGAGAAGTCCAATGTTGCATCAACTTAGCACATGAACAGAAGCACCTGAGGCAGACTTTACTGTCCGTCGATGGCCCAGCAATACCCGCAGTAGGTGGCAGACTATACTTCCCTGAAGACTCAACAAGCCACCAGAAGACCTTGCAGACAGGTATGAAAACCTCAAATAACACACATTTTTTTAACCAACATATATTTTTTTTCTTTTTCAGAATGTTCTTATATTGCAGAATCCTCAGATGGAGAAGAAAGAATTCCTATAACGTAGTAGTATCACCACCGATGCACTTGGACGTTGGAAATTTAACCCCAAAATGAGACAATTTTGACCATTTGTCAAGCCATAATCTGTAATTCAGGTGAATATATTTAAGTGATATTTTAAAATTTTGACTATATGCAGTTTTCTCCAGGAAAGGTCACACTGAGCGATTGGAGAAGCTGCATACATCATGTGGACTGTGAATTGGGAGGTTTTATTAATATAAAATATCCTTGTCCATGTTAACGAGAAGCTGATCATTTCTTGAGAAACCAATGTTTTAACATAAATAATTATATTCACATCTTAAGTAGGCAACAGTAATTGCTTTCATTGAAAATTCTGGCCTCCAATCTCCTCAACAACAGTACAAGAGGGAATACCCTGCTTTAAAACAAAACAAAATATTAAAACAAGTTTTTTTCTCTTTTCAGTCGTACTCTGTACAGATAAACTTTCATGGAAAGATCCCCTTTAGAGGAATTTATGTTCATTAATGGTTTTATCAAGACAATTTAGAAGGGTAATGTTGCCTTTGCATACTTTTGTTTGACAATGTTAACTCTTAAACTTATATGAAAAACCCTTTCTCAGAGTGCTTCAGGGAAATGTGGCAGAGACTGAACTGACTAGTTGAGATAATTCGGGCTTGAATATTAATTTGTAATCGTCTCATTTGTACAGATTCTTTCAACTGGCATATACTACATATGCAAGCCTCTTGCATCAGGTCAGGAACTGACATGGATCTCTTCTCACTCTTCATCAAGCATGTTTTATGCTATGCAGGAAAATGGTGAGAGAGTTTTACAGAAATATTTCTCCTATGATTGTATTATATTATCATCGATAGATTGAGCCAATGATACTTGTATTTTTTAGGTCCTAAACTCACCAAATCATCCCCATTTTTATCAGGAATATTGGACAACTGTGCAAAATTTCAATAGAATGTGTCAAACGTTTATAGAAACAATATATTTTCCTAATTCTGTTTATTTTTTTAGAGATTGCATCATTTCCGAGTGCAACATTTCAAGATTGGTAATTAAAATTCAAATATTTAGTTCAGCGACACCAATAACATAGACTAGTTTGATTTAACCAGAAATAAACTTTCTCATTTTGCCCGCATTAAATAAAGGCATTGTTTTATTCAAATTATGAATAAATTGTAATAAAATAACTATCTGTCCAGGTGGTGGAGATTATTTAACTTTACAAGTCTTTTGTTTTCTTCCAGTAAAGCCATTGTGTGATGATAGAACTTTTAGACAAAGGTTGTGAACTTAATACCAGTACTCTATATAAAGGTCATAGTTCAGTCCTATATGTAGCTCAGCATGATATGGAATAAACAAAAGGCCACAAATTGTGCCGAAGCCAATGATGATTGCATCTCTCTTTTCCTTTCATTGCAGATGCTGTAATCGATACACGGAAGTCACAATATAGAACATAACAATCACAACAAAAACAGACGACCAATCCTCATGGATGGCTCCAACAACACCAGCAGTAAGTGGCAGACTAGACTTGCCTGAAGACTCAACAAACCACCAGAAGACTGAGAAAAAGGTAGGAAAACATTATCTGAAAAAGAAGCCCACATCTGCCATTAGAACATGAGGCAACTACAGACCACCAGACGGCATTGTTGAGAAGTCCAATGTTGCATCAACTTAGCACATGAACAGAAGCACCTGAGGCAGACTTTGCTGTCCGTCGATGGCTCCAGCAATACCCGCAGTAGGTGGCAGACTATACTTCCCTGAAGACTCAACAAGCCACCAGCAGACCTTGCAGACAGGTATGAAAACCTCAAATAACACACATTTTTTTAACCAACATATATTTTTTTTCTTTTTCAGAATGTTCTTATATTGCAGAATCCTCAGATGGAGAAGAAAGAATTCCTATAACGTAGTAGTATCACCACCGATGCACTTCGACGTTGGAAATTTAACCCCAAAATGAGACAATTTTGACCATTTGTCAAGCCATAATCTGTAATTCAGGTGAATATATTTAAGTGATATTTTAAAATTTTGACTATATGCAGTTTTCTCCAGGAAAGGTCACACTGAGCATTTTGAGAAGCTGCATACATCATGTGGACTGTGAATTGGGAGGTTTTATTAATATAAAATATCCTTGTCCATGTTAACGAGAAGCTGATCATTTCTTGAGAACCCAATGTTTTAACATAAATAATTATATTCACATCTTAAGTAGGCAACAGTAATTGCTTTCATTGCAAATTCTGGCCTCCAATCTCCTCAACAACAGTACAAGAGGGAATACCCTGCTTTAAAACAAAACAAAATATTAAAACAAGTTTTTTTCTCTTTTCAGTCGTACTCTGTACAGATAAACTTTCATGGAAAGATCCCCTTTGGAGGAATTTTTGTTCATTAATGGTTTTATCAAGACAATTTAGAAGGGTAATGTTGCCTTTGCATACTTTTGTTTGACAATGTTAACTCTTAAACTTATATGAAAAACCCTTTCTCAGAGTGCTTCAGGGAAATGTGGCAGAGACTGAACTGACTAGTTGAGATAATTCGGGCCTGAATATTAATTTGTAATCGTCTCATTTGTACCGATTCTTTCAACTGGCATATACTACATATGCAAGCCTCTTGCATCAGGTCAGGAACTGACATGGATCTCTTCTCACTCTTCATCAAGCGTATTTTATGCTATGCAGGAAAATGGTGAGAAAGTTTTACAGAAATATTTCTCCTATGATTGTATTATATTATCATCGATAGATTGAGCCAATGATACTTGTATTTTTTAGGTCCTAAACTCACCAAATCATCCCCATTTTTATCAGGAATATTGGACAACTGTGCAAAATTTCAATAGAATGTGTCAAACGTTTATAGAAACAATATATTTTCCTAATTCTGTTTATTTTTTTAGAGATTGCATCATTTCCGAGTGCAACATTTCAAGATGGGTAATTAAAATTCAAATATTTAGTTCAGCGATACCAATAACATAGACTAGTTTGATTTAACCAGAAATAAACTTTCTCATTTTGCCCGCATTAAATAAAGGCATTGTTTTATTCAAATTATGAATAAATTGTAATAAAATAACTATCTGTCCAGGTGGTGGAGATTATTTAACTTTACAAGTCTTTTGTTTTCTTCCAGTAAAGCCATTGTGTGATAATAGAACTTTTAGACAAAGGTTGTGAACTTAATACCAGTACTCTATATAAAGGTCATAGTTCAGTCCTATATGTAGCTCAGCATGATATGGAATAAACAAAAGGCCACAAATTGTGCCGAAGCCAATGATGATTGCATCTCTCTTTTCCTTTCATTGCAGATGCTGTAATCGATACACGGAAGTCACAATATAGAACATAACAATCACAACAAAAACAGACGACCAATCCTCATGGATGGCTCCAACAACACCAGCAGTAAGTGGCAGACTAGACTTGCCTGAAGACTCAACAAACCACCAGAAGACTGAGAAAAAGGTAGCAAAACATTATCTGAAAAAGAAGCCCACATCTGCCATTAGAACATGAGGCAACTACAGACCACCAGACGGCATTGTTGAGAAGTCCAATGTTGCATCAACTTAGCACATGAACAGAAGCACCTGAGGCAGACTTTACTGTCCGTCGATGGCTCCAGCAATACCCACAGTAGGTGGCAGACTATACTTCCCTGAAGACTCAACAAGCCACCAGAAGACCCTGCAGACAGGTATGAAAACCTCAAATAACACACATTTTTTTAACCAACATATATTTTTTTTCTTTTTCAGAATGTTCTTATATTGCAGAATCCTCAGATGGAGAAGAAAGAATTCCTATAACGTAGTAGTATCACCACCGATGCACTTGGACGTTGGAAATTTAACCCCAAAATGAGACAATTTTGACCATTTGTCAAGCCATAATCTGTAATTCAGGTGAATATATTTAAGTGATATTTTAAAATTTTGACTATATGCAGTTTTCTCCAGGAAAGGTCACACTGAGCAATTGGAGAAGCTGCATACATCATGTGGACTGTGAATTGGGAGGTTTTATTAATATAAAATATCCTTGTCCATGTTAACGAGAAGCTGATCATTTCTTGAGAAACCAATGTTTTAACATAAATAATTATATTCACATCTTAAGTAGGCAACAGTAATTGCTTTCATTGAAAATTCTGGCCTCCGATCTCCTCAACAACAGTACAAGAGGGAATACCCTGCTTTAAAACAAAACAAAATATTAAAACAAGTTTTTTTCTCTTTTCAGTCGTACTCTGTACAGATAAACTTTCATGGAAAGATCCCCTTTAGAGGAATTTATGTTCATTAATGGTTTTATCAAGACAATTTAGAAGGGTAATGTTGCCTTTGCATACTTTTGTTTGACAATGTTAACTCTTAAACTTATATGAAAAACCCTTTCTCAGAGTGCTTCAGGGAAATGTGGCAGAGACTGAACTGACTAGTTGAGATAATTCGGGCTTCAATATTAATTTGTAATCGTCTCATTTGTACAGATTCTTTCAACTGGCATATACTACATATGCAAGCCTCTTGCATCAGGTCAGGAACTGACATGGATCTCTTCTCACTCTTCATCAAGCATGTTTTATGCTATGCAGGAAAATGGTGAGAGAGTTTTACAGAAATATTTCTCCTATGATTGTATTATATTATCATCGATAGATTGAGCCAATGATACTTGTATTTTTTAGGTCCTAAACTCACCAAATCATCCCCATTTTTGTCAGGAATATTGGACAACTGTGCAAAATTTCAATAGAATGTGTCAAACGTTTATAGAAACAATATATTTTCCTAATTCTGTGTATTTTTTTAGAGATTGCATCATTTCCGAGTGCAACATTTCAAGATGGGTAATTACAATTCAAATATTTAGTTCAGCGATACCAATAACATAGACTAGTTTGATTTAACCAGAAATAAACTTTCTCATTTTGCCCGCATTAAATAAAGGCATTGTTTTATTCAAATTATGAATAAATTGTAATAAAATAACTATCTGTCCAGGTGGTGGAGATTATTTAACTTTACAAGTCTTTTGTTTTCTTCCAGTAAAGCCATTGTGTGATGATAGAACTTTTAGACAAAGGTGGTGAACTTAATACCAGTACTCTATATAAAGGTCATAGTTCAGTCCTATATGTAGCTCAGCATGATATGGAATAAACAAAAGGCCACAAATTGTGCCGAAGCCAATGATGATTGCATCTCTCTTTTCCTTTCATTGCAGATGCTGTAATCGATACACGGAAGTCACAATATAGAACATAACAATCACAACAAAAACAGACGACCAATCCTCATGGATGGCTCCAACAACACCAGCAGTAAGTGGCAGACTAGACTTGCCTGAAGACTCAACAAACCACCAGAAGACTGAGAAAAAGGTAGCAAAACATTATCTGAAAAAGAAGCCCACATCTGCCATTAGAACATGAGGCAACTACAGACCACCAGACGGCATTGTTGAGAAGTCCAATGTTGCATCAACTTAGCACATGAACAGAAGCACCTGAGGCAGACTTTACTGTCCGTCGATGGCTCCAGCAATACCCGCAGTAGGTGGCGGACTATACTTCCCTGAAGACTCAACAAGCCACCAGAAGACCTTGCAGACAGGTATGAAAACCTCAAATAACACACATTTTTTTAACCAACATATATATTTTTATACTGTACCAATGACCCAGACATACCTGGTGCTAACTCTTAAAATATAGGGCCAAACACAAATTTTGCCCCCCAATCCCCAAAATTTGCATCTAAAACTAAAGAAAACATGTCCTGAAAGGCCCTCCACACTTCGCCCCTACTGCGCATGCGCAGTGTCAAGGACGTTCCGAAATTGGCGCCATTAATCATTCTAAGTTTGGCCCTTCATCAGTTAACATCTGACTGATCTTTGTGCTTTTAAATCTCAGTTTAAATGATGCCAGACAC
This sequence comes from Pictodentalium vernedei, assembly GCA_031216915.1. NCBI lineage: Eukaryota > Metazoa > Mollusca > Scaphopoda > Dentaliida > Dentaliidae > Pictodentalium > Pictodentalium vernedei. Next base: position 513,488,481 of record CM062294.1, on the reverse strand, counting down.
ATAAATATTAGTGAAATGGTGATTCTAAGGAGGATAGAGAAGGAGGAGAGGAAAAGAATGTGTGACAGAATATTATCAGGGCTGTAACTTAAAATTTTTTAATGAAATTATGTTAAGTTACCTATTTTCAAGGCAGCAGCCATTTTGTTGTCATTCTGATTATTTAGTTACACTGTTTTTACAAGTGTTTTCCTCTCTCCCTGTCCTTTAAGTTCCCCCTTGCTATTCTCCCATGCTTTTGGCATAGTTTCTGTAATTATTATTACTAAAATTTCTTGGGAGTTTTAGCTGAATAACAGAATGAATTCTGTTCTTTCCCCATGTTTATGTCTTCACCTACGGGTGGTTAGGCGTTGTGTTCTGCATCTACCATCTGATGTTCTGCAGTTTCTTCCCTGGAAGTCTCGTGTTTTGCATCAGATAGTGTATTTTTGGTAACTGATTTCGGGCCTGGGTGCCTGGAGTCTTATTTTAGTGTTTTTACACTCATTGTTTACATTTACAACAGCCCTCTGTGTGAGGGGGGGATTTCTAAAAAATAATATCTTTATGTTATTTTAATCATAACTAGATACATTATTATTGTTCGTAAGTGTTGAATAAATTGTTTAAAATATTTTTAAAATTTTTGTCCACACTTAGGCTTGGGATCCATTGGGGCTCAACGTTACTTTTCAGAAACTTGGGCTGTTCTGAAAAAATATTTTTTCAAAATATTTTGATTTCAATTATTTTTTCTATATTAATGGATCATATTATTATTATGTATTTTGATTGCCAGGGGTTAGTGCGAGTACCAGGACTTGTTTTCTTTTCACATTGAAAGGATATTGATCAATTGTTTTAAGAGGAAGTCTTCCTCTGACTTTATTATCATTCTATATGTGGTCAGTGTACTCGCATTAACTCCTGTTCTGTATCGTATGATTTCGATGACAATATGGGAAGCGTATGTCACGGTATGTTGTTGGGGATTTGGACACTCCGGTCCTTTCCCCGCAGGGTCACTCTACTTTATCAATTTCTATTTCAGACGATCAAGATTAGGGTGATGTATCTGTGATGTCTTCCAACAGTGTGCCTCCGTCGTCACAATTAATGAAGGGCTAGCGGAAAAGTGCTCATGTTATACGCCAATTGCCTAAGAGGACCCTAGTAGGTTCGACGGCCTTTGACGTCCGCTAGCTCGCCCGGTGTAGCGTCCATTCACCGAATGGTTCGGCAGCCGGGTTCGTCCGTTGCGGTCTAGAAGGAATTTTGGGGTGATGCGAGCACTATAAAATTAACTTAATGCACACCCAGTGACGGCGGATCGGAGGGAGAACGGAGGAAGCCTTTTAGTCCGGTTCATAGCTCGTTCCGGTCCATCCGGACGGCAAGCGAGAGAGGCCCCTCTCTCGTTCAACAACATCTGGCCCCAGATGTTGTGGTACAAAATGTGTCGCTAGCGGAGCATACGTCCGTCGCTCGGGACGCTCCGTTGTATAGGCAGTCCGCTGAGACTGCTAAGGCTTCCTCTTCTCGTCAGCGCACACGACCGCACCTTGGCTGCGTGACCGCCGATATATTACCAGCTTCGCCGATCAAGGATTCTTCGGCGACCAGGTCACACAATCCGGCAGCCAGGGATTCGAGACCGATGGACTCCGGACGTTCGCATAGGAAAAGTATGCGGGAGCCATCTGATGCGGAGCTGCCCTGGGCGAAGCAGCGATAGACTGCGCCTCCGCAGGTCTCGACGCCGGACATTCTTGTGCACATAGCACAGTTTATCGCAGCATCCCAGCAGCCGACAGAAACGGTGTCGGATCGAGAATTATCCGACAGCGCTGGGTCGGTAGCCGGGGACTCGAGGCCTGCAGACTCCGGACGTTCGCATAGGAAGTGTGCGGGAGTCAACGTACACGGAGCTTCCGGCGGCAATGCATCGTAAGTCCGCTACTGCACAGGCCTCGGGAACGGACGTGCTTTCCTTAATAGCACAGTTTATCGCAGCATCCCAGCATCAACTGAATCTGTCGCATATATTTTATCCGACGATGCTGGGTCGGGACGCTCTGCGGAAGCGGGTACGGACGTCCGAAAGTTTCATCCGGTCCGACGGGATACCGAAAGGGATTCGGAGGATTTCAAGCTTTCCCTTTCGGAACAACATATGCTGCGATGCCGGATAAGAAACTGATAGCGTCGGTGGACTTAGAAATTTTTGGTTCGGTTCAGGGACATCGTCCCTCAGTTCCGACATAGTCCAATAATGTCACACAAACTTTCGAATTATTGAACGACGCTATATATATTATTATTTTATGCTTGTTATCCAAGCATTTCTGGTTTCTTGTTCGAAGAGTTATGGAGATGTCTTTCAAAAGTGTGCCTCTGTCGTCATAGTTAATGAAGAGTTAGCGGCAATAAGTGCTCATGGAATATGTCTATCGCTTACGGAGTGACATTCGCTAGCTCACCCGGTGTAGCGTACATTCATCGAATGGTTCGGCTGCCGGGTTCGTCCGTTGCGGTCTAGGAAGGAGATTTGGGTGATGCGAGCACTTTAATTTCTTTAGTACTCACCCAGTGACGGCAGATTGAGGACAGATCGGAGGAAGCCAACAACATAGGGGACCGCATGTTTTGGTTCAGACATTTTACATTCGGAGCATATGTCCGTTGCTCGGGACGCTCCGTTATATTGACAGTCCGAGAGACTGTCTTTAATGCTTCCTCATCCTCACAGCAGGGCACACGACCGCACATTGGCTACGTGACCTCGAGTATCCGATCAGTTTCGGCATTCAGTGATTCCACGGCGAATAGGTCGCGCCATCCGGTAGCCAAGGGACACGAGGCCTATACACTCCGTTCGCTCGCATATTGGAAGTATGCACGGGGTAACGATCACGGTGCTTCCAGCGGCAATGCATCGTAAGACCGCTTCCCCTCAGGCCTCAGTGACGGACGTGCTATCCGAGTTAGCACAGTTGTTTTGCAGCATCCCAGCAATTGACAGTTTCTCGGTCGAATCAGGAATTATCCGACGGCGCTGGGTCGGTGCGGTCCGCGGTTGCATCAGCTACGGACGACCGAACGCTTTATAGGGTCCGACAGGATGGCGAAAAGGATTCGAAAGATTTCGAGTTTTCCCTTTAGTAGTATCGGAAGATGCCTTTCATATCTTCTAGCATTTCTTCCAGTGATTATTTTTCGGACTTCATTGCTGCGATCTTGGATAAGAGACTTATAGCGTCATTGGACTCGGATTTTTCGATCGGTACAGGGACATTGTCCCTGACTTACCGACGCAGTCCAATATTGTCATCACAACATGTGTTTTATTTTTCGACGCTATATATATATATATATATATACAAGCCTGCTACTAAGCATGATAGTTTAGTTTCTTGTCCGCGTTGCTCATTTCTGCCATTTTATCATTTTTACAAATAGTTTATTTTGGCAGAGCAGGGCATACCGAGAGTTCATTTGCGTCTAGACGGTGTGATTAAAGACTGCATATATTCTTTTTCGCCGTTTGTGTCTTTTCCAATTCCAATGTTGGGAACGACATTATGTATAGTAGACTTAACTTAGACGCTTTATTATACGTAATCCGCCTTACTGAGGCGTTATCATTACGTCTTCAAGAAAAGATTTACGGGATATTATTCTCAATGTAATTTCTTTTGAGGGCAGTAGTTTGTTCACGTATAACTCCGCCCTTCAGTCGCTAATTGGAGTTGGTTAGACGTGACGCAGCCCTAGTTACATCCACACGCGTGGATAGTAAGGTTAAGAACTCTCTCAGAGTCGCTTCGTTCTCGGAGGAGCTTCTCTTCGACGGCAACTTTCCGGCAATCCATGAATTGCTCGATTTATACAATCTCTTATCTATCTAGTGTTACAAGAGATTCAGACTGGGGCAAACATTCGGTGGCTGACTCAGAGAGTGCCGCCGCAGTTGCCGGACCCGAGTGTGGCTGTTATGACGGTTGCCAGTCAAACAGATTGGGATATATACTGATCCCTACGGATTCGAAGTGCCAGGGTCTTTGTGTTCCGCAGTCTTTTAGCTATCAGTTTAACTTCCGCGGAATAATGTTTTTTAGGCTTGCTTTATGTCATTGCATGAACATTATTCAGAAACGCATGCCCAAATTCCTGTCCTTTAAATCGACAGTAGTGGCGTATCTCCGGAACCAGGGAGGCACTCTTTCGTTTCCGTTATTCAATTTAATGGAAAGAATCCGTCTGTTGGTTATAGTACACCAAGTTCAGTTTTGGTCCGTCATATTCCGGGTCGTCTGATTGTTTTATCGGACTCCCGTTCTATTACGGGTCGCTTGTTGCTGTCAGAATGGACTCTCAACAAACAAGTATTCAATCAGATTTGCTATCTATGGGAGCGCCCAATGATGATTTATTTATGACACAGCTTGCTAATCAATTGCAGACGTATGTGTTGGCTTGTCCAGATCTCTGAGCTAATAGTGTTAACGCTCTATTGATCTATAGGACGGAATGATAGGATACGCGTATCCTCCGGCGCTGTTGTTTTAGCAGGTATTGCTAAGATAAACAACCACTATACATTTCTGTTGATAGCATCTCTATCTTCACAGAGATCATGAGTAATTTACTCTCTTGTCTACTGTGGGTCTTAACGTGAAATCTTCCTCTATGTGAGGATCTTTTTTCACTGGGTAAATCGTGTCATCTTTATCACAACCAGCAAGGTCGCAACCTTCATGTATTCCGTTGTGTGGTCCGTATTGCATTGTAAGCACTGTACTGGACGAGCTTTGGACGCGATTTCTTACTACAGGAGATCCTCTTCTTCGCTATTCTATGCGACTAAAGTGGAGGCTCTTCCGTCGTGGTTTAGGGATCATTATGTTCATATTGTTGATCCCTCCATACTACTCATTGCTATTTTTTAGTATACTTGTTTCACAAGATCTACTGCAGCCTGTTATTATTTAGGTTATAGGTTTATGTTACCTCATACCTATGCACTCTACGATAGTTTACAATTGAGTCTTTTGTCTCTTTATCTAAGCCAGTTAGTAACTTTTTGATAAATAGACTTAGAATCTTTAGATTAAATTCCTATACGGATTTAAACTTCGGTTCTTAATTAGCTAAGTAATCATTTGAGCCTCGGGAAACAGTAGTTTTCAATTCTGACCTTTTAGACAGTAATTCTGTTGGTTTCTCTTTTACTGTAGAGTCAGTGAGTTTCATGCACTATCGATGGATGATTTTCACTTTCATAGTTTCGGAATCAATACTTCCGTTACTATTTAGGTTGGATTGTTGCATAAGAGTTAGGCTCCTATTATCCGGAACCTATTATTTTAAGGTCCTTCCGTCTTCGTATGGGCATAGGCCTTTACTCTTTCCGGGTACAGTTTATGTATTTATAAACAGATTTCTGTTTATTACTATGGGCGTAAGCTTCTTCTGTCTTTGATGTCTAGTAGAAGGACGTTACGCTCCATTTTATTGTTAATGGATTCTATTAACTATTGGTACTGCTTATAGTATATCATTGACTTAGCAGTTGTGCTTAAGATTTCGGCTCATGAAGTAAGAGTTCTTCTACTTCTTGGGCTTACATTAATAGTGTCGCTATTATAGATTTTTGAAGGCCGCTCATTGCGCTCAGCCATCCACATTCATGAATTTTATCTCAGAAATATCGAGTCCATTTCTGGAGGCCTCTATTGTTAGGTCTATTATCTACTGCTCAGAATGTCATTCACTTAACAGTTGCTACTATAGCTAGGTAGGCTGTCTGTTTCGGCAGTGTCTCCGTTCGGCTGCCCTCTTCGCTCTGGGCTATTTGACCCAGGGCAAGAAAAAGGGGGGGGGGGAGGGTGTTCCCTTGGGTCACCTGTTTTACTATGAAAACAAGGGGATACCTCCTCCGGAGTTAGTAATTCTGAGCTGTTGTTGGGATGGTTGTTTAGTGAGAAGTTTAGGTTTTTAAAATTCATTCAAGTCTTAGTTTTTAAAGTATAGCTTTTGAATATTGCATATGTCAACGGACATGATTATGCAATCCTCAGACACTTTTAGGAGTATAAGAGTCTCTATTCTCTAGACTTACTTTATTTATTGGCTTACTTTAAAAATTATTAGTATAAGGATTATATTGGATATTTATAGAGTATATGGATGTATGAAGCTCAATTTTGGAAGGTGTTGTATCTTTCTAATTTAACATAAAATAAGAAAGATACATGTAAGGCCTATTACTTCTTTTCCCTACAGGGGATGACTCTATTTTATTTTATTGAGCGTATTCCATTTTGCTCTATGTCCTTGGCCCTCCAGCCTTTTTACTATTCAGCTATGTCTGGGTCATTGGTACAGTATAAAAATGTTAAAAAATTTATAGTAATTTATATATTTTTTATACTTACCAATGACCCAGACGGGGATGGCCCTCCCAGGAGTTGGGAACTCTTGCCTCCCCGCTGAGTACATAGCGCTTACCAGGCACTGGTTATTAGAATGATTAATGGCGCCAATTTCGGAACGTCCTTGACACTGCGCATGCGCAGTAGGGGCGAAGTGTGGAGGGCCTTTCAGGAGATGTTTTCTTTAGTTTTAGATGCAAATTTTGGGGATTGGGGGGCAAAATTTGTGTTTGGCCCTATATTTTAAGAGTTAGCACCAGCTATGTCTGGGTCATTGGTAAGTATAAAAAATATATAAATTACTATAAATTTTTTAACTTTTTTTCTTTTTCAGAATGTTCTTATATTGCAGAATCCTCAGATGGAGAAGAAAGAATTCCTATAACGTAGTAGTATCACCACCGATGCACTTGGACGTTGGAAATTTAACCCCAAAATGAGACAATTTTGACCATTTGTCAAGCCATAATCTGTCATTCAGGTGAATATATTTAAGTGATATTTTAAAATTTTGACTATATGCAGTTTTCTCCAGGAAAGGTCACACTGAGCGATTGGAGAAGCTGCATACATCATGTGGACTGTGAATTGGGAGGTTTTATTAATATAAAATATCCTTGTCCATGTTAACGAGAAGCTGATCATTTCTTGAGAAACCAATGTTTTAACATAAATAATTATATTCACATCTTAAGTAGGCAACAGTAATTGCTTTCATTGAAAATTCTGGCCTCCAATCTCCTCAACAACAGTACAAGAGGGAATACCCTGCTTTAAAACAAAACAAAATATTAAAACAAGTTTTTTTCTCTTTTCAGTCGTACTCTGTACAGATAAACTTTCATGGAAAGATCCCTTTAGAGGAATTTATGTTCATTAATGGTTTTATCAAGACAATTTAGAAGGGTAATGTTGCCTTTGCATACTTTTGTTTGACAATGTTAACTCTTAAACTTATATGAAAAACCCTTTCTCAGAGTGCTTCAGGGAAATGTGGCAGAGACTGAACTGACTAGTTGAGATAATTCGGGCTTGAATATTAATTTGTAATCGTCTCATTTGTACAGATTCTTTCAACTGGCATATACTACATATGCAAGCCTCTTGCATCAGGTCAGGAACTGACATGGATCTCTTCTCACTCTTCATCAAGCATATTTTATGCTATGCAGGAAAATGGTGAGAAAGTTTTACAGAAATATTTCTCCTATGATTGTATTATATTATCATCGATAGATTGAGCCAATGATACTTGTATTTTTTAGGTCCTAAACTCACCAAATCATCCCCATTTTTATCAGGAATATTGGACAACTGTGCAAAATTTCAATAGAATGTGTCAAACGTTTATAGAAACAATATATTTTCCTAATTATGTTTATTTTTTTAGAGATTGCATCATTTCCGAGTGCAACATTTCAAGATGGGTAATTAAAATTCAAATATTTAGTTCAGCGATACCAATAACATAGACTAGTTTGATTTAACCAGAAATAAACTTTCTCATTTTGCCCGCATTAAACAATGGCATTGTTTTATTCAAATTATGAATAAATTGTAATAAAATAACTATCTGTCCAGGTGGTGGAGATTATTTAACTTTACAAGTCTTTTGTTTTCTTCCAGTAAAGCCATTGTGTGATGATAGAACTTTTAGACAAAGGTTGTGAACTTAATACCAGTACTCTATATAAAGGTCATAGTTCAGTCCTATATGTAGCTCAGCATGATATGGAATAAACAAAAGGCCACAAATTGTGCCGAAGCCAATGATGATTGCATCTCTCTTTTCCTTTCATTGCAGATGCTGTAATCGATACACGGAAGTCACAATATAGAACATAACAATCACAACAAAAACTGACGACCAATCCTCATGGATGGCTCCAACAACACCAGCAGTAAGTGGCAGACTAGACTTGCCTGAAGACTCAACAAACCACCAGAAGACTGAGAAAAAGGTAGCAAAACATTATCTGAAAAAGAAGCCCACATCTGCCATTAGAACATGAGGCAACTACAGACCACCAGACGGCATTGTTGAGAAGTCCAATGTTGCATCAACTTAGCACATGAACAGAAGCACCTGAGGCAGACTTTACTGTCCGTCGATGGCTCCAGCAATACCCGCAGTAGGTGGCAGACTATACTTCCCTGAAGACTCAACATGCCACCAGAAGACCTTGCAGACAGGTATGAAAACCTCAAATAACACACATTTTTTTAACCAACATATATTTTTTTTCTTTTTCAGAATGTTCTTATATTGCAGAATCCTCAGATGGAGAAGAAAGAATTCCTATAACGTAGTAGTATCACCACCGATGCACTTGGACGTTGGAAATTTAACCCCAAAATGAGACAATTTTGACCATTTGTCAAGCCATAATCTGTAATTCAGGTGAATATATTTAAGTGATATTTTAAAATTTTGACTATATGCAGTTTTCTCCAGGAAAGGTCACACTGAGCGATTGGAGAAGCTGCATACATCATGTGGACTGTGAATTGGGAGGTTTTATTAATATAAAATATCCTTGTCCATGTTAATGAGAAGCTGATCATTTCTTGAGAAACCAATGTTTTAACATAAATAATTATATTCACATCTTAAGTAGGCAACAGTAATTGCTTTCATTGAAAATTCTGGCCTCCAATCTCCTCAACAACAGTACAAGAGGGAATACCCTGCTTTAAAACAAAACAAAATATTAAAACAAGTTTTTTTCTCTTTTCAGTCGTACTCTGTACAGATAAACTTTCATGGAAAGATCCCCTTTAGAGGCATTTATGTTCATTAATGGTTTTATCAAGACAATTTAGAAGGGTAATGTTGCCTTTGCATACTTTTGTTTGACAATGTTAACTCTTAAACTTATATGAAAAACCCTTTCTCAGAGTGCTTCAGGGAAATGTGGCAGAGACTGAACTGACTAGTTGAGATAATTCGGGCTTGAATATTAATTTGTAATCGTCTCATTTGTACAGATTCTTTCAACTGGCATATACTACATATGCAAGCCTCTTGCATCAGGTCAGGAACTGACATGGATCTCTTCTCACTCTTCATCAAGCATATTTTATGCTACGCAGGAAAATGGTGAGAAAGTTTTACAGAAATATTTCTCCTATGATTGTATTATATTATCATCGATAGATTCAGCCAATGATACTTGTATTTTTTAGGTCCTAAACTCACCAAATCATCCCCATTTTTATCAGAATATTGGACAACTGTGCAAAATTTCAATAGAATGTATTCAAACGTTTATAGAAACAATATATTTTCCTAATTATGTTTATTTTTTTAGTGATTGCATCATTTCCGAGTGCAACATTTCAAGATGGGTAATTAAAATTCAAATATTTAATTCAGCGATACCAATAACATAGACTAGTTTGATTTAACCAGAAATAAACTTTCTCATTTTGCCCGCATTAAACAATGGCATTGTTTTATTCAAATTATGAATAAATTGTAATAAAATAACTATCTGTCCAGGTGGTGGAGATTATTTAACTTTACAAGTCTTTTGTTTTCTTCCAGTAAAGCCATTGTGTGATGATAGAACTTTTAGACAAAGGTTGTGAACTTAATACCAGTACTCTATATAAAGGTCATAGTTCAGTCCTATATGTAGCTCAGCATGATATGGAATAAACAAAAGGCCACAAATTATGCCGAAGCCAATGATGATTGCATCTCTCTTTTTCTTTCATTGCAGATGCTGTAATCGATACACGGAAGTCACAATATAGAACATAACAATCACAACAGAAACAGACGACCAATCCTCATGGATGGCTCCAACAACACTAACAGTAAGTGGCAGACTAGACTTGCCTGAAGACTCAACAAACCACCAGAAGACTGAGAAAAAGGTAGCAAAACATTATCTGAAAAAGAAGCCCACATCTGCCATTAGAACATGAGGCAACTACAGACCACCAGACGGCATTGTTGAGAAGTCCAATGTTGCATCAACTTAACACATGAACAGAAGCACCTGAGGCAGACTTTACTGTCCGTCGATGGCTCCAGCAATACCCGCAGTAGGTGGCAGACTATACTTCCCTGAAGACTCAACAAGCCACCAGAAGACCTTGCAGACAGGTATGAAAACCTCAAATAACACACATTTTTTTAACCAACATATATTTTTTTTCTTTTTCAGAATGTTCTTATATTGCAGAATCCTCAGATGGAGAAGAAAGAATTCCTATAACGTAGTAGTATCACCACCGATGCACTTGGACGTTGGAAATTTAACCCCAAAATGAGACAATTTTGACCATTTGTCAAGCGATAATCTGTAATTCAGGTGAATATATTTAAGTGATATTTTAAAATTTTGACTATATGCAGTTTTCTCCAGGAAAGGTCACACTGAGCGATTGGAGAAGCTGCATACATCATGTGGACTGTGAATTGGGAGGTTTTATTAATATAAAATATCCTTGTCCATGTTAACGAGAAGCTGATCATTTCTTGAGAAACCAATGTTTTAACATAAATAATTATATTCACATCTTAACTAGGCAACAGTAATTGCTTTCATTGAAAATTCTGGCCTCCAATCTCCTCAACAACAGTACAAGAGGGAATACCCTGCTTTAAAACAAAACAAAATATTAAAACAAGTTTTTTTCTCTTTTCAGTCGTACTCTGTACAGATAAACTTTCATGGAAAGATCCCCTTTAGAGGAATTTATGTTCATTAATGGTTTTATCAAGACAATTTAGAAGGGTAATGTTGCCTTTGCATACTTTTGTTTGACAATGTTAACTCTTAAACTTATATGAAAAACCCTTTCTCAGAGTGCTTCAGGGAAATGTGGCAGAGACTGAATTGACTAGTTGAGATAATTCGGGCCTGAATATTAATTTGTAATCGTCTCATTTGTACAGATTCTTCCAACTGGCATATACTACATATGCAAGCCTCTTGCATCAAGTCAGGAACTGACATGGCTCTCTTCTCACTCTTCATCAAGCATATTTTATGCTATGCAGGAAAAAGGTGAGAGAGTTTTACAGAAATATTTCTCCTATGATTGCATTATATTATCATCGATAGATTCAGCCAATTATACTTGTATATTTTTATACTGTACCAATCCAACGACCCAGACATAGCTGGTGCTAACTCTAAAAATATAGGGCCAAACACAAATTTCGCCCCCCATTCCCCAAAATTTGCATCTAAAACCAAAGAAAACATGTCCTGAATGGCCCTCCACACTTCACCTCTACTGCGCATGCGCAGTGTCAAGGACGTTCCGAAATTGGCGCCATTAATCATTCTAAGTTTGGCCCTTCATCATTTAACATCTGACTGATCTTTGTGCTTGTAAATCTCAGTTTAAATGATGCCAGACACATAAATATTAGTGAAATGGTGATTCTAAGGAGGATAGAGAAGGAGGAGAGGAAAAATGTGTGACAGAATATTATCAGGGCTGTAACTTAAATTTTTTTAATGAAATTATGTTAAGTTACCTATTTTCGAGGCAGCAGCCATTTTGTTGTCATTCTGATTATTTAGTTACACTGATTTTTCAGTGTTTTCCTCTCTCCCTGTCCTTTAAGTCCCCCCTTGCTATTTTCCCATGCTTTTGGCATAGTTTTTGTAATTATTATTACTAAATTTTCTTGGGAGTTTTAGCTGAATAACAGAATGAATTCTGTTCTTTTCCTCATGTTTACGTCTTCACCTACGGGTGGTTAGGCGTTGTGTTGTGCATCTACCATCTGATGTTCTGCAGTTTCTTCCCTGGAAGGTTCTGTTTTGCATCAGATAGTGTTTGTTTGGTAACTGATTCCGGGCCTGGGTGCCTGGAGTCTTATTTTAGTGTTTTTACATTCATTGTTTACATTTACAACAGCCCTCTGTGTGAGGGGTGGATTTCTGGAAAATAATATCTTGATGTTATTTTAATCATAACTAGATACATTATTATTGTTCGTAAGTGTTGAATAAATTGTTTAAAATATTTTTAAAATTTTTGTCCACACTTAGGCTTGGGATCCATTGGGGCTCAACGTTACTTTTCAGAAACTTGGGCTGTTCTGAAAAAATATTTTTTCAAAATATTTTGATTTCAATTATTTTTTCTATATTAATGGCTCATATTATTATTATGTATTTTGATTGCCAGGGGTTAGTGCGAGTACCAGGACTTGTTTTCATTTCACATTGAAAGGATATTGATCAATTGTAATAAGAGGAAGTCTTCCTCTGACTTTTATAATCATTCTATATGTGGTCAGTGTACTCGCATTAACTCCTGTTCTGTATCGTATGATTTTGATGACAATATGGGAAGCGTATGTCACGGTATGTTAGTGGGGAATTGGACACTCCGGTCCTTTCCCCGCAGGGTCACTCTACTTTATCAATTTCTATTTCAGACGATCAAGATTAGGGTGATGTATCTGTAATGTCTTCCAACAGTGTGCCTCCGTCGTCACAATTAATGAAGGGCTAGCGGAAAAGTGCTCGTGTAAATACGCCAATTGCCTAAGAGGACCCTAGTAGGTTCGACGGCCTTTGACGTCCGCTAGCTCGCCCGGTGTAGCGTCCATTCACCGAATGGTTCGGCAGCCGGGTTCGTCCGTTGCGGTCTAGAAGGAATTTTGGGGTGATGCGAGCACTATAAATCAACCAAATGCACACCCAGTGACGGCGGATCAGAGGGAGAACGGAGGAAGCCTTTTAGTCCGGTTCATAGCTCGTTCTGGTCCATCCGGACGGCGAGCGAGAGAGGCCCCTCTCTCGTGCAACAACATCTGGCCCCAGATGTTGTGGTACAAAATGTTTCGCATTCGGAGCATACGTCCGTCGCTCGGGACGCTCCGACATATAGTCAGTCCGGAGTAGACTGTCAATAGGGCTTCCTCATTCTCATGGTAGCGCACACGACCGCTCTTGGCTACGTGACCTCGGATATCCAGTCAGCTTTGCCAGTCAGAGAATCATTGGCGACCAGGTCACACCATCCGGTAGCCAGGGACACGAGGCCTGCAGACTCCGGACGTTCGCATAGGAAGTGTGCGGGAGTCAACGTTCACGGAGCTTCCGGCGGCAATGCATCGTAAGACCGCTACTGCACAGGCCTCGGGAACGGACGTGCTTTCCTAAATAGCACAGTTTATCGCAGCATCCCAGCATCAACTGAATCTGTCGCATATTTTTTATCCGACGATGCTGGGTCGGGACGTTCCGCGGAAGCGGGTACGGACGTCCGAAAATTTCATCCGGTCCGACGGGATACCGAAAGGGATTTGGAGGATTTCGAGCTTTCCCTGTCGGAACAACATATGCTGTTGTGTATGTCATCTGACTTGGTCTTCTACAGCTTCTTTCCTCGGACCAGAATGCTGCGATGCCGGATAAGAAACTGATAGCGTCGGTGGACTTAGAAATTTTTGGTTCGGTTCAGGGACATCGTCCCTCAGTTCCGACATAGTCCAATAATGTCACACAAACTTTCGAATTATTGAACGACGCTATATATATTATTATTATATGCTTGCTATAACCAAGCATTTCTGGTTTCTTGTTCCCAAAGTTACGGAGATGGCTTTCAAAAGTGTGCCTCTGTCGTCATAGTTAATGAAGAGCTAGCTGCAATAAGTGCTCATGGAATATGTCTATCGCCTAAGAGATCCCTTGTAGGATCGACAGAGTGACATTCGGTAGCTCACCCGGTGTAGCTGCATTCATCGAATGGTTCGGCTGCCGGGTTCGTCCGTTGCGGTCTAGGAAGGTGATTTGGGTGATGCGAGCACTTTACTTTAGTACTCACCCAGTGACGGCAGATTGAGGACAGATCGGAGGAAGCCTGTTAGTCCGGTTCCTGGCTTGTCCAGGTCCGTCCGGGCTGTGAGCGAGGGAGGTCCCTCTCTCGTCCAACAACATAGGGGACCGCATGTTGTGGTTCAGATATTTTACATTCGGCGCATATGTCTGTCGGTCGGGACGCTCCGTTATATTGACAGTCCGAGAGACTGTCCATAATGCTTCCTCTTCCTCACAGCAGGGCACACGACCGCACATTGGCTACGTGACCTCGAGTATCCGATCAGTTTCGTCATTCAGTGATTCCACGGCGAATAGGTCACGCCATCCGGTAGCCAAGGGAAACGAGGCCTATACACTCCGTTCGCTCGCATATTGGTAGTATGCACGGGGTAACGATGACGGAGCTTCCAGCGGCAATGCATTCTAGGACCGCTTCTCCTCAGGCCTCAGTGACGGACGTGCTATCCGAGTTAGCACAGTTGTTTCGCAGCATCCCAGCAATCGACAGTTTCTTGGTCGAATCAGGAATTATCTGACGGCGCTGGGTCGGTGCGGTCCGCGGTTGCATCAGGTACGGACGACCGAACGCTTTATAGGGTCCGACAGGATGGCGAAAGGGATTCGAAAGATTTCGAGTTTTCTCTTTCGTAGTATCGGAAGCTGCCATTCATATCTTCTGGCATTATCTTCCAGTGATTGTTATTTCGGACTACATTGCTGCGATGTTGGATAAGAGACTTATAGCGTCATTGGACTCGGAATTTTGGATCGGTTCACGGACATTGTCCCTGACTTACCGACGCAGTCCAATAATTTCATTACAACATGTGTTTTATTTTTCGACGCTATATATGCATACAAGCCTGCTACCAAGCATGATAGTTTAGTTTCTTGTCCGCGTTGCTCATTTCTGCCGTTTTATCATTTATACGAATAGTTTATTTTGGCAGAGCAGGGCATACCGAGAGTTCATATGCGTCTAGACGGTGTGGTTAAAGACTGGAAATATTCTTTTTCGCCGTCTATGTCTTTTCCAACCTCAATGTTGGAAACGACAATGAGGTCTAGTAGACTTAACTTAGACGCTTTATCATACGTAATCCACCTTACTGAGGCGTTATCATTACGTCTTCAAGAAAAGATTTACGGGATATTATTCTCAATGTGATTTCTTTTGAGGGCAGTAGTTTGTTCACGTATAACTCCGCCCTTCAGTGGCTGATTGGAGTTGGTTAGACGTGACGCAGCCCTAGCTACATCCACACGCGTGGATAGTAAGGTTAAGAACTCTCTCAGAGTCGCTTCGTTCTCGGAGAAGCTTCTCTTCGACGGCAACTTTTCAGCAATCCATGAATTGCTCGATTTACACGTTCTCTTGTCTATCTAGTGTTACAAGAGATTCAGACTGGGGCAAACATTCGGTGGTTGACTCAGAGAGTGCCACTGCAGTTGCCGGACCCAAGTGTTGCAGTTATGACGGTTGCCAGTCAAACAGATTGGGATATAATATTGATCCCAACGGATTCGAAGTGCCAGGGTTTTTGGGTTCCGCAGTCTCTTAGCAACCAATTATCTTCCGCGGAATAATGTTTTTTAGGCTTGCATTATGTCATTGCATGAACATTATTCAGAAACGCATGCCCAAATCCTGTCCGTTAATTCGACAGTAGTGGCGTATCTCCGGAACCAGGGAGGCACTCATTCGTTTCCGTTATTCAATTTAATGGAAAGAATCCGTCTGTTGGTTATAGTAAACCAAGTTCTGTTTCGGTCCGTCATATTCCGGGTCGTCTGATTGTTTTACCGGACTCCCGTTCACTTAGGGGTCGCTTGTTGCTGTCAGAATGGACTCCCAACAAACAAGTATTCAATCAGATTTGCTATCTATGGGAGCGCCCAATGATGATTTATTTACGACACAGCTTGCTAATCAATTGCAGACGTATGTGTTGGCTTGTCCGGATCTCTGAGCTAATGTTGTTAACGCTCTATTGATCTATAGGACGGAATGATAGGATACGCGTATCCTCCGGCGCTGTTGTTTCAGCAGGTATTGCTAAGATAAACAACCACAATACATTTCTGTTGATAGCATCTCTATCTTCACAGAGACCATGGGTAATTTACTCTGTTGTCTACTGTGGGACTTAACGTGAAATCTTCCTCAATGAGAGGATCTTTTTTCGCTGGGTAAATCGTCTCATCTTTATCACAACCCGCAAGGTCGCAACCTTCACGTATTCCGTTGTGTGGTCCGTATTGCATTGTAAGCATTGTACTGGACGAGCTTTGGACGTGATTTCTTACAATAGGAGATCTTCTTCTTCGCTATTCTATGCGGCTGAAGTGGAGGCTCTTCCGTCGTTGGTGTAGGGATCATTATGTTCATATTGTTGATCCCTCCATACTACTCATTGCAACTTTTTAGTATACTTGTTTGACAAGATCTACTGCAGCCTGTTATTATTAAGGTTATAGGTTTATGTTACCTCATACCTATGCACTCTAGGATAGTTTACAATTGAGTCTTTTGTCTCTTTATCTAAGTCAGTTAGTAACTTTTTGATAAATAGACTTAGAATCTTTAGATTAAATTCCTATATGGAATTTAACTTCGGTTCTTATTTAGCTAAGTAATCATTTGAGCCTCTGGAAACAGTAGTTTTCAAATTCTGACCTTTTAGACAGTAATTCTGTTGGTTTCTCTTTTACTGAAGAGTCAGTGAGTTTCATGCACTATCGAATGATTTTCACTTTCGTAGTTTCAGAATCACTACTTCCTTTACTATTTAGGTTGGATTTTTGCATAAGAGTTAGGCTCCTAATATCCGGAACCTGTTGTTATTAAGGTCCTTCCGTCTTCGTACGGGCATAGGCCTTTACTCTCTCCGGTTACAGTTTATGTATTTATAAACAGATATCTGTTTATTACCACGGGCGTAAGCTTCTTCTGTCTTTGATGCCTAATAGAAGGACGTTACGCTCCATTCTATTGCTAATGGATTCTATTAACTATCGGTACTGCTTATGGTATATCATTGACTCAGCAGTTGTGCTTAAGATTTCGGCTCATGAAGTAAGAGTTCTTCTACTTCTTGGGCTTACATTAATAGTGTCGCTATTATAGATTTTTGAAGGCTGCTCATTGCGCTCAGCCATCCACATTCATGAATTTTTATCTCAGAAATATCGAGTCCATTTCTGGAGGCCTCTATTGTTAGGTCTATTATCTAATGCTCAGAATGTCATTCACTTAACAGTTGCTACTATAGCTAGGTAGGCTGTCTGTTTCGGCAGTGACTCCGTTCTGCTGCCCTCTTCGCTCTGGGCTATTTGACCCAGGGCAAGAAAAAGGGGGGGGGGGGGGGGGGGGGGGAGGGTGTTCCCTTGGGTCACCTGTTTTACTATGAAAACAAGGGGATACCTCCTCCGGAGTTAGTAATTCTGAGCTGTTATTGGGATGGTTGTTTAGTGAGAAGTTTATGTTTTAAAAATTCATTCAAGTCTTAGTTTTTAAAGTATAGCTTTTGAATATTGCATGTGTCATCGGACATGATTATGCAATCCTCAGACACTTCTAAGGAGTATAAGAGTCTCTATTCTCTAGACTTACTTTATTTATTGGCTTACTTTAAAAATTATTAGTATAAGGATTATATTGGATATTAATAGAGTACATGGATGTATGATGCTCAATTTTGGAAGGTGTTGTATCTTTCTAATTTATCATAAATAAGAAAGATACATGTAAGGCCTATTACTTCTTTTTCCCTAGAGGGGATGACTCTATTTTATATTATTGAGCGTATTCCATCTTGCTCTATGTCCTTGGCCCTCCAGCCTTTTTACTATTCAGCTATGTCTGGGTCATTGGTACAGTATAAAAATGTTAAAAAATTTATAGTAATTTCTATATTTTTTATACTTACCAATGACCCAGACGGGGATGGCCCTCCCAGGAGTTGGGAACTCTTGCCTCCCCGCAGAGTACATAGCGCTTACCAGGCACTGGTTATTAGAATGATTAATGGCGCCAATTTCGGAACGTCCTTGACACTGCGCATGCGCAGTAGAGGTGAACTGTGGAGGGCCATTCAGGACATGTTTTCTTTGGTTTTAGATGCAAATTTTGGAGATTGGGGGGCAAAATTTGTGTTTGGCCCTATATTTTAAGAGTTAGCACCAGCTATGTCTGGGTCATTGGTAAGTATAAAAAATATAGAAATTACTATAAATTTTTTAACTTTTTAGGTCCTAAACTCACCAAATCATCCCCATTTTTATCAGGAATATTGGACAACTGTGCAAAATTTCAATAGAATGTGTCAAACGTTTATAGAAACAATATATTTTCCTAATTCTGTTTATTTTTTTAGAGATTGCATCATTTCCGAGTGCAACATTTCAAGATGGGTAATTAAAATTCAAATATTTAGTTCAGCGACACCAATAACATAGACTAGTTTGATTTAACCAGAAATAAACTTTCTCATTTTACCCGCATTAAATAATGGCATTGTTTTATTCAAATTATGAATAAATTGTAATAAAATAACTATCTGTCCAGGTGGTGGGGATTATTTAACTTTACAAGTCTTTTGTTTTCTTCCAGTAAAGCCATTGTGTGATGATAGAACTTTTCGACAAAGGCTGTGAACTTAATACCAGTACTCTATCTAAAGGTCATAGTTCAGTCCTATATGTAGCTCAGCATGATATGGAATAAACAAAAGGCCACAAATTATGCTGAAGCCAATGATGATTGCAGCTCTCTTTTCCTTTCATTGCAGATGCTGTAATCGATACACAGAAGTCACAATATACAACATAACAATCACAACAAAAACAGACGACCAATCCTCATGGATGGCTCCAACAACACCAACAGTAAGTGGCAGACTATACTTGCCTGAAGGCCCAACAAACCACCAGAAGACTGAGAAAAAGGTAGCAAAACATTATCAGAAAAAGAAGCCCACATCTGCCATTAGAACATGAGGCAACTACAGACCACCAGACGGCATTGTTGAGAAGTCCAATGTTGCATCAACTTAACACATGAACAGAAGAACCTGAGGCAGACTTTACTGTCCGTCAATGGCTCCAGCAATACCCGCAGTAGGTGGCAGACTATACTTCCCTGAAGACTCAACAAGCCACCAGAAGACCTTGCAGACAGGTATGAAAACCTCAAATAACACACATTTTTTTAACCAACATATATTTTTTTTCTTTTTCAGAATGTTCTTATATTGCAGAATCCTCAGATGGAGAAGAAAGAATTGCTGTAACATTGTAGTATCACCACCGATGCACTTGGAAGTTGGAAATTTAACCCCAAAGTGAGACAATTTTGACCATTTGTCAAGCGATAATCTGTAATTCAGGTGAATATATTTAAGTGATATTTTAAAATTTTGACTATGTGCTGTTTTCTCCAGGAAAGGTCACACTGAGCGCTTTGAGAAGCTGCATACATTATGTGGACTGTGAATTGGGAGGTTTTATTAATATAAAATATCCGTGTCCATGTTAACGAGAAGCTGATCATTTCTTGAGAAACCAATGTTTTAACATAAATAATTATATTCACATCTTAAGTAGGCAACAGTAATTGCTTTCATTGCAAATTCTGGCCTCCAATCTCCTCAACAACAGTACAAGAGGGAATACCCTGCTTTAAAACAAAACAAAATATTAAAACATGTATTTTTATACTGTACCAATGACCCAGACATAGCTGGTGCTAACTCTAACAAAACCAGGGCCAAACACAAATTTTGCCCCCCAATCCCCAAAATTTGCATCCAAAACCAAAAGAAATCATGTCCTATAGGACCTCCATACTTCGCCCCTACTGCGCATGCGCAGTGTCAAGGACGTTCCGAAATTGGCGCCAATTATCATTCTCTGTTTGGCCCTTCATCAGTCAACATCTCACTGATCTTTGTGCTTGTAAATCTCAGTTTAAAGGATGCCAGACACGTAATTATTGGAGAAATGGTGATACTAAGGAGGATATAGAAGGAGGAGAGGAAAAAGGAGTGACAAAAAATAATCAGGACTGTACTTAAATTTTTTTATGAAATTATGTTAAGTTGCCTATATTTTTATACTGTACCAATGACCCAGACTTAGCTGGTGCTAACTCTAACAAAACCAGGGCCAAACACAAATTTTGCCCCCCAATCCCCAAAATTTGCATCCAAAACAATAAGAAATCATGTCCTAAAGGACCTCCATACTACGTCTCTACTGCGCATGCGCAGTGACGCAGACGTCCCGAAATTGGCGTCAATTATCATTCTCTGTTTGGCCGTTCATCAGTCAACATCTCACTGATCTTTGTGCTTGTAAATCTCAGTTTAAAGGATGCCAGACACGTAATTTTTGGAGAAAATGTGATTCTCAGGAGGATAGAAGGAGGAGAGGAAAAAGAAGTGACAAAAAATAATCAGGGCTGTACTTAAAATTTTTTGATGAAATTATGTTAAGTTGCTTATTTTCGAGGCATGGGCCTCTTGTTGTCATTCTTGCTAATTGTTGCTCTGCTTATTCAGTGTTTCCTCTCCCCTAGCCTTCTAAAGTCCCCCCTTGCAATTCTCCCATGCTTTTGGCATATTTTTGAGAAATTTCATTTCTAAAATTTCCTGGGAGAGTGGCATGGTTACAGAATGTTTTCTGTTATTTTCCCCATAGTTACGTTTTCACCCATGGGTGTATAACGTTTGTGTTCTGCATCTTCCATCTGATGTTCTACAGATTCTCCCCTGGGTGTCTCTGTTTTGCATCAGATAGAGTGTAATTGATGACTGATTCCGGGCCAGTTTTTTCAGTGCCTGGAGTCATGTTTTCTGGTGTTTTTACACTGTTTGTTTTCATTGGCAACAGCCTTTTTTGAGGGGGGCTGTTTGCCTTTGCTGTAGTTTATCTCACTATAAGATACATTTATATTATCCGAAAGTGTCTCATTAATTATTTAATATAAATTTGAAATTTTTGACCACACTTTGCCATCGGATCCATCGGGGCTCAACGTTACTTTTCAGCAACTTGGGCTTCGCTGAAAAAATATTTTTTCAAAATTATTTTGTTTTGCAATTGTTTTTTCATTTATTAATGGGTCATGTTATTATGTATCTTTGTGTCAGGGGTTTTTGCGAGTAACTAGGATTTATTGTTGTTCTTTCACAATGAAGGTACATTGTTCAAATTGTAATAGGAAGAAATCTTCCTCTGACTTTCATGATCATTGTATTAATTGTAGTCAGTGTTCTCGCATTAATCCCTGTCCTATATGTGAACATTGGGACGAGAAACATTGGAAACGTGTGTCACGATATGTTGTTTCTGGAGAAAGAGCGATTCCGGCTCTTTCTCCGCAAGGTCACTCTACTCTCTCAGTTTCTATTTCAGAGGAACCAGAACAGGGTGATGTTTCCATGTTATCTTCTTCAAGTGTGCGTCCGTCGTCACAAATGAATTCAGAGCTAGCGGCAAAAGTGCTCATGGAGATTAGACAAATGTCGTCCGCTAGCTCGCCCGGTGTAGCGTCCATTCACCGAATGGTTCGGCAGCCGGGTTCGTCCGATGCGGTCCAAGAGGAAATTTTGGGTGATGCGAGCACTATAAACATAATAGATGCACACCCAGTGACGGCGGATAGTAAGCGAGAACGGAGGAAGCCTTTGAGTCCGGTTCCTAGCTCGTCCAGGTCCAGCCGGGCCGCGAGCGAGAGAGTCCCCTCTCTCGTACAACAACATCTGAGTTCCTCTGCGTATGGACGACGAGGCGGAAGACTTAGAGCTATCATTACCGTCGTCAGCTTCTATTCCAACCGCGGTGTTGGAAACGGCTATTGCGTCTAACAGAGCCAATTTAGATGCCTTATTTTACGCAGATCACCTTACTAAGGCGTTATCACTGCGCCTTCAGGGGAAAGAGTTTCAGGATATACAATCCTCTTTAAGACTTCTTTCAAGGGCAGTAGCTTATTCCACGTGTAACTCCGCCCTTTCAGTGGCAAATCTGGAGTTGGTTAGACGTGACGCAGCCCTAGCTACATCCACACTAGTGGATTCTAAGGTGAAGAACTCTCTTAGAGTCGCTTCGGTCTCCGGAGAACTTCTCTTTGACGGCAAGCTTTCTGCAATTTATGATAAAATTACAAAGAAAGCTTCGGATTCTCTGTTGTTCAAATCTGCTTCTTAGAAGTCGGATACGGCAGACAAGAATAAGACAGGCACTTCTGGGTCTAATGCGCCCAAGAGAGGTTCCTATAGAGGTTCCGGTGCGTCCTCTTGGTCTTATTCAAGAGACCGTCAAGTTAGCGACTCACGTTCGGGACGTCCTTCGGGCCGGGACAACCGGTCGGACGCCCCGAGGTCGACGGGACGAGGTGCGGGTCGTGGAGGACGTGGTTTCTCCTACCGCAGGCCTCGCAGGTCCAGGAGGTGATGGCTTAAACCTCTATCGCGTACCCGTCGGCGGAAGGTTGTCGAGCTTTTCACAAGAATGGGCGTCGATTACGGACGACCCTTGGGTGAGAGGAGTGACTTCGGAAGGTCTAAAGATATCCTTCAAACGAAAGCCTCCATTAACTCGAAGTCCAAAATGGACTCAACTTCCGTCAAATCCGCAGAAAAGAGACGCTCTATTATCAGAGGTGCAGTCTCTTTTAATGAAGAACGCGGTAGAGGTCGTAGAAAACCAGGAGACTCCGGAATTCTACAGCCATCTGTTTCTGGTTCCGAAACCAGACGGCTCGTTCCGTCCAGTCATAGATTTGAGCTGGATAAACAAGCTGATCGTCGCTCCGAAGTTTTATATGGAGACGATTCGGTCGGTCAGAGCGAGTATTCGGGGTGAACGATTATGCAACGAGCATAGATCTCAAAGATGCGTACTTTCACGTCATGGTACATCCGACATTCAGAAAGTATCTACGCTTCGCAGTCCTAGGAGTGGTGTATCAATTCCGAGCGATGTGATTCGGATTGAATCTAGCACCCTGGGCTTTCACTCGGGTAATGAACTCGGTAATGATCTATTTCCGAGCTCATTCGTCTGCGGTAACGTCGGCCTACCTGGACGACATTCTTCAGAGGTACGGCAACGAGTTAACGCTTCAGAACGATGTTCAGAATCTACTTCTATTGCTCCGACGTCTCGGTTTTATAGTAAACCAGGAGAAGTCGGATCTGGTGCCGTCCAAGTCATTCACACATCTGGGAATGAGCTTCGAGACGCACAACAATCTCGTTCGTCTGCCGTTAACCAGAGCGAAATTAGTCAGTTGTTACGCTCGTTATTGTCTGCACGCAGACAAAGTCACAGCGAGAGAATTTGTGAGACAGATAGGTCTGTGCGGAGCCGCTGCGGATCTCATTCTGATGGGGCGGTTACACACGCGTCCTCTCCAAATTTTCTTGACTCAGAATTGGAGTGTGAAAATTCATTCGCTCGACATAGACGTTCTCTTGTCAGATCAAGTGAAACAAGAGATTCAAACTTGGGCAAACATTCAGTGGTTAACAAAGGGAGTTCCGCTGCAGTTGCCGGATCCGAGTTTTACCATTATGACGGATGCCAGTCAAACAGGTTGGGGTGCATCATTGATCCCAACGGATTCGAGATGCCAGGGTCTTTGGGATCCGCAATTCCTGGGCAAGCACATAAACATCAAGGAAATGATGTCAATTTGGCTTGCGTTACGTCATTGGATGGACATTATTCACAATGCTCATGTCCAAATCCTATCCGACAATACGACAGTAGTGGCGTATATACGGAATCAGGGAGGCACTCATTCAGTTCCGTTGTTCAATCTAACGGAAAGAATCCTTCTGTTTGCGCTAGAACATCAGGTTCTTCTTTCGGTCCGTCACATACCGGGTCGTCTGAATGTACAAGCTGACTCCCTTTCACGAAAGGGTCGCTTGTTGCCATCGGAGTGGACTCTCAACAAACAAGTATTCAATCAGATTTGCTACCAATGGGAACGGCCAATGATAGATTTATTTGCGACACATCTCAACAATCAGTTGCAGACTTATGTGTCTCCGTGTCCGGATCCAAGAGCATTTGCAGTAGACGCTCTGTCGATCCCTTGGGACGGAATGATAGGATATGCGTATCCTCCAGCGCCGTTAATTCAGCAAGTATTGCTAAAGATAAAACAATCTCAATGCAAGATTCTGTTGGTAGCATCTCTGTCTCCACAGAGACCGTGGATAAATCTACTCAGGTGTCTGTTGTGGGGCCTACCGCGAAAGCTTCCTCCACGGGAGGATCTTCTTTCGCAGGGGAAATCGCGTCAACTCCATCACAACCCGCAAGGTCTCAACCTTCACGTTTTTCCGTTGTGCGGTCCTTCTTGCATGGCAAGCACTTTACAGGACGAGCAGTGGACGCGATTTCTAACTGTAGGAGGACCTCCTCTTCGCTAAACTATGCGGCTAAGTGAAGGTTTTTCGTCGTTGGTGTAGGGATCATTCTGTAGATATTTTCGATCCCTCTATACCAGACATTGCAAACTTTCTAGTATACTTGGTTGACGAAATCAAACTGCAGCCTGTTAGTATTAAGGGTTATAGGTCTATGTTATCTGATACCTATGCACATCATGATAGTTTACAAATTGGATCTAATGTCTCTTTATCTAAGTTGGTTAGAAAGTTCTCGATAAATAGACCCAGAACTCTTAGGTTAATTCCTAAATGTAATTTAGCTTGGGTTCTTCTTAAATTGAAGAAAAAGCCATTTGAACCTCTTGGGGCAGTAGATTTCAAATTCTTATCTTATAAGACAGCTTTTCTCTTAGCTTTCTCTTCTGCTAGAAGAGTCAGTGTGCTTCATGCACTGTCGGTGGATGATTCTCACTATCGTAGTGTCGGGAACACTATCACCTTCACTACTAATGTGGGTTTTTTAGCTAAGAATCAGGCTCCTAATAAATATCCGGAACCTATTATCATTAAGGCTCTTCCGTCTTCAGACGGGCGTAGGCCTTTACTCTGTCCTGTTAGAGCGTTGCGTATCTATAAACAGAGATCTCAGTTTATCAGAAAGGGACGAAAACGTTTCGTTCTGTCTTTGATGCCTAATAGAAGGGACATTTCGGTCCATTCTATTGCTAGATGGATTCAATTAACTATCCGTACTGCTTATGAGAGTTTATCATCTTCTCAGCAGACTGTGCTTAAGATTTCCGCTCATGAAGTAAGAGCTCTTGCTACTTCTTGGGCTTACGCTAATAGTATTGCTATTACAGATTTAATGAAGGCTGCTTATTGGTCTCAGCCATCCACATTCACGAATTTTTATCTCAGAAATATTGAGTCCATTTCTGGAGACCTGCATTGTTTAGGTCCGTTATCTGTTGCTCAGAATGTCGTCCACTAAACAGTTGCAACTATAGTTATGCAGGCTTTCTGTTCCGGTAGTGACTCCGTCCGGCTGCCCTCTTCGCTCTGGGCTATTTGACCCAGGGCAAGGGGAAGGAGGTGGGGAGGGTGTTCCCTTAGGTCACCTGCTTTATAGTGAAAAGCAAGGGAATGCCTCCTCCAAAGTCAGTATTTCTGAGTCGCTTCCGGGATGGTTTTAAAGTGTAATATTAATGTTAAAATTCATTCATGTCATATTTTTAAAGTGTAGCTCGGTGTGAAGCATTTGTATATGTCAAGTGTCAAACGGGCGTTAATATACAATCCTCGGACACTTTTAAAAGAATAAAAAGAGTCTCAATTCTCTGGACTAACTTTATTTATTGGCTTACTTTAAAAATAATTAGTATAAAGGGTTATACTGGATGTTAATAGAGAACATGAATGTTATTGTGCTCAATTATGAAGGGTAGTGTATCTTTCTAATTTAACATTAAATAAGAAAGATACATGTAAAGCCTAATACTCCTTTTCTCCTTAAGGGGTTGCCTCTATATTATATAGTTGAGCTTATTGGATTTTCCTCTATGTCCTAGGACCCCCAGCCTTTTTACTATTCAGCTAAGTCTGGGTCATTGGTACAGTATAAAAATGTTAAAAAATTTATAGTAATTTATATATTTTTTATAGTTACCAATGTCCAAGACGGGAATGGCCCTCCCAGGAGTTGGGAACTCTTGCCTCCCCGCTGAGTACATAGCGCTGACCAGGCACTGCCAGTAAGAATGATAATTGGCGCCAATTTCGGAACGTCCTTGACACTGCGCATGCGCAGTAGGGGCGAAGTATGGAGGTCCTATAGGACATGATTTCTTTTGGTTTTGGATGCAAATTTTGGGGATTGGGGGGCAAAATTTGTGTTTGGCCCTGGTTTTGTTAGAGTTAGCACCAGCTAAGTCTGGGTCATTGGTAAGTATAAAAAATATATAAATTACTATAAATTTTTTAACTTTTTTCTCTTTTCAGTCGTACTCTGTACAGATAAACTTTCATGGAAAGATCCCCTTTAGAGGAATTTATGTTCATTAATGGTATTATCAACACAATTTAGAAGGGTAATGCTGCCTTTGCATACTTTTGTTTGACAATGTTAACTCTTAAACTTATATGAAAAAACCCTTTCTCAGAGTGCTTCAGGGAAATGTGGCAGAGACTGAATTGACTAGTTGAGATAATTCGGGCCTGAATATTAATTTGTAATCGTCTCATTTGTACAGATTCTTTCAACTCGCATATACTACATATGCAAGCCTCTTGCATCAGGTCAGGAACTGACATGGATCTCTTCTCACTCTTCATCAAGCATATTTTATGCTATGCAGGAAAATGGTGAGAGAGTTTTACAGAAATATTTCTCTTATGATTGCATTATATTATCATTGATAGATTCAGCCAATGATACTGGTATTTTTTAGGTCCTAAACTCACCAAATCATCCCCATTTTTATCAGGAATATTGGACAACTGTGCAAAATTTCAATAGAATGTGTCAAACGTTTATAGAAACAATATATTTTCCTAATTCTGTTTATTTTTTAGAGATTGCATCATTTCCGAGTGCAACATTTCAAGATGGGTAATTAAAATTCAAATATTTAGTTCAGCGATACCAATAACATAGACTAGTTTGATTTAACCAGAAATAAACTTTCTCATTTTACCCGCATTAAATAATGGCATTGTTTTATTCAAATTATGAATAAATTGTAATAAAATAACTATCTGTCCAGGTGGTGGGGATTATTTAACTTTACAAGTCTTTTGTTTTCTTCCAGTAAAGCCATTGTGTGATGATAGAACTTTTAGACAAAGGTTGTGAACTTAATACCAGTACTCTATATAAAGGTCATAGTTCAGTCCTATATGTAGCTCAGCATGACATGGAATAAACAAAAGGCCACAAATTATGCCGAAGCCAATGATGATTGCGTCTCTCTTTTCCTTTCACTGCAGATGCTGTAATCGATACACAGAAGTCACAATATACAACATAACAATCACAACAAAAACAGACGAACAATCCTCATGGATGGCTCCAACAACACCAACAGTAAGTGGCAGACTATACTTGCCTGAAGACTCAACAAACCACCAGAAGACTGAGAAAAAGGTAGCAAAACATTATCAGAAAAAGAAGCCCACATCTGCCATTAGAACATGAGGCAACTACAGACCACCAGACGGCATTGTTGAGAAGTCCAATGTTGCATCAACTTAACACATGAACAGAAGAACCTGAGGCAGACTTTACTGTCCGTCGATGGCTCCAACAAAACCCGCAGTAGGTCGCATACTATACTTCCCTGAAGACTCAACAAGCCACCAGAAGACCTTGCAGACAGGTATGAAAACCTCAAATAACACACATTTTTTAACCAACATATATTTTTTTTCTTTTTCAGAATGTTCTTATATTGCAGAATCCTCAGATGGAGAAGAAAGAATTCCTATAACATAGTAGTATCACCACCGATGCACTTGGAAGTTGGAAATTTAACCCCCAAATCAGACAATTTTGACCATTTGTCAAGCGATAATTTGTAATTCAGGTGAATATACTTAAGTGTTATTTTAAAATTTTGACTATGTGCTGTTTTCTCCAGGAAAGGTCACACTGAGCGCTTTGAGAAGCTGCATACATTATGTAGACTGTGAATTGGGAGGTTTTATTAATATAAAATATCCTTGTCCATGTTAACGAGAAGCTGATCATTTCTTGAGAAACCAATGTTTTAACATAAATAATTATATTCACATCTTAAGTAGGCAACAGTAATTGCTTTCATTGCAAATTCTGGCCTCCAATCTCCTCAACAACAGTACAAGAGGGAATACCCTGCTTTAAAACAGAACAAAATATTAAAACAATTTTTTTTCTCTTTTCAGTCGTACTCTGTACAGATAAACTTTCATGGAAAGATCCCCTTTACAGGAATTTATGTTCATTAATGGTATTATCAAGACAATTTAGAAGGGTAATGTTGCCTTTGCATACTTTTGTTTGACAATGTTAACTCTTAAACTTATATGAAAAAAAAACCTTTCTCAGAGTGCTTCAGGGAAATGTGGCAGAGACTGAATTGACTAGTTGAGATAATTCGGGCCTGAATATTAATTTGTAATCGTCTCATTTGTACAGATTCTTTCAACTGGCATATACTACATATGCAAGCCTCTTGCATCAGGTCAGGAACTGACATGGATGTGTTCTCACTCTTCATCAAGCATATTTTATGCTATGCAGGAAAATGGTGAGAGAGTTTTACAGACATATTTCTCTTATGATTGCATTATATTATCATCGATAGATTCAGCCAATGATACTTGTATTTTTTAGGTCCTAAACTCACCAAATCATCCCCATTTTTATCAGGAATATTGGACAACTGTGCAAAATTTCAATAGAATGTGTCAAACGTTTATAGAAACAATATATTTTCCTAATTCTGTTTATTTTTTAGAGATTGCATCATTTCCGAGTGCAACATTTCAAGATGGGTAATTAAAATTCAAATATTTAGATCAGCGATACCAACAACAGAGACTAGTTTGATTTAACCAGAAATAAACTTTCTCATTTTATCCACAATAAATAATGGCATTGTTTTATTCAAATTATGAATAAATTGTTATAAAATAACTATCTGTCCAGGTGGAGGGGGTTATTTAACTTTACAAGTCTTTTGTTTTCTTACAGTACAGCCATTGTGTGATGATAGAACTTTTAGACAAAGGTTTTGAAATTAATTCCAGTACTTTATCTAAAGGTCAAGGTTCAGTCCTATATGTAGCTCAGCATGATATGGAATAAAAAAAGGCCACAAATTATGCCGAACGCAAAGATGATTGCATCTTTCTTTTCCTTTCATTGCAGATGCTGTAATCGAAACACAGAAGTCACAATATACAACATAACAATCACAACAAAAACAGACGACCAATCCTCATGGATGGCTCCAACAACACCAACAGTAAGTGGCAGTCTATACTAGCCTGAAGACTCAACAAACCACCAGAAGACTGAGAAAAAGGTAGCAAAACATTATCAGAAAAAGAAGCCCACACATCTGCCATTAGAATATGAGGCAACTACAGACCACCAGACGGCATTGTTGAGAAGTCCAATGTTGCATCAACTTAACACATGAACAGAAGTACCTGAGGCAGAATTTACTGTCTGTCGATGGCTCCAGCAATACCCGCAGTAGGTGGAAGACTATACTTGCCTGAAGACTCAACAAGCCACCAGAAGACCTTGCAGACAGGTATGAAAACTTCAAATAACACACACTTTTTTAACCAATATATATTTTTTTTTCTTTTTCAGAATGTTCTTATGTTGCAGAATACTCAGTCGTAGAATAATGAATTCCTATAACATAGTAGTTTCACCACCGATGCACTTGGAAGTTGGAAATTTAATCCCAAAATGAGACAATTTTGACCATTTTTCAAGCAATAATCTGTAATTTAGGTGAATATATTTAAGTGATATTTTAAAATTTTGACTATGTGCTGTTTTCTCCAGGAAAGGTCACACTAAGCGCTTTGAGAAGCTGCATACATTATGTGGACTGTGAATTGGGAGGTTTTATTAATATAAAATATCCTTGGCCATGTTAACGAGAAGCTGTGCATTTCTTGAGAAACCAATATTTTTATACTGTACCAATGACCCAGACTTAGCTGGTGCTAACTCTAACAAAACCAGGGCCAAACACAAATTTTGCCCCCCAATCCCCAAAATTTGCATCCAAAACAAAAAGAAATCATGTCCTAAAGGACCTCCATATTACGCCTCCACTGCGCATGCGCAGTGACGCAGACGTCCCGAAATTGGCGCCAATTATCATTCTCTGTTTGGCCCTTCATCAGTCAACATCTCACTGATCTTTATGCTTGTAAATCTCAGTTTAAAGGATGCCAGACACGTAATTTTTGGAGAAAATGTGATTCTAAGGAGGATAGAAGGAGGAGAGGAAAAAGAAGTGACAAAAAATAATCAGGGCTGTACTTAAAATTTTTTGATGAAATTATGTTAAGTTGCCTATTTTCGAGGCATGGGCCTCTTGTTGTCATTCTAGCTAAATGTTGCACTGCTTATTCAGTGTTTCCTCTCCCCTAGCCTTCTAAAGTCCCCCCTTGCAATTCTCCCATGCTTTTGGCATATTTTTGAGAAATTTCATTTCTAAAATTTCCTGGGAGAGTTGCTTGGTTACAGAATGTTTTCTGTTATTTTCCCCATAGTTACGTTTTCACCCATGGGTGTATAACGTTTGTGTTCTGCATCTTCCATCTGATGTTCTGCAGATTCTCCCCTAGGAGTCTCTGTTTTGCATCAGATAGAGTGTAATTTGATGACTGATTCCGGGCCAGTTTTTTCAGTGCCTGGAGTCATGTTTTCTGGTGTTTTTACACTTTTTGTTTACATTGGCAACAGCCTTTTTTGAGGGGGGCTGTTTGCCTTTGCTGTAGTTTATCTCACTATAAGATACATTTATATTATCCGTAAGTGTCTCATTAATTATTTAATATAAATTTAAAATTTTTGACCACACTTTGCCATCGGATCCATCGGGGCTCAACGTTACTTTTCAGCAACTTGGGCTTCGCTGAAAAAATATTTTTTCAAAATTATTTTGATTTGCAATTGTTTTTTCATTTATTAATGGATCATGTTATTATGTATCTTTGTGTCAGGGGTTTTTGCGAGTAACTAGGACTTATTGTTGTTCTTTCACAATGAAGGGACATTGTTCAAATTGTAATAGGAAGAAATCTTCCTCTGACTTTCATGATCATTGTATTAATTGTAGTCAGTGTTCTCGCATTAATCCCTGTCCTATATGTGAATATAGGGATGAGAAACATTGGAAACGTGTGTCACGATATGTTGTTTCTGGAGAAAGGGCTATGCCGGCTCTTTCTCTGCAAGGTCACTCTACTCTCTCAGTTTCTATTTCAGAGGAACCAGAACAGGGTGATGTTTCCATGTTATCTTCTACAAGTGTGCGTCCGTCGTCACAAATGAATTCAGAGCTAGCGGCAAAAGTGCTCATGGAGATTAGACAAATGTCGTCCGCTAGCTCGCCCGGTGTAGCGTCCATTCACCGAATGGTTCGGCAGCCGGGTACGTCCGATGTGGTCCAGGAGGAAATTTTGGGTGATGCGAGCACTATAAACATAATAGATGCACACCCAGTGACGGCGGATAGAGAGCGAGAACGGAGGAAGCCTTTGAGTCCGGTTCCTAGCTCGTCCAGGTCCAGCCGGGCCGCGAGCGAGAGAGGACCCTCTCTCGTACAACAACATCTGGGACCAGATGTTGTGGTACAAAATGTGTCTAGCGGAGCATACGTCCGTCGCTCGGGACGCTCCGTTGTATAAGCAGTCCGCGGAGACTGTTAAGGCTTCCTCTTCTCGTCAGCGCACACGACCGCACCTTGGCTGCGTGACCGCCGATATATTACCAGCTTCGCCGATCAAAGATTCTTCGGCGACCAGGTCACACCATCCGGCAGCCAGGGATTCGAGACCGAAGGACTCCGGACGTTCGCATAGGAAAAGTATGCAGGAGCCATCTGATGCGGAGCTGCCCTCGGCGAAGCAGCGAAAGACTGCGTCTCCGCAGGTCTCGACGCCGGACATTCTTGTGCAGATAGCACAGCTTATCGCAGCATCCCAGCAGTTGACAGAAACGGTGTCGGATCGAGAATTATCCGACGGCGCTGGGTCGGTACGCTCCGCCGAAGCATCGGGGGCGGACGACCGGGAACATCATGAGGTCCGACCGGATGGTGAAAGGGATACGGATGACTTGGAGCTATCCCTTTCGGAACAACATAAAGCTGCCGTGGACTTCATCCGGCACTTTCTCCCTCAAGTTGTTCCGTCGGGCCAGACTGCTGCGGTTCCGGACAAGAGAATTATAGCGTCATTGGACTCTGAATTTTTTGAGCGGTTCAGGGACATCGCTCCCGAGTTTCCGTCGCAGTCCAATAATGTTGCAAGAACATTTGAATTATTGAACGACGCTATATTTAAACTTGCTTCCAGGACGGGGAAAGCAGGTTTCTTGTCCGCTAATACTCTCAACCTGCCTTTCTTTAATGCAAGGAATAAATTCGATACGGCAGGACAGGGTATACCGAGAGTTCCTCTGCGTATGGACGACAAGGCGGAAGACTTAGAGCTATCATTACCGTCGTCGGCTTCTATTCCAACCGCGGTGTTGGAAACATCTATTGCGTCTAACAGAGCCAATTTAGATGCCTTATCTTACGCAGATCACCTTACTAAGGCGTTATCACTGCGCCTTCAGGGGAAAGAGTTTCAGGATATACAATCCTCTTTAAGACTTCTTTCAAGGGCAGTAGCTTATTCCACGTGTAACTCCACCCTTTCAGTGGCAAATCTGGAGTTGGTTAGACGTGACGCAGCCCTAGCTACATCCACACTAGTGGATACTAAAGTGAAGAACTCTCTTAGAGTCGCTTCGGTCTCAGGAGAACTTCTCTTTGACGGCAAGCTTTCTGCTATTTATGATAAAATTACAAAGAAAGCTAAGGATTCTCTGTTGTTCAAATCTGCTCCTAAGAAGTCGGATACAGCAGACACGAATAAGACAGGCAGTTCTGGGTCTAATGCGCCCAAGAGAGGTTCCTATAGAGGTTCCGGTGCGTCCTCTTGGTCTTATTCGAGAGACCGTCAGGGTACCGACTCTCGTTCGGGACGTCCTTCAGGCCGGGACAATCGGTCGGACGCCCCGAGGTCGACGGGGCGAGGTGCGGGCCGTGGAGGACGTGGTTTCTCCTACCGCAGGCCTCGCAGGTCCAGGAGGTGATGGCTTAAACCTCTATCGCGTACCGGTTGGCGGAAGGTTGTCGAGCTTTTCACAAGAATGGGCGTCGATTACGGACGACCCTTGGGTGAGAGGAGTGACTTCGGAAAGTCTAAAGATATCCTTCAAACGAAAGCCTCCATTAACTCGAAGTCCAAAGTGGACGCATCTTCCGTCAAATCCGCAGAAAAGAGACGCTCTGTTATCAGAGGTGCAGTCTCTTTTAATGAAGAACGCGGTAGAGGTCGTAGAAAACCAGGAATCTCCGGGATTCTACAGCCTTCTGTTTCTGGTTCCGAAACCAGACAGCTCGTTCCGTCCAGTCATAGATTTGAGCTGGATAAACAAGCTGATCGTCGCTCTGAAGTTTTATATGGAGACGATTCGATCGGTCAGAGCGAGTATTCGGGTGAACGATTATGCAACGAGCATAGATCTCAAAGATGCGTACTTTCACGTCATGGTACATCCGACATTCCGAAAGTACCTACGCTTCGCAGTCCTAGGAGTGGTGTATCAATTCCGGGCGATGTGCTTCGGATTGAATCTAGCACCCTGGGCTTTCACTCGGGTAATGAACTCGGTAATGATCTATTTCCGAGCTCATTCGTCTGCGGTAACGTCGGCCTACCTGGACGACATTCTTCAGAGGTACGGCAACGAGTTAACGCTTCAGATCGATGTTCAGAATCTTCTTCTATTACTCCGACGTCTCGGTTTTATGGTAAACGAGGAGAAGTCGGATCTGGTGCCGCCCAAGTCATTCACTCATCTGGGAATGAGCTTCGAGACGCACAACAATCTCGTTCGTCTGTCGTTAACCAGAGCGAAATTAGTCAGTTGTTACGCTCGTTATTGTCTGCACGCAGACAAAGTCACGGCGAGAGAATTTATGAGACTGATAGGTCTGTGCGGAGCCGCCGCGGATCTCATTCCGATGGGGCGGTTACGCACACGTCCTCTTCAAATTTTCTTAACTCAGAATTGGAGTGTGAAAATTCATTCGCTCGATGTAGACGTTCTCTTGTCAGATCAAGTGAAACAAGAGATTCAGACTTGGGCAAACATTCAGTGGTTAACTCAGGGAGTTCCGCTGCAGTTGCCGGATCCGAGTTTTAC
This sequence comes from Pictodentalium vernedei, assembly GCA_031216915.1. NCBI lineage: Eukaryota > Metazoa > Mollusca > Scaphopoda > Dentaliida > Dentaliidae > Pictodentalium > Pictodentalium vernedei. Next base: position 513,453,857 of record CM062294.1, on the reverse strand, counting down.
CGTTATGACGGATACCAGTCAAACAGGTTGGGGTGCATCATTAATCCCAACGGATTCGAGATGCCAGGGTCTTTGGGATCCGCAATTCCTGTGCAAGCACATAAACATCAAGGAAATGATGTCAATTTGGCTTGCGTTACGTCACTGGATGGACATTATTCACATTGCTCATGTCCAAATCCTATCCGACAATACGACAGTAGTGGCGTGTATGCGGAATCAGGGAGTCACTCATTCAGTTCCGTTGTTCAATCTAACGGAAAGAATCCTTCTGTTTGCGCTAGAACATCACGTTCTTCTTTCGGTCCGTCACATACCGGGTCGTCTGAATGTGCTAGCAGACTCCCTTTCACGAAAGGGTCGCTTGTTGCCGTCGGAGTGGACTCTCAACAAACAAGTATTCAATCAGATTTGCTACCAATGGGAACGGCTAATGATAGACTTATTTGCGACACATCTCAACAATCAGTTGCAGACGTATGTGTCTCCGTGTCCGGATCCAAGAGCATTTGCAGTAGACGCTCTGTCGATCCCTTGGGACGGAATGATAGGATATGCGTATCCTCCAGCGCCGTTAATTCAACAAGTATTGCTAAAGATAAAACAATCTCAATGCAAGATTCTGTTGGTAGCATCTCTGTCGCCACAGAGACCGTGGATAAATCTACTCAGGTGTCTGTTGTGGGACCTACCGCGAAAGCTTCCTCCACGGGAGGATCTTCTTTCGCAGGGGAAATCGCGCCAACTCCATCACAACCCGCAAGGTCTCAACCTTCACGTTTTTCCGTTGTGCGGTCCTTCTTGCATGGCAAACACTTTACAGGACGAGCAGTGGACGCGATTTCTAACTGTAGGAGGACCTCCTCTTCGCTAAACTATGCGGCTAAGTGGAAGGTTTTTCGTCGTTGGTGTAGGGATCATTCTGTAGATATATTCGATCCCTCTATACCAGACATTGCAAACTTTCTAGTATACTTGTCTGACGAAATCAAACTGCAGCCTGTTACTATAAAGGGTTATAGATCTATGTTATCTGATACCTATGCACATCATGATAGTTTACAAATTGGATCTAATGTCTCTTTATCTAAGTTGGTTAGAAACTTTTCGATAAATAGACCCAGAACTCTTAGATTAATTCCTAAGTGGAATTTAGCTTGGGTTCTTCTTAAATTGAAGGAAAAGCCATTTGAACCTCTTGGGACAGTAGATTTCAAATTCTTATCTTACAAGACAGCTTTTCTCTTAGCTTTCTCTTCTGCTAGAAGAGTCAGTGAGCTTCATGCACTGTCGGTGGATGATTCTCACTATCGTAGTGTTGGGAACTCTATCACCTTCACTACTAATGTGGGTTTTTTAGCTAAGAATCAGGCTCCTAATAAATATCCGGAACCTATTGTTATTAAGGCTCTTCCGTCTTCAGACGGGCGTAGGCCTTTACTCTGTCCTGTTAGAGCGTTACGTATCTATAAACAGAAATCTCAGTTTATCAGAAAGGGACGGAAACGTTTCTTTCTGTCTTTGATGCCTAATAGAAAGGACATTTCGGTCCATTCTATTGCTAGATGGATTCAATTAACTATCCGTACTGCTTATGACGATTTATCTTCTTCTCAGCAGTCTGTGCTTAAGATTTCTGCTCATGAAGTAAGAGCTCTTTCTACTTCCTGGGCTTATGCTAATAGTGTTGCTATTACAGATTTAATGAAGGCTGCTTATTGGTCTCAGCCATCCACATTTACGAATTTTTATCTCAGAAATATTGAGTCCATTTCTGGAGACCTGCATTGTCTAGGTCCGTTATCTGTTGCTCAGAATGTCGTCCACTAAACAGTTGCAACTATTGTTATGCAGGCTTTCTGTTCCGGCAGTGACTCCGTCTGGCTGCCCTCTTCGCTCTGGGCTATTTGACCCAGGGCAAGGGGAAGGGGGGGGGGGGCGGGTGTTCCCTTAGGGCACCTGCTTTATAGTGAAAAGCAAGGGAATGCCTCCTCCAAGTCAGTATTTCTGAGTCGCTTCCGGGATGGTTTTAAAGTGTAATATTAATGTTAAAATTCATTCATGTCTTATTTTTAAAGTGTAGCTCGGTGTGAAGCATTTGTATATGTCAAGTGTCAAACGGGCTTTAATATACAATACTCGGACACTTTTAAATGACTATAAAGAGTCTCAATTCTCTGGACTACTTTATTTATTGGCTTGCTTTAAAAATAATTAGTATAAAGGATATACTGGATGTTAATAGAGAACATGAATGTTATTGTGCTCAATTATTAAGGGTAGTGTATCTTTCTAATTTAATATTAAATAAGAAAGATACATGTAGAGCCTAATACTCCTTTTCTCTTTAAGGGGTTACCTCTTTATTATATAGTTGAGCTTATTGGATTTTCCTCTATGTCCTAGGCCCTCCAGCCTGTTTACTATTCAGCTAAGTCTGGGTCATTGGTACAGTATAAAAATGTTAAAAAATTTATAGTAATTTATATATTTTTTATACTTACCAATGACCCAGACGGGGATGGTCCTCCCTGGAGTTGGGAACTCTTGCCTCCCCACTGAGTACATAGCGCTGACCCGGCACTGCCAGTAAGAATGATAATTGGCGCCAATTTCGGGACGTCTGCGTCACTGCGCATGCGCAGTGGAGGCGTAGTATGGAGGTCCTTTAGGACATGATTTCTTTTTGTTTTGGATGCAAATTTTGGGGATTGGGGGGCAAAATTTGTGTTTGGCCCTGGTTTTGTTAGAGTTAGCACCAGCTAAGTCTGGGTCATTGGTAAGTATAAAAAATATATAAATTACTATAAATTTTTTAACGTTTTAACATAAATAATTATATTCACATCTTAAGTAGGCAACAGTAATTGCTTTCATTGCAAATTCTTGTCTCCAATCTCCTCAACAACAGTACAAGAGGGAATACCCTGCTTTAAAACAAAACAAAATATTAAAACAAGTTTTTTTTCTCTTTTCAGTCGTTCTCTGTACAGATAAAATTTCATGGAAAGTTTCCCTTAGAGGAATTTATGTTCATGAATGGTATTATCAAGACAATTTAGAAGGGTAATGTTGCCTTTGCATACTTTTGTTTGACAATGTTAACTCTTAAACTTATATGAAAAACCCTTTCTCAGAGTGCTTCAGGGAAATGTGGCAGGGACTGAATTGACTAGTTAAGATAATTCGGGCCTGAATATTAATTTGTAATCGGCTCATTTGTACAGATTCTTTCAACTGGCATATACTACATATGCAAGCCTCTTGCATCAGGTCAGGAACTGACATGGATCTCTTCTCACTCTTCATCAAGCATATTTTATGCTATGCTGGAAAATGGTTAGAGAGTTTTTCAGATATATTTCTTTTGTGATTGCATTATATTATCATCGATAGATTCAGCCAATGATACTTGTATTTTTTAGGTCCTAAACTCATCAAATCATCCGCTTGTTTATCAGGAATATTGGACAACTATGCAAAATTTCAATAGAATGTGTCAAACGTTTATAGAAACAATATATATTTTTATACTGTACCAATGACCCAGACATAGCTGGTGCTAACTCTTAAAATATAGGGCCAAACACAAATTTTGCCCCCCCAATCCCCAAAATTTGCATCTAAACCCAAAGAAAACATGTCCTGAAAGGCCCTCACACTTCACCTCTACTGAGCATGCGCAGTGTCAAGGACGTTCCGAAATTGGCGCCATTAATCATTCTAAGTTTGGCCCTTCATCAGTTAACATCTGACTGATCTTTGTGCTTGTAAATCTCAGTTTAAATGATGCCAGACACATAAATATTAGTGAAATGGTGATTCTAAGGAGGATAGAGAAGGAGGAGAGGAAAAATGTGTGACAGAATATTATCAGGGCTGTAACTTAAAATTTTTTAATGAAATTATGTTAAGTTACCTATTTTCGAGGCAGCAGCCATTTTGTTGTCATTCTGATTATTTAGTTACACTGTTTTTTTCAGTGTTTTCCTCTCTCCCTGTCCTTTAAGTCCCCCCTTGCTATTCTCCCATGCTTTTGGCATAGTTTTTGTAATTATTATTACTAAATTTTCTTGGGAGTTTTAGCTGAATAACAGAATGAATTCTGTTCTTTTCCCCATGTTTACGTCTTCACCTACGGGTGGTTAGGCGTTGTGTTATGCATCTACCATCTGATGTTCTGCAGTTTCTTCCCTGGAAGTCTCTGTTTTGCATCAGATAGTGTATTTCTGGTAACTGATTTCGGGCCTGGGTGCCTGGAGTCTTATTTTAGTGTTTTTACACTCATTGTTTACATTTACAACAGCCCTCTGTGTGAGGGGGGGATTTCTAAGAAATAATATCTTGATGTTATTTTAATCTTAACTAGATACATTATTATTGTTCGTAAGTGTTGAATAAATTGTTTAAAATATTTTTAAAATTTTTGTCCACACTTAGGCTTGCGATCCATTGGGGCTCAACGTTACTTTTCAGAAACTTGGGCTGTGCTGAAAAAATATTTTTTCAAAATATTTTGATTTCAATTATTTTTTCTATATTAATGGGTCATATTATTATTATGTATTTTGATTGCCAGGGGTTAGTGCGAGTACCAGGACTTGTTTTCTTTTCACATTGAAAGGATATTGATCAATTGTTTTAAGAGGAAGTCTTCCTCTGACTTTATTATCATTCTATATGTGGTCAGTGTACTCGCATTAACTCCTGTTCAGTATCGTATGATTTTGATGACGATATGGGAAGCGTATGTCACGGTATGTTGTTGGGGATTTGGACACTCCGGTCCTTTCCCCGCAGGGTCACTCTACTTTATCAATTTCTATTTCAGACGATCAAGATTAGGGTGATGTATCTGTAATGTCTTCCAAAAGTGTGCCTCCGTCGTCATAATTAATGAAGGGCTAGCGGGAAAGTGCTCATGTAAATACGCCAATTGCCTAACAGGACCCTAGTAGGTTCGACGGCCTTTGACGTCCGCTAGCTCGCCCGGTGTAGCGTCCATTCACCGAATGGTTCGGCAGCCGGGTTCGTCCGTTGCGGTCTAGAAGGAATTTTGGGGTGATGCGAGCACTATAAATTAACCTAATGCACACCCAGTGACGGCGGATCGGAGGGAGAACGCAGGAAGCCTTTTAGTCCGGTTCATAGCTCGTTCCGGTCCATCCGGACGGCAAGCGAGAGAGGCCCCTCTCTCGTTCAACAACATCTGGCCCCAGATGTTGTGGTACAAAATGTGTCGCAAGCGGAGCATACGTCCGTCGCTCGGGACGCTCCGTTGTATAGGCAGTCCGCTGAGACTGCTAAGGCTTCCTCTTCTCGTCAGCGCACACGACCGCACCTTGGCTGTGTGACCGCCGATATATTACCAGCTTCGCCGATCAAGGATTCTTCGGCGACCAGGTCACACCATCCGGTAGCCAGGGACACGAGGCCTGCAGACTCCGGACGTTCGCATAGGAAGTGTGCGGGAGTCAACGTACACGGAGCTTCCGGCGGCAATGCATCGTAAGACCGCTACTGCATAGGCCTCAGGAACGGACGTGCTTTCCTTAATAGCACAGTTTATCGCAGCATCCCAGCATCAATTGAATCTGTCGCATATATTTTATCCGACGATGCTGGGTCGGGACGCTCCGCGGAAGCGGGTACGGACGTCCGAAAGTTTCATCCGGTCCGACGGGATACCGAAAGGGATTCGGAGGATTTCGAGCTTTCCCTTTCGGAACAACATATGCTGTTGTGTATGTCATCTGACTTGGTCTTCTACAGCTTCTTTCGTCGGACCAGAATGCTGCGATGCCGGATAAGAAACTGATAGCGTCGGTGGACTTAGAAATTTTTGGTTCGGTTCAGGGACATCGTCCCTCAGTTCCGACATAGTCCAATAATGTCACACAAACTTTCGAATTATTGAACGACGCTATATATATTATTATTTTATGCTTGCTAACCAAGCATTTCTGGTTTCTTGTTCGAAGAGTTATGGAGATGTCTTTCAAAAGTGTGCCTCTGTCGTCATAGTTAATGAAGAGTTAGCGGCAATAAGTGCTCATGGAATATGTCTATCGCCTACGGAGTGACATTCGCTAGCTCACCCGGTGTAGCGTACATTCATCGAATGGTTCGGCTGCCGGGTTCGTCCGTTGCGGTCTAGGAAGGAGATTTGGGTGATGCGAGCACTTTAATTACTTTAGTACTCACCCAGTGATGGCAGATTGAGGACAGATCGGAGGAAGCCTGTTAGTCCGGCTCCTGGCTTGTTCAGGTCCGTCCGGGCTGTGAGCGAGAGAGGTCCCTCTCTCGCCCAACAACATAGGGGACCGCATGTTGTGGTTCAGATATTTTACATTCGGAGCATATGTCCGTTGGTCGGGACGCTCCGTTATATTGACAGTCCGAGAGACTGTCTTTAATGCTTCCTCATCCTCACAGTAGGGCACACGACCGCACATTGGCTACGTGACCTCGAGTATCCGATCAGTTTCGGCATTCAGTGATTCCACGGCGAATAGGTCGCGCCATCCGGTAGCCAAGGGACACGAGGCCTATACACTCCGTTCGCTCGCATATTGGTAGTATGCACGGGGTAACGATCACGGAGCTTCCAGCGGCAATGCATCGTAAGACCGCTTCTCCTCAGGCCTCAGTGACGGACGTGCTATCCGAGTTAGCACAGTTGTTTCGCAGCATCCCAGCAATTGACAGTTTCTCGGTCGAATCAGGAATTATCCGACGGCGCTGGGTCGGTGCGGTCCGCGGTTGCATCAGGTACGGACGACCGAACGCTTTATAGGGTCCGACAGGATGGCGAAAGGGATTCGAAAGATTTCGAGTTTTCCCTTTAGTAGTATCGGAAGATGCCTTTCATATCTTCTGGCATTATCTTCCAGTGATTATTATTTCGGACTTCATTGCTGCGATCTTGGATAAGAGACTTATAGCGTCATTGGACTCGGTTTTTTCGATCGGTACAGGGACATTGTCCCTGACTTACCGACGCAGTCCAATATTGTCATTACAACATGTGTTTTATTTTTCGACGCTATATATATATATATATACAAGCCTGCTACTAAGCATGATACTTTAGTTTCTTGTCCGCGTTGCTCATTTCTGCCATTTTATCATTTATACAAATAGTTTATTTTGGCAGAGCAGGGCATACCGAGAGTTCATATGCGTCTAGACGGTGTGATTAAAGACTGCATATATTCTTTTTCGCCGTTTATGTCTTTTCCAATTTCAATGTTGGGAACGACATTATGTATAGTAGACTTAACTTAGACGCTTTATTATACGTAATCCGCCTTACTGAGGCGTTATCATTACGTCTTCAAGAAAAGATTTACGGGATATTATTCTCAATGTAATTTCTTTTGAGGGCAGTAGTTTGTTCACGTATAACTCCACCCTTCAGTGGCTGATTGGAGTTAGTTAGACGTGACGCAGCCCTAGCTACATCCACACGCGTGGATAGTAAGGTTAAGAACTCTCTCAGAGTCGCTTCGTTCTCGGAGGAGCTTCTCTTCGACGGCAACTTTTCGGCAATCCATGAATTGCTCGATTTACACGTTCTCTTGTCTATCTAGTGTTACAAGAGATTCAGACTGGGGCAAACATTCGGTGGTTGACTCAGAGAGTGCCGCCGCAGTTGCCGGACCCGAGTGTGGCTGTTATGACGGTTGCCAGTCAAACAGATTGGGATATAATACTGATCCCTACGGATTCGAAGTGCCAGGGTCTTTGGGTTCCGCAGTCTTTTAGCAATCAGTTTAACTTCCGCGGAATAATGTTTTTTAGGCTTGCTTTATGTCATTGCATGAACATTATTCAGAAACGCATGCCCAAATTCCTGTCCTTTAATTCGACAGTAGTGGCGTATCTCCGGAACCAGGGAGGCACTCTTTCGTTTCCGTTATTCAATTTAATGGAAAGAATCCGTCTGTTGGTTATAGTACACCAAGTTCAGTTTTGGTCCGTCATATTCCGGGTCGTCTGATTGTTTTATCGGACTCCCGTTCTCTTACGGGTCGCTTGTTGCTGTCAGAATGGACTCTCAACAAACAAGTATTCAATCAGATTTGCTATCTATGGGAGCGCCCAATGATGATTTATTTATGACACAGCTTGCTAATCAATTGCAGACGTATGTGTTGGCTTGTCCAGATCTCTGAGCTAATATTGTTAACGCTCTATTGATCTATAGGACGGAATGATAGGATACGCGTATCCTCCGGCGCTGTTGTTTTAGCAGGTCTTGCTAAGATAAACAACCACAATACATTTCTGTTGATAGCATCTTTATCTTCACAGAGATCATGAGTAATTTACTCTCTTGTCTACTGTGGGTCTTAACGTGAAATCTTCCTCTATGTGAGGATCTTTTTCACTGGGTAAATCGTGTCATCTTTATCACAACCAGCAAGGTCGCAACCTTCATGTATTCCGTTGTGTGGTCCGTATTGCATTCTAAGCACTGTACTGGACGAGCTTCGGACGCGATTTCTTACTATAGGAGATCCTCTTCTTCGCTATTCTATGCGGCTAAAGTGGAGGCTCTTCCGTCGTGGTGTAGGGATCATTATGTTCATATTGTTGATCCCTCCATACTACTCATTGCTATTTTTTAGTATCCTTGTTTCACAAGATCTACTGCAGCCTGTTATTATTTAGGTTATAGGTTTATGTTACCTCATACCTATGCACTCTACGATAGTTTACAATTGAGTCTTTTGTCTCTTTATCTAAGTCAGTTAGTAACTTTTTGATAAATAGACTTAGAATCTTTAGATTAAATTCCTATACGGATTTTAACTTCGATTCTTATTTAGCTAAGTAATCATTTGAGCCTCTGGAAACAGTTGTTTTCAAATTCTGACCTTTTAGACAGTAATTCTGTTGGTTTCTCTTTCACTGTAGAGTCAGTGAGTTTCATGCACTATCGATGGATGATTTTCACTTTCATAGTTTCGGAATCAATACTTCCGTTACTATTTAGGTTGGATTGTTGCATAAGAGTTAGGCTCCTATTATCCGGAACCTATTATTTTAAGGTCCTTCCGTCTTCGTATGGGCATAGGCCTTTACTCTTTCCGGGTACAGTTTATGTATTTATAAACAGATATCTGTTTATTACAAAGGGCGTAAGCTTCTTCTGTCTTTGATGTCTAGTAGAAGGACGTTACGCTCCATTTTATTGTTAATGGATTCTATTAACTATTGGTACTGCTTATGGTATATCATTGACTTAGCAGTTGTGCTTAAGATTTCGGCACATGAAGTAAGAGTTCTTCTACTTCTTGGGCTTACATTAATAGTGTCGCTATTATAGATTTTTGAAGGCCGCTCATTGCGCTCAGCCATCCACATTCATGAATTTTATCTCAGAAATATCGAGTCCATTTCTGGAGGCCTCTATTGTTAGATCTATTATCTACTGCTCAGAATGTCATTCACTTAACAGTTGCTTCTATAGCTAGGTAGGCTGTCTGTTTCGGCAGTGTCTCCGTTCGGCTGCCCTCTTCGCTCTGGGCTATTTGACCCAGGGCAAGAAAAAGGGGGGGGGGAGGGTGTTCCCTTGGGTCACCTGTTTTACTATGAAAACAAGGGGATACCTCCTCCGGAGTTAGTAATTCTGAGCTGTTATTGGGATGGTTGTTTAGTGAGAAGTTTAGGTTTTTAAAATTCATTCAAGTCTTAGTTTTTAAAGTATAGCTTTTGAATATTGCATATGTCAACGGACATGATTATGCAATCCTCAGACACTTTTAGGAGTATAAGAGTCTCTATTCTCTAGACTTACTTTATTTATTGGCTTACTTTAAAAATTATTAGTATAAGGATTATATTGGATATTAATAGAGTACATGGATGTATGAAGCTCAATTTTGGAAGGTGTTGTATCTTTCTAATTTATCATAAATAAGAAAGATACATGTAAGGCCTATTACTTCTTTTTCCCTACAGGGGATGACTCTATTTTATTTTATTGAGCGTATTCCATTTTGCTCTATGTCCTTGGCCCTCCAGCCTTTTTACTATTCAGCTATGTCTGGGTCATTGGTACAGTACAAAAATGTTAAAAAATTTATAGTAATTTATATATTTTTTATACTTACCAATGACCCAGACGGGGATGGCCCTCCCAGGAGTTGGGAACTCTTGCCTCCCCGCTGAGTACATAGCGCTTACCAGGCATTGGTTATTAGAATGATTAATGGCGCCAATTTCGGAACGTCATTGACACTGCGCATGCGCAGTAGGGGCGAAGTGTGGAGGGCCTTTCAGGACAAGTTTTCTTTAGTTTTAGATGCAAATTTTGGGGATTGGGGGGCAAAATTTGTGTTTGGCCCTATATTTTAAGAGTTAGCACCAGCTATGTCTGGGTCATTGGTAAGTATAAAAAATATATAAATTACTATAAATTTTTTAACATTCACATCTCAAGTAGACAACAGTAATAGCTTTCATTGCAAATTCTGGCCTCCAATCTCCTTCTCAACAACTGTACAAGAGGGAATACCCTGCTTTAAAACAAAACAAAATATTAAAAAAGGTTTTTTTTTTCTCTTTTCAGTCGTACTCTGTACAGATAAAATTTCATGGAAAGTTCCCCTTTAGAGGAATTTAAGTTCATTAATAGTATTATCAAGACAATTTAGAAGGGTAATGTTGCCTTTGCATACTTTTGTTTGACAATGTTAACTCTTAAACTTATATGAAAAACCCTTTCTCAGAGTGCTTTAGGGAAATGTGGCAGAGATTGAATTGACTAGTTGAGATAATTCGGGCCTGAATATTAATTTGTAATCGTCTCATTTGTACAGATTCTTTCAACTGGCATATACTACATATGCAAGCCTCTTGCATCAGGTCAGGAACTGACATGGATCTCTTCTCACTCTTCATCAAGCATATTTTATGGTACGCAGGAAAATGGTGAGAGAGTTTTACAGAAATATTTCTTTTATGATTGCATTATATTATCATCGATAGATTCAGCCAATGATATTTGTATTAAATAGGTCCTAAACTCATCAAATCATCCCCTTTTTTTCTTGGAACATCAAGTTCATCTATCTATCCGTTATATACCGGGTCTTCTGAAAGAACTAGCAGACTCGCTCTCTCCGATAGGTCGCCTGTTGCCTTACAAATGGACTCTCAACAAGCGAGTGTGCAGACAGATTTGCTACCAGTGTGATCAACCTATGATAGACTTATTTGCGAGATACCTCAACAATCAGTTGCATACTTACATGTCGCCATGCCCAGATCCTCGAGCGTACACGGTAGACGCTCTCTCAATTTCACGGGACGGAATAATACGATACGCTTATTCTCCAACTCCGTTAACTTGTTAAAGATCAAGCAATCTCATTGTAAGATTCTGTTAGTAGCATCTCAAAAACCATGGATCAATCTTCTCAGGTGTCTGTTATGGGACATTCCCCGGAAGCTTCCTCAAAAGGAGGACATTCTTTATCAGGGGAAGCCATGCACAGTGCATAACAACCCACAAGGTCTCAATCTTCGTGTATTTCCGTTGTGCGGTCCTTCTTGCACGACAAGCGTTTCACAGGACGAGCAGCGGATGCAATTTCTAACTGTAGGAGGGCCTCCTCTTCGCTGAATTATGCAGCAAAGTGGAGGGTTTTCTTCCGTTGGTGTAAGGATCCGTCGATAGACCTTTATGATCCATCCATACCAGACATTGCAAATTTTCTGGTCCACTTGTTTGACGTTCTCAAACTGCAGCCTATCACTATTAAGGGCTATATGTCTGCTATCAGACACCTACGCACATCATGATAACTTGGATGTTGGATCTAATACTTCTTTATCGAAACTATTTAGAAATTTCTCTATAAATAGACCTAGAACTCACAGATTAATTCCGAAGTAGAATTTAGCTTGGGTTCTGTTGAAGCTCAAGAAAGCTCTGTTTGAGCCATTATACGTTGTAGAGTTCAAATTCTTGACCTATAAAACAACATTTCTCTTAGCCTTTGCTTCTGCTAGAGTTAGTGAACTCCATGCGTTATCAGTTGATGAATCCTACTACTGTTGTGTTGGAAATACCATCATTTTAACTACACAAGTGGGATTTTTGGCTAAGAATCAAGTCCCTAATGTGCAGCCTGAGCCTATTATCATAAAGGCTCTGCCGTCTATGGACAACCATAGACCTTTGCTGTGTCCAGTCAGGGCTATACGCATATATAAACGCCGATCAGAGTTTATTAGGAAAGGAAGGAAACGCTTCTTTTTATCATTAATTCCTAACAGAAAAGATATATCTGTTCAGTCTATTGCTTGATGGATTCAGATGGCAATACGTATTGCCTATGAAAATCTATCTCCAGATCAGCATTCTGTAAATAAGATATTAGCGCATGAAATTAGAGCGCTGTCCGCTTCTTGGGCCTATTCTAACAGTATACCCATTACTTATCTCATGAAAGCTGCGTACTGGACAGAGCCTTCTACATTCACTAAGTTTTACCTTAGAAATATAAAGTCCATCTCCGGTGACCTTAGATGTTTAGGTCCTTTATCTGTTGCTCAGAATGTCGCCCACTAAAGGATTATAGCTATAGTTATTTAGGCTGTTCCGCTGCCCTCTTCATTCTGCGATTATGTGACCTAGAAGAAGGGGAGGGGGTGGGGACGGTTTTCCCTTAATACCATCTGCCTTTATAGAGAAAAGCAAGGAAAGACATCCTCTGGTGTCAGTAGCTCCGGGGCGGTACTGGGATGGTTTTAATGTGTAGCTCAGTGGAAGCAATTATTATGTCATTTATGTAATATTTTTAATGTGTAGCTCGGTGTGAAGCATTTGTATATGTCACATGTCAAACGAGCGTTAATATACAATCCTCGGACACTTTTAAATGAGTATAGAGTCTCATTCTCTGGGCTATCTTTATATATTGGCTTCCCTTCACGGAATTAGCATAATGGGTTTTGCTGGCATTAAAGTGGAGAAGTATTTATTGAGTAATGCTCATTTACATTGTTGGTGTTATGTCGTTCTTATTTAAATAAATATGAAAGACATATGTAATTCCGTTCTCTCCTATTCTCCTGTAGGAGATATTCTTTAAGAAGTGATTGAGTAATTGGATTTTCCTTTGTGTCCTAGGCCCTCCAACCTATTTACTATTCAGCTAAGTCTGGGCTATTGGTTATTGTGTAAAAATATTATAAATTTATAGTAATTTGTATATTTTTATACATACCAATGGCCCAGATGGGGACGGCCCTCCCATGAATGTTGACTCATACCTCCCCGCTGATTATAACATTTAGCAGGCATTGTAGAAGGAATGCTATTTGGCGGCAATTTCGGTGCTTCCTCGACACTGCGCATGCGCAGATGTCAAATGTATGGAGGATCACATAGGACATGAATTTTTTGGTTTTACATGCAAATTTTGGGAATTGGTGGGCAAAATTTGTGTTTGGCCCTGGATAATTTTGAGTTAGCACCAGCTGAGTCTGGGCCATTGGTAAGTATAAAAATATACAAATTACTATAAATTTATAATTGTTTGCTCGTTCGTTCATTCGCTCGTTCGCTCGTTCGTTCGGTTCGTTCGGTCCGTTCACTCGTTCGTTCGTTCGTTCGTTCTTTCATTTCATTTCATTATTCATTCATTATTCATTCATGTAATATTATTCATTCATTTGATATTATTTTTTCATTCATTATTCGTTCATTGATATTATTCATTCAATCATTATTCATTCATTATTCATTCATTCAATATTATTCATTCATTTGTTATTCATTCGAGACTATTCATTATTCATTCATTATCCCCGTATTTTCAAAAATGCGGGGATAATGTCGTGGTCTCCGTCCGTCCGTCCGTCCGTCCGTCCGTCCGTCCGTCCGTCCGTCCGTCACACCCTGAAAGGCTCCTAGGGTATTCAATTCGAAATGTTTAAATTATGCTAATGTGTTCAGGTAGCAACTCTAGATGTACATGAAGGTTTTGGGATTTTGAGTTGGCCCCAGGTGGTTCCAGTGGAACCACTTTCATTGTTAGAAAATCAGTTTTTATCAAAAGCTCCCAGGTATTCGATTCGAAATGCTTAAATTATGCTAATGTGTTCAGGTAACATCTCTAGATGTGCATCAAGGTTTCGGAATTTTGATTTTGCCCCCGGTGGTTCCAGTGGAACCACTTTTATTGTTAGAAAATCAGTTTTCATCAAAAAGCTCCTAGGGTATTTAATTCGAAATGCTCAACCTATGCTAATGCGTTCACGTAACATCTCTAAATGTGCATGAAGGTTTCGAAATTTTGATTTGGCCCCAGGTGGTTCCAGTGGAACCACTTTTATCGTTAAAAAATCAGTTTTCATAAAAAGGCTCCTAGGCTATTTAGTTCGAAACGTTTAAACTATGATAATATGTTCAGGTAGCAAGTCTAGATGTGCATGCAAATTTCGGAATTTTGATTTGGCGCCAGGTGGTTCCAGTGGAACCACTTTTATCGTTAGAAAAACAGTTTTCATCGAAAGGCTCCTAGAGTATTTAATTCGAAGCGTTTAAACTATGCTAATGTGTTCAGGAAATATCTCTAGATGTGCATGGAGGTTTCGGAATTTTGATTTTGCTCCCAGTGGTTCCGGTGGAACCACTTTTGTCATTGGAAAATCAGTTTTCTTCGAGAGGCTCCTAGGGTATTTAATTCGAAACGTTTAAACTGTGCTTATGTGTTTGGGTAACATCTCTAGATGCGCATGAGTTTTCATCGAAAGGTTCCTAGGGTATTTAATTTGAAACATTAAAACTATGCTTAGGTGTTCAGGTAACATCTCTAGATGTGCATGAAGGCTTCGGAATTTTGATTTTGGCCCCAGGTGGTTCCAGTGGAACCACTTTTATCATTGGAAAATCAGTTTTTATTGAAAGTCTTCTAGGATATTTAATTTGAATCGCATAAACTATGCTAATGTGTTCATGTAGCATCACTAGATGTGTATGAAGGTTTTCGGAATTTTGCTTTTGCCCCAGATGGTTCTAGTGAAACCACTTTTATTGTTATAAAATTAGTTTTCATCAAAAGGCTCTTAGGGTATTTAATTCGAAACGTTTAAACTATGCTAATGTGTTCCGGTAACACCTCTAGATGTGCATGAAGGTTTCGGAATTTTGATTTTGCCCCAGGTGGTCCCAGTGGAACCACTTTTATCGTTAAAAATCAGTTTTCATCGAAAGGCTCCTTGGGTATTATTTCGAAATGTTAAGACTATGCTAAGGTGTTGCTAAGGAAATGTGGGGATGCACCATTGTGTGCTTTGCACACAAATAACTTGATCTGGTTTGATATTATTCATCATTCATGATTCATTTAAACATTCCTACAATATTATTCATTCATTCATTATTCATACATTCAATATTATCATTCATTTGTTATTCATTCATTCGATATAATTCGTTCATTTGTTATTCATTCATTCAATATTAATCCATTCATTATTCATTCACTGAATATAATTCGTTCATTTGTTATTGATTTATTTGTAATTCACTCATTCAATATTATTTGTTCATTTGTTATTCATTCATTTGATATTATTCATTTGTTATTTATTCGTTTGATATTTTCATTCATTCATTATTCAATCGCTCAATATAATTCATTCATTTGATATTATTCATTCATTTGATATTCATTCATTCATTTGATATTCATTAATTAATTTATTATTCATTCATTCATTAACTATCCATTCATTCATTCAATATTATTCAATCATTTGTTATTCCTTCATTTGGTTTTTCATTCATTCGATATTATTAATTCATTCATTATTCATTCATTCAACATCAATCAGTCATTATTCATTCATGAGATATTAATCATTCGTTTGTTATTCATCCATTCAATATTTTTTGTTTATTTCTTATTTATTCATTAGATATTATTCACTTGTTATTGATTCATTCGATTTTGTTCATTCATTATTCATTGATTTGATATTATTCATTCATTCATTTTTATTCATTTGATATTATTCCTTCTTTAATTATTCATTCATTCCTTATTCATTTGCTATTATTCATTCATTATTCATTTGATATTATTCATTCATTATTCATTTGATATTATTCATTCATTTGATATTATTTGCTCATTTGGTATTTATTCATTCGATATTATTCATTTGTTATGCATTCATTCGATATTGTTCATTCAGTCATTATCCATTCATTTCATATTATTCTTTCGTTCATTATTCATTCATTCGATGATATTCCTTCTTTCGTTATTTGTTCATTCCTTTTTCATTCATTTGATATTATTCATTCATTTGTTATTCATTCATTCGATATTATTCATTCATTATTTATTTGGCATTATTCATTCATTTGCTATTCATTCATTTGATATTATTCATTTATTTGATATTCATTCATTCGTTGTTCATTCATTCAAAATTATAAATTCTTTTGTTATTCATTCATTTGATATTTGATTCATTCCTTATTTATTCATTCAATATTATTCATTCATTTGTTATTCATTCATTCAATAGTATTCATTAATTATTCATTCATTTGATTTATTCCTTTATTCCTTATTCATTCAATATCATTCATTCATTTGTTACTCATTTGTTATTCATTCATTCAATATAAGTCATTCATTTGTTATTCATTCATTCAATATTATTCATTCATTTGTTATTCAGTCGTTCAATATTATTCCTCCTTTCTTTAATCATTTGGTATTATTCATTCATTCATTATTCATTCACTCAATAAAGTTCATTTATTTGTTATCGATTCATTTGTAATTCATTCATTCGATATTATTCATTCACTTGATATTCATTCATTTGATATCATTCGTACATTTGTTATTCATTCTTTCAATATTATCCATTGATTGATTATTGTTTTGATATTATGCATTCATTTGTTTTTCATTCATTTGATATTTTTCATCCATTTGTTATTCATTTGCTCAGTATAATTTGTTCATTTCATTCATTATTCATTCGATTTATTCATTCATTCATTACATGTTCATTCATTCATTATTTGTTTAAAAGGTATTCATTCATTATTCCTTCATTCAATATTATTCATTCACTTATTCATTCATTTGATATTATTTATTCATTTATTATTCATTCATTCGATATTGTTCATTTGGTATTATTCATTTGTTTGTTATTCATTCATTCAGTATTATTCATTTGTTATTCATTCATTTATATTTTTCATTCTTTCATTATCAATTCATTCGATAGTATTCATTCATCGGTTATTCATTCTTTTGTTATTATTCATTTATTATTCATTCATTCATTCAGTACTATTCATTCATTTGTTATTCATTCATTCAATATTATTCATCAATTCATTCATTATTTGTTATTCATTAGATATTCATTCATTTGTTATTCATTCATTTGTTATTATTCTTCATTTGTTATTCGATATTAATCATGCATTCATTACTCTTTCATTTGGTATTATTCATTCCTTATTCATTCAGTATTATTCATTCATTTGTTATTTATTCATTCAATATTATCCATTCATTCATTGTGCATTCATTTGATTTTATTCATTTGCTATTCATTCATTCAATATTATCCATTCACTTGTTATTCATTTTTTGTTTTGACATTTTAAATTCATTCTTTATTAATTCATTTGATATAATTCATCCATTCGTTATTCATTCGCTCAGTATAATTAGTTCATATCTTATTGATTCATTTACTGATTCATTCAATATTATTCATTCATTTGTTATTAATTCATTCGATATTATTCATTCATTATTACCTCATTCAATTTTCATTCATTCATTATACAATCGCTCAATATAATTCATTC
Source organism: Pictodentalium vernedei (assembly GCA_031216915.1). Classification (NCBI taxonomy): domain Eukaryota; kingdom Metazoa; phylum Mollusca; class Scaphopoda; order Dentaliida; family Dentaliidae; genus Pictodentalium; species Pictodentalium vernedei. The sequence continues at coordinate 513,435,982 of CM062294.1, read as the reverse complement.
ATTTCATATTATTCATTCTTTCTTTATTCATTCATTTGATATTCATTAATTAACTTAATTAACTCATTATTCATTCATTCATTCATTCATTATTCATCCAATCATTCATTCAATATTATTAATTCATTTGTTATTCATTCATTTATTCAATATTATTCATTCATTTGTTTTTCATTCATTCGATATTATTAATTCATTCATTATCCATTCATTCAACATCAATCATTCATTCATTATGCAATCATTCGATATTATTATTGGTTTGTTATTCATTCCTTCAATTATATTCATTCAGTTGATATTATTCATTGTTTCTTCATTCATTCATTTCATATTATTCATTCATTCATTATTCATTCACTCAATATAATTCGTTCATTTGTTATTGATTCATTTGTAGTTCATTCATTTGATATTATTCATTCATTTGTTATTCATTCAGTTGATATTATTCATGAATGTATTATTCATTCACTCAGTATAATTCATTCATTTCATTCATTATACGATATTATTCATTCAGTCATTATTTGTTCATTCATTAATTATTCGTTTATTTGGTATTTATTCGTTAATCATTAATTCAATATTATTTATTCATTATTCATTCATTTGATATTATTCATTTGACAATACTCATTTGCTTGTTATTCATTCATTTTATATTTTTTATTCGTTCATAATTAATTCATTTGATTTTATTCACTCATTGGTTATTCATTCATTATTATTCATTCATTCATTATTCATTTGATATTATTCATTCCTTATTCATTCAATATTATTCATTAATTTGTTATTCATTCCTTTGCTGTTATTCATTATTCATTCATTTGATATTATTCATTCATTCATTATTCATTCATTCAATATTATTCATTTGTTTGTTATTCATTCATTCATTATGCATTTATTTGATTTTATTTATTCAGTATTCATTCATTAAATATTATTCATTCATTATTCATGCATTCAATAATATTCATTCATTTCTTCATCATTCATTTGGTATTATTCATTCATTTGATCATTCGTTCATTTTCATTTTTTATTTATTTGATGACAAAGCTTTTGGGCTGTTGATGGGCCACTTATGAGTCACACACACACACACACACACACACACACACACACACACACACACACGCACACGCACACTTGTCTACCCTACATACCGAGGTACCCCATTGTTTGTCCTTTGTGTGGACTAACGGTTTCTACCTCGTTTTGCCGGTATAGTTCTGGGAAAACAACCGAGGTAAAGGGTTTATTTTGTCTTTTCTACATTGGTAAGGCAAAACATGCAAACTCTTTTGTCTAATTACCCCGTCAAACGAAAAATCATTATCAGATCCGTAACCCCCTCCATTGTGATTCACCAAACATTATTTACCTTATCACTTGTAAGCGATGTCGGAAACAGTATGTTGGTCAAAGTCAAAATCCTTTTCGAGAACGTGCTACTAGACACAAACAGGATATAAAACATAATGCTGATGCCCCAGTTGCACAACATTTTAACCTTCCTGGCCATTCTTTGGACGATTTCGAAATCCATCCTATTGAACAACCACCAATTAAAGACACATTAGAAGAAACGGATGAATTTAGAAAAAAACGTGAAGCTTTTTGGATCAATACGCTTCAAACCCTCTGGCCATTTGGTATGAACATATCAGAGGGCGAATGCGAAAGGAGGTCCATCATTCCTTTCACTTTAACGTACAACAGAATGAATATCGAAATAGCAAAAATGTTAAAAGATGAATTCAATTTTACCAATGCTAAATTAAATGAACCTTTGAATCTTCGACCTGTCATCGCCTATAAGAAAAACAAAAGCTTGCGTAACATCCTTGTAAGGACTAAATTAGAGCCCATCAATGAATAACATCAATTTTTGTCAGTCAGTTTAACCAGTTCCTAAGCTCATCACTTAGTTTAAATCAATTTTATGTACTTTTTGTCATGTTTGAAACCAATCAGGGTTCAGTAAATGAAAACAATTTTTCAGCGGCATATTAAAAGAAAAAAACGTTTCAGTAGGAAATGTCTGTGCCAGTGCGATTTTTTAACCTCAAACACACACACACACAATTAAGTCATTCATTTCAGTGTCAAGGCTGTGACTTCATTCATTCATTATTCGTTCATTCAATATTATGCATTCATTATTCATTCATTCAGTATAATTCATTCACTCATTATTCATTCATTTCATATTATTCATTCATTTGTTACTCATTCATTTAGTATTATTCATTCATTTGTTATTCATTTATTTGATATTATTCATTCATTTGTTATTCATTTATTCAATATTATTCATTCATTTGTTATTCTTTCATTGGATATTATTCATTCATTCATCATTCATTCATTTGATATTTTCATTCATACGATATTATTCATTCATTTGTTATTCATTCATTTGATATTATTCATTCATTCGATATTATTCATTATTCATTCATTCGATATTATTCGTTATTCATTCCTTTGAAATTATTCATTATTCATTCATTTGATATTATTCATTCATTCATTCATTCATTCAATGTTAATGATTCATTCATTATTTATTTGTTCAATTTTCATTTGTTATTGATTAACTTATTCATTCATTCAGTATTATTCAATCATTTGTTATTCGTTCATTTGATATTTTCGTTCATTCATAATTCATTCATTTGATTATTAATTCATTGGTTATTTATCCATTCAGTATTTTTCATTCATTCATTATTGATTAATTTGATACTATTCATTCATTCATCGGTTACTCATTCATTCAATATTATTCATTCATTATCCATTCATTATCCATTCATTATTCATTCATTTGATATTATTCATTCATTTGATATTATTCATTTATTCATTATTTGTTCATTCGGTATTATTCATTTACTTATTATTCATTCGTTTGATATTTATTATTCATTCATTTGTTATTCGTTCAGTTGATATTATTCATTTGTTTGTTATTGATTCATTTGATATTATCCAATCATTTGTTATTCATTCATTTGATATTATCCATCCATTTGTTATTCATTCGTTTTGTATTCAGTCTTTCATTCTTCCTTCATTTGATATTACTCATTCATTGGTTATTCATTCTTTCAATATGATTCACTCATTCATTTTTCATTCATTCATTATTCATTCACTCAGTATAATTCGTTCATTTGTTATTGATTCATTTATTTATTCATTCAATATTATTCATTCATTTATTCAATATTAATCACTCACTCATTATTCAATCATTTGATATTATTCATTTGTTTGTTATTCATCCATTTGTCATTCATTCATTCATTCGTCATTCATTCATTCGACATTCATTCGTCATCATTCATTCATTCGTCATTCATTCGTTCGTTCGTTCGTTCGTTCGTTCGTTCATTTCTTCGTTCGTTCGTTATTATTCATTCATTCGTTATTATTCATTCATTCATTATTATTCATTCATTCATTATTATTCATTCATTTGTTATTATTCATTCATTCGTTATTATTCATTCATTCATTATTATTTATTCATTCATTCGTTATTGTTCATTCATTCGTTATTATTCATTTATTCATTATTATTCATTCATTCGTTATTATTCATTCATTCGTTATTATTCATTCATTCGTTATTTTTCATTCATTCATTCGATATTGTTTATTCATTTGATATCCATTCATTTCATATCCATTCATTTGATATCCATTCATTTGATAGTATTCATTCATCTGTTATTCATTCATTTGATATTATTCATTCTATCACTATTCATTCATTTGATAATACTAATTATTCATTCATTTGATATTCATTAATTCATTCGTTATTCATTCATTCTATATTATTCATTCATTATTCCTTCATTCAATATTTTCCATTCATTTGTTATTTATTCATTCGATATTATTCATTCATTGGTTATTCATTGATTCGATATAAATCATTCATTCGATATTATTCATTCATTCATTATTCATTCATGCAATATTATAAATTCATTCCTTATTGATTCATTCAATATTATTCATTCGTTTGTTATGCATTCATTCAATATTATTCATTCATAAATTATTCATTCATTTGGGGGTGCGGTGGCTCAGTTGGTAGAGGTGCAGGCTGCAAGCCGAGAGGTCCTCAGTTCGAATCCCACCTGCAGCATCCACGTTGTGTCCTTGTGCAAGAAACTTCACCCCCCCCCTCCCATTGCCCACGTGGGGGCACGGTGTCGTTGTGTACTAAGGCGTACTGCACGTCGATGGTGCACCTGTCTTCAACCAATGCTAAACCTGGTTGGGTGGAGTAAGTATGTTGGGGAGCTGACAGTTGCTCGCCGTTGCTTGGTGATTCTCTCAGGGTACTCTGGCTTTCTCCACCCGTAAAACTGTCATGGTCATGATTAGCCATTGTGCAGAAATTTGTGACCTTAAACACCAATAAATAAATAAATATTCATTCATTTAATTTTATTTACTCATTCAATAATATTCATTCATTATTCATTCATTCAGTATTATTCATTCATTTCTTCATCATTCATTCGATATTATTTTTTCATTCATTATTCATTTTCATTCATTATTCATTCATTCATTATTATCCATTCATTCGTTATTATTCATTCATTCGTTATTATTCATTCATTCGTTATTATTCATTCATTCGTTATTTTTCATTCATTCATTCGATATTGTTTATTCATTTGATATCCATTCATTTGATAGTATTCATTCATCTGTTATTCATTCATTTGATATTATTCATTCTATCACTATTCATTCATTTGATAATACTAATTATTCATTCATTTGATATTCATTAATTCATTCGTTATTCATTCATTCTATATTATTCATTCATTCATTCATTATTCTTTCATTCAATATTTTCCATTCATTTGTTATTTATTCATTCGATATTATTCATTCATTGGTTATTCATTGATTCAATATAAATCATTCATTCGATATTATTCATTCATTCATTATTCATTAATTTGATACGATTCATTCATTCGTTATTCATTCATGCAATATTATAAATTCATTCCTTATTGATTCATTCAATATCATTCATTCGTTTGTTATGCATTCATTCAATATTATTCATTCATAAATTATTCATTCATTTGGGGGTGCGGTGGCTCAGTTGGTAGAGGTGCAGGCTGCAAGCCGAGAGGTCCTCAGTTCGAATCCCACCTGCAGCATCCACGTTGTGTCCTTGTGCAAGAAACTTCACCCCCCCCCCTCCCATTGCCCACGTGGGGGCACAGTGACGTTGTGTACTAAGGCGTACTGCACGTCGATGGTGCACCTGTCTTCAACCAATGCTAAACCTGGTTGTGTGGAGTAAGTATGTTGGGGAGCTGACAGTTGCTCGCCGTTGCTTGGTGGTTCTCTCAGGGTACTCCGGCTTTCTCCACCCGTAAAACTGTCATGGTCATGATTAGCCATTGTGCAGAAATTTGTGACCTTAAACACCAATAAATAAATAAATATTCATTCATTTAATTTTATTTACTCATTCAATAATATTCATTCATTATTCATTCATTCAGTATTATTCATTTATTTCTTCATCATTCATTCGATATTATTTTTTCATTCATTATTCATTTTCATTCATTATTCATTTGACATTTTTTAAATGAATTGTATTAACAACCTTCAATGAGAAAGCTTTTGGCCTTTTGACGGGCCACATATAGGTCATAACCCCCCCCACCCCCACCTCCACCCCGTCCCCCACACGCACACACAATTCAGTTATTCATTTCAGTGCCAACACTGTGACTACTGCCATGATATGGTACATGGATAGATACATCATTGTCTTATGTGTTTGGTGTGCTGTCATTTTTGATACATTTATCAACATTACAATTGCCTCTGCCAGAGATACGACTCTCATCTATACAAAACAAACTGTAATTGTGCTTGGTAGATGCTGAGTGAATGGGAGCACTGCCATTCTATATTTCAGCTTGAGATGAATCATGTGACATGTAAGGTAACAAATCGACTGAGAACATTTAGTTGAAAGAAAAATTGATTATACAATGCCAGACAGGGTTATGTTCTTAACCCTTTACCTAATATGAAAAGCAGACGACACTTGCAAAAAAAAATTCTTGAATAACTAATTTTTTTCATTTTTTGTCTCAAAAACATAGGTTATGACCCCTCGTTGGAACGAGCTCGACGAGCTCGTTCCAATGAGGGATCGTAACCTATGTTTTTGAGACAAAAAATGAAAATATAATGAAAATTTATTGGCGATTTTTGAGAATAGCGCTGGCCGGTTTTGGCCGTTACGTTGGGTAAAGGGTTAAATTATTGAATGTAGTATATATATTATTTAAACTAAAAAGATATTGGCTGTTAAACAATTCAACCTTTTGAAATGTTTTTATTATTATTCATTCAAGTACTGTTATTATAGCATCTTTCCATGAGTTTAGTTCAAGCAATGATGGAGCCCGAGTTTGATTAGCCAAATCATTTAATGACTGCTAAATTACGAGTAATATTCCGAGTTATCTCTCTTGCCTACTAAATCTTAAATTTCGTTTTTGAGCTGAAATGAGAATAAATTTGAGAATAAATAATGTTTTAGTTCTCTGTTGAATGCTAAAACAATCTAAAAATGGAATATTTTCCCTGTAAACAGTGCACACGTGTAATTTAGAGGAGGTTTTACGGGGAACCTGAGAGGTTTGGTTGGAGAGGATGGTGGGGGTGGTATTTAGGAGAAAATACTATACACCAGAACCTCCCCAAACTGCACAGGTGAAGGAGACTTTGAGTTTAAATTTACTTCTACATTGTTTGAGAATGCTTACCACATACTGCAAATGAAATACTTTATCGCAAAACACCACGCAAGTGTAATTTGCAGGGGTTCATGCAGTTCTTGGAGGTTCTGAGGGTTCTGGCATTTAGGAGAACCACTAAGGAGGGGCATTGTTGTATTCAACTAATAAATAAATTACAGTAAACCCTTGTTGAGAGACCACTGTCATGAGTGAACACCTGTCTTGAGAGATCACTGGAATGTGCCGAGTGGTTTCCCTTCGTAATATACCTGTTATGAGAAACTACGTGTCATTAGAGACCAGGGACTGAACAACTGTGGCAAAAACGCAGTTTTTCACCTGCTTTGAGAGACCGGAAAATCAATTTTTAGCAATGTGTACAGAAATCAATAGTTCAAAAATGTAACCAGGACATCAGCCCATCAATGAAATTGTCAATGAGTGTAATTGTACCCCACCCAACCTTGGAACCCTAATATTTGAAATCATACACACGTATGACAAATATCTTTGACTGGGCAAAACAAAAGTAATGAAGCTGTAACAGCTATAAGAAACGCCAAAGCTTCATACATAACTAAAGTACAATCTACCCTGTTGAGTAATGAAACATCCTCATCACAGTGGTGGAAGACCCTAAAGACGTTCATCAGTAACGAATTCGTAGCAGAAACTCCTTCCATTAGTTACTTGAACAATCTATACTCCTTGTCGGCGGAGAAAGCAGAAGCGTTCAATGAATACTTCTGTTCTATCACTTCAGTTGATGGCTTGAATGCTTCACTCCCTGACATACCAGCCCAAGCTTCTCAGAAAATTGATAGTATTACCTTACACTGCAGTGAAATATATGATGCAATGAAGACGATAAAGGTGTAAAAGGTGTCCGTGCCTGATCTTATAAGTCCTCGTCTCCTTAAGGAAAGTAAATCGTCACTATGTGAGCCACTCTCGGTATTATTTAACATATTGCTGAATAATTTACACTTTCCGTGCCAATGTCTCCCCTATTCTGAAAAAAACAACCCTCAAACTTAATCACTAACTACTGCCCAATCTCAATGCTCAGCTGTGTCGGTAAAGTATTTGCAAAATGCGTTTTTAAGCATTTATTGTAGTTCTTGGTCGAAACTAATGCCCATAGTCAATTTCAATCTGGCTTCAGGCCGGGTGACTCAACTGTCCTACAACTGACTGATATATATGATGAGTTCTGTCGAGTGCTTGATGAGGGTAAAGAAGTAAGGGTTGTCTTCTGTGATGATAGCAAGGCCTTTGCTTTGACAAGGTATGGCATACTGGTCTCCTCCACAGAACTATTATTCCTGAAGTCTTACTTTTGGGATAAGTCACAAAGGGTAGTCGTAGCATCAGAGTCTTCCTCCTGGAGACCCATTAACGCTGGAGTTCCAAAGGGTCGATACTCGGACACTTGTTGTTTCTGATTTACATCAATGATAAAACCGAAAATTTACACATTAGTATCCGACTCTTTGCAGATGATATATTATTATACCTTATTGTAGAGAACCCCGAACAAGCCTCGACCCTAATCAATCAGTTCAAAATAGAACATTGGGCCCAGATATGGTTGGTTGAATTTAATCCCAATGAAACAGAGACTATGCGTATTTCACGTAAAAGTAATCTCTCTGTCCACCCTCCACTACTTCTTGGTAATACCCAGATAACGGAAGTCGCCAACCATAAACACTTATGAGTGATATTAAATAGTTCATATACGTGGAACGATCACATTGACCATATATGCACAAAGGCCTGGCCGCGTTTAGACCTACTGAGGCGACACGAATTTAATCTTGACCGTAAAGTATGAGAACAAATATACTTTGCCTTTATCAGACCTCTCCTTTAATGCGCGGATGCAGTTTGGGATAACTGTTCGATATCCAAAATTGCCGACTTGCAAAATATACAGATACCTGCTGCCAGAATAATTACAGGGGCAACTGTAAGTGCCAGTAAGGTCACTCTTTGTTCCGAAACACGCTGGAAGACATTGCAAGAAAGACGCCGCAAACATGTATCATCGCCTGTCTCCCTCCTATATTCCCAACAAAGTTCCCCCGCTTGTTTCTTCTGTGAATCCTTCACTTAATCTTCGGTCACATCACAATAATCGAGTTCCATTCTGTCGTACACAACTGTACCAGTCTTCTTTCATTCCTAATGTTACTGACCAGTGGAATAATTTGCCTGTGTTGGTCCACGAGAATTCTTCATTGAATAACTTCAAGGTCTTCTTGAAAGAAGGTAATCAACGGCCGCCTTCGTTTTATAGTATTAGCGAATCTCGTGCAGCACAAATTAATCACCTCAGGATGCGTTTACATTGTAGTAACTTGAATGCACACTTATATAATAATCATCTTGCATTGACCCCATTACGTCGTTGTAATGAACAAGAGACGCCAAAACATTTTCTGCTGCACTGCCCGGTTCTGAATATTTCAAGAACCGATGAAAATCATCATATTTTTATACTGTACCAATGACCCAGACATAGCTGGTGCTGACTCTTAAAATATAGGGCCAAACACAAATTTTGCCCACCAATCCCCAAAATTTGCATCTAAAACCAAAGAAAACATGTCCTGAATGGCCCTCCACACTTCACCTCTACTGCGCATGCGCAGTGTCAAGGACGTTCCGAAATTGGCGCCATTAATCATTCTTAGTTTGGCCCTTCATCAGTTAACATCTGACTGATCTTTGTGCTTGTAAATCTCAGTTTAAATGATGCCAGACACATAAATATTAGTGAAATGGTGATTCTAAGGAGGATATAGAAGGAGGAGAGGAAAAATGTGTGACAGAAAATTATCAGGGCTGTAATTTAAAATATTTTTATACTGTACCAATGACCCAGACTTAGCTGGTGCTAACTCCAACAAAACCAGGGCCAAACACAAATTTTGCCCCCCAATCCCCAAAATTTGCATCCAAAACAAAAAGAAATCATGTCCTAAAGGACCTCCATAGTACGCCTCTACTGCGCATGCGCAGTGACGCAGTCGTCCCGAAATTGGCGCCAATTATCATTTCTCTGTTTGGCCCTTCATCAGTCAACATCTCACTGATCTTTGTGCTTGTAAATCTCAGTTTAAAGGATGCCAGACACGTAATTTTTGGAGAAAATGTGATTCTAAGGAGGATAGAAGGAGGAGAGGAAAAAGAAGTGGCAAAAAATAATCAGGGCTGTACTTAAAATTTTTTGATGAAATTATGTTAAGTTGCCTATTTTCGAGGCATGGGCCTCTTGTTGTCATTCTTGCTAATTGTTGCACTGCTTATTCAGTGTTTCCTCTCCCCTAGCCTTCTAAAGTCCCCCCTGGCAATTCTCCCATGCTTTTGGCATATTTTTGAGAAGTTTCATTTCTAAAATTTCCTGGGAGAGTTGCTTGGTTACAGAATGTTTTCTGTTATTTTCCCCATAGTTACGTTTTCACCCATGGGTGTATAACGTTTGTGTTCTGCATCTTCCATCTGATGTTCTACAGATTCTCCCCTGGGAGTCTCTGTTTTGCATCAGATAGAGTGTAATTGATGACTGATTCCGGGCCAGTTTTTTCAGTGCCTGGAGTCATGTTTTCTAGTGTGTTTACACTGTTTGTTTTCATTGGCAACAGCCTTTTTTGAGGGGGGCTGTTTGCCTTTGTGGTAGTTTATCTCATTATAAGATACATTTATATTATCCGAAAGTGTCTCATTAATTATTTTATATAAATTTAAAATTTTTGACCACACTTTGCCATCGGATCCATCGGGGCTCAACGTTACTTTTCAGCAACTTAGGCTTCTCTGAAAAAATATTTTTTCAAAATTATTTTGTTTTGCAATTGTTTTTTCATTTATTAATGGATCATGTTATTATGTATCTTTGTGTCAGGGGTTTTTGCGAGTAACTAGGACTTATTGTTGTTCTTTCACAATGAAGGGACATTGTTCAAATTGTAATAGGAAGAAATCTTCCTCTGACTTTCATGATCATTGTATTAACTGTAGTCAGTGTTCTCGCATTAATCCCTGTCCTATATGTGAACATTGGGATGAGAAACATTGGAAACGTGTGTCACGATATGTTGTTTCTGGAGAAAGAGCGATGCCGGCTCTTTCTCCACAAGGTCACTCTACTCTCTCAGTTTCTATTTCAGAGGAACCAGAACAGGGTGATGTTTCCATGTTATCTTCTTCAAGTGTGCGTCCGTCGTCACAAATGAATTCAGAGCTAGCGGCAAAAGTGCTCATGGAGATTAGACAAATGTCGTCCGCTAGCTCGCCCGGTGTAGCGTCCATTCACCGAATAGTTCGGCAGCCGGGTTCGTCCGATGCGGTCCAAGAGGAAATTTTGGGTGATGCGAGCACTATAAACATAATAGATGCACACCCAGTGACGGCGGATAGTAAACGAGAACGGAGGAAGCCTTTTAGTCCGGTTCCTAGCTCGTCCAGGTCCAGCCGGGCCGCGAGCGAGAGAGGTCCCTCTCTCGTACAACAACATCTGGGACCAGATGTTGTGGTACAAAATGTGTCTTTAGCGGAGCATACGTCCGTCGCTCGGGACGCTCCGTTGTATAAGCAGTCCGCAGAGACTGTTAAGGCTTCCTCTTCTCGTCAGCGCACACGACCGCACCTTGGCTGCGTGACCTCCGATATTTTACCAGCTTCGCCGATGATGGATTCTTCGGCGACCAGGTCACACCATCCGGCAGCCAGGGATTCGAGACCGATGGACTCCGGACGTTCGCATAGGAAAAGTATGCGGGAGCCATCTGATGCGGAGCTGCCCTCGGCGAAGCAGCGAAAGACTGCGCCTCCGCAGGTCTCGACGTCGGACATTCTTGTGCAGATAGCACAGCTTATCGCAGCATCCCAGCAGCCGACAGAAACGGTCTCGGATCGAGAATTATCCGACGGCGCTGGGTCGGTACGCTCCGCCGAAGCATCGGGGGCGGACGACCGGGAACATCGGGAGGTCCGACCGGATGGTGAAAGGGATACGGATGAATTGGAGCTATCCCTTTCGGAACAACATAAAGCTGCCGTGGACTTCATCCGGCACTTTCTCCCTCAAGTTGTTCCGTCGGGCCAGACTGCTGCGCTTCCGGACAAGAGAATTATAGCGTCATTGGACTCTGAATTTTTTGAGCGGTTCAGGGACATCGCTCCCGAGTTTCCGTCGCAGTCCAATAATGTTGCAAGAACATTTGAATTATTGAACGACGCTATATTTAAACTTGCTTCCAGGATGGGGAAAGCAGGTTTCTTGTCCGCTAATACTCTTAACCTGCCTTTCATTAATGCAAGGAATAAATTCTATACGGCAGGACAGGGTATACCGAGAGTTCCTCTGCGTATGGACGACGAGGCGGAAGACTTAGAGCTATCATTACCGTCGTCAGCTTCTATTCCAACCGCGGTGTTGGAAACAGCTATTGCGTCTAACAGAGCCAATTTAGATGCCTTATCTTACGCAGATCACCTTACTAAGGCGTTATCACTGCGCCTTCAAGGGGAAGAGTTTCAGGATATACAATCCTCTTTAAGACTTCTTTCAAGGGCAGTAGCTTATTCCACGTGTAACTCCGCCCTTTCAGTGGCAAATCTGGAGTTGGTTAGACGTGACGCAGCCCTAGCTACATCCACACTAGTGGATTCTAAGGTGAAGAACTCTCTTAGAGTCGCTTCGGTCTCAGGAGAACTTCTCTTTGACGGCAAGCTTTCCGCTATTTATGATAAAATTAAAAAGAAAGCTAATGATTCTCTGTTGTTCAGATCCGCTCCTAAAAAGTCGGATACAGCAGACACGAATAAGACAGACACTTCTGGGTCTAATGCACCCAAGAGAGGTTCCTATAGAGGTTCCGGTGCGTCCTCTTGGTCTTATTCGAGAGACCGTCAGGATAGCGACTCTCGTTCGGGACGTCCTTCAGGCCGGGATAATCGGTCGGACGCCCCGAGGTCGACGAGGCGAGGTGCGGGTCGTGGAAGACGTGGTTTCTCCTACCGCAGGCCTCGCAGGTCCAGGAGGTGATGGCTTAAACCTCTATCGCGTTCCGGTTGGCGGAAGGTTGTCGAGTTTTTCACAAGAGTGGGCGTCGATTACGGACGACCCTTGGGTGAGAGGAGTGACTTCGGAAGGTCTAAAGATATCCTTCAAACGAAAGCCTCCATTAACTCGAAGTCCAAAGTGGACTCATCTTCCGTCAAATCCACAGAAAAGAGACGCTCTGTTATCAGAGGTGCAGTCTCTTTTAATGAAGAACGCGGTAGAGGTCGTAGAAAACCAGGAATCTCTGGGATTCTACAGCCATCTGTTTCTGGTTCCGAAACCAGACGGCTCGTTCCGTCCAGTCATAGATTTGAGCTGGATAAACAAGCTGATCGTCGCTCCGAAGTTTTATATGGAGACGATTCGATCGGTCAGAGCGAGTATTCGGGTGAACGATTATGCAACGAGCATAGATCTCAAAGATGCGTACTTTCACGTCATGGTACATCCGACATTCCGAAAGTATCTACGCTTCGCAGTCCTAGGAGTGGTGTATCAGTTCCGGGCCATGTGCTTCGGATTGAATCTAGCACCCTGGGCTTTCACTCGGGTAATGAACTCGGTAATGATCTACTTCCGAGCTCATTCGTCTGCGGTAACGTCGGCCTACCTGGACGACATTCTTCAGAGGTACGGCAACGAGTTAACGCTTCAGAACGATGTTCAGAATCTTCTTCTATTGCTCCGACGTCTCGGTTTCATAGTAAACGAGGAGAAGTCGGATCTGGTGCCGTCCAAGTCATTCACTCATCTGGGAATGAGCTTCGAGACGCACAACAATCTCGTTCGTCTGCCGTTAACCAGAGCGAAATTAGTCAGTTGTTACGCTCGCTATTGTCTGCACGCAGACAAAGTCACGGCGAGAGAATTTATGAGACTGATAGGTCTGTGCGGAGCCGCCGCGGATCTCATTCCGATGGGGCGGCTACGCACACGTCCTCTTCAAATTTTCCTGACTCAGAATTGGAGTGTGAAAATTCATTCGCTCGATGTAGACGTTCTCTTGTCAGATCAAGTGAAACAAGAGATTCAGACTTGGGCAAACATTCAGTGGTTAACTCAAGGAGTTCCGCTGCAGTTGCCGGATCCGAGTTTTACCGTTATGACGGATGCCAGTCAAACAGGTTGGGGTGCATCATTAATCCCAACGCATTCGAGATACTTGGGTCTTTGGGATCCGCAATTCCTGTGCAAGCACATAAACATCAAGGAAATGATGTCAATTTGGCTTGCGTTACGTCACTGGATGGACATTATTCACGATGCTCATGTCCAAATCCTATCCGACAATACGACAGTAGTGGCGTATATACGGAATCAGGGAGGCACTCATTCAGTTCCGTTGTTCAATCTAACGGAAAGAATCCTTCTGTTTGCGTTAGTACATCACGTTCTTCTCTCGGTCCGTCATATACCGGGTCGTCTGAATGTGCTAGCAGACTCCCTTTCACGAAAGGGTCGCTTGTTGCCGTCGGAGTGGACTCTCAACAAACAAGTATTCAATCAGATTTGCTACCAATGGGAACGGCCAATGATAGACTTATTTGCGACACATCTCAACAATCAGTTGCAGACGTATGTGTCCCCGTGTCCGGATCCAAGAGCATTTGCAGTAGACGCTCTGTCGATCCCTTGGGACGGAATGATAGGATATGCGTATCCTCCAGCGCCGTTAATTCAACAAGTATTGCTAAAGATAAAACAATCTCAATGCAAGATTCTGTTGGTAGCATCTCTGTCGCCACAGAGACCGTGGATAAATCTACTCAGGTGTCTGTTGTGGGACCTACCGCGGAAGCTTCCTCCACGAGAGGATCTTCTTTCGCAGGGGAAATCGCGCCAACTCCATCACAACCCGCAAGGTCTCAACCTTCACGTTTTTCCGTTGTGCGGTCCTTCTTGCATGGCAAGCACTTTACAGGACTAGCAGTGGACGCGATTTCTAACTGTAGGAGGACCTCCTCTTCGCTAAACTATGCGGCTAAGTGGAAGGTTTTTCGTCGTTGGTGTAGGGATCATTCTGTAGATATATTTGATCCCTCTATACCAGACATTGCAAACTTTCTAGTATACTTGTTTGACGAAATCAAACTGCAGCCTGTTACTATAAAGGGTTATAGATCTATGTTATCTGATACCTATGCACATCATGATAGTTTACAAATTGGATCTAATGTCTCTTTATCGAAATTGGTTAGAAACTTTTCGATAAATAGACCCAGAACTCTTAGATTAATTCCTAAGTGGAATTTAGCTTGGGTTCTCCTTAAATTGAAGGAAAAGCCATTTGAACCTCTTGGGACAGTAGATTTCAAATTCTTATCTTATAAGACAGCTTTTCTCTTAGCTTTCCCTTCTGCCAGAAGAGTCAGTGAGCTTCATGCACTATCGGTGGATGATTCTCATTATCGTAGTGTTGGGAACACTATCACCTTCACTACTAATGTGGGTTTTTTTAGCTAAGAATCAGGCTCCTAATAAATATCCGGAACCTATTGTTATTAAGGCTCTTCCGTCTTCAGACGGGCGTAGGCCTTTACTCTGTCCTGTTAGAGCACTACGTATCTATAAACAGAGATCTCAGTTTATCAGAAAGGGACGGAAACGTTTCTTTCTGTCTTTGATGCCTAATAGAAAGGACATTTCAGTCCATTCTATTGCTAGATGGATTCAGTTAACTATCCGTACTGCTTATGAAGATTTATCTTCTTCTCAGCAGTCTGTGCTTAAGATTTCTGCTCATGAAGTAAGAGCTCTTTCTACTTCCTGGGCTTATGCTAATAGTGTTGCTATTACAGATTTAATGAAGGCTGCTTATTGGTCTCAGCCATCCACATTTACGAATTTTTATCTCAGAAATATTGAGTCCATTTCTGGAGACCTGCATTGTTTAGGTCCGTTATCTGTTGCTCAGAATGTCGTCCACTAAACAGTTGCAACTATAGTTATGCAGGCTTTCTGTTCCGGCAGTGACTCCGTCCGGCTGCCCTCTTCGCTCTGGGCTATTTGACCCAGGGCAAGGGGAAGGGGGGGGGGGGGGGGGGCGGGTGTTCCCTTAGGTCACCTGCTTTATAGTGAAAAGCAAGGGAATGCCTCCTCCAAGTCAGTATTTCTGAGTCGCTTCCGGGATGGTTTTAAAGTGTAATATTAATGTTTAATTTCATTCATGTCTTATTTTTAAAGTGTAGCTCGGTGTGAAGCATTTGTATATGTCAAGTGTCAAACGGGCTTTAATATACAATACTCGGACACTTTTAAATGATTATAAAGAGTCTCAATTCTCTGGACTACTTTATTTATTGGCCTGCTTTAAAAATAATTAGTATAAGGGTTATACTGGATGTTAATAGAGAACATGAATGTTATTGTGCTCAATTATTAAGGGTAGTGTATCTTTCTAATTTAATATTAAATAAGAAAGATACATGTAAAGCCTAATACTCCTTTTCTCCTTAAGGGGTTACCTCTTTACTATATAGTTGAGCTTATTGGATTTTCCTCTATGTCCTAGGCCCTCCAGCCTGTTTACTATTCAGCTAAGTCTGGGTCATTGGTACAGTATAAAAATGTTAAAAAATTTATAGTAATTTATATATTTTTTATACTTACCAATGACCCAGACGGGGATGGCCCTCCCTGGAGTTGGGAACTCTTGCCTCCCCGCTGAGTACATAGCGCTGACCAGGCACTGCCAGTAAGAATGATAATTGGCGCCAATTTCGGGACGACTGCGTCACTGCGCATGCGCAGTAGAGGCGTACTATGGAGGTCCTTTAGGACATGATTTCTTTTTGTTTTGGATGCAAAATTTGGGGATTGGGGGGCAAAATTTGTGTTTGGCCCTGGTTTTGTTGGAGTTAGCACCAGCTAAGTCTGGGTCATTGGTAAGTATAAAAAATATATAAATTACTATAAATTTTTTAACTTTTTAATGAAATTATGTTAAGTTACCTATTTTCGAGGCAGCAGCCATTTTGTTTTCATTTTTGTTATCATGTTACACTGATTATTCAGTTTTTTCATCCCACCCTTTCCGTTAAGTCAGCTCTTGCTATTCTCCCATGCTTTTGGCATATTTTCTGTAATTATTATTACTAAAATTTCTTGGGAGTTTTAGCTGAATAACAGAATGAATTCTGTTCTTTTCCCCATGTTTACGTCTTCACCTATGGGTGGTTAGGCGTTGTGTTCTGCATCTACCATCTGATGTTCTGCAGTTTCTTCCCTGGAAGTCTCTGTTTTGCATCAGATAGTGTATTATTGGTAACTGATTTCGGGCCTGGGTGCCTGGAGTCTTATTTTAGTGTTTTTACACTTATTGTTTACATTTACAACAGCCCTCTGTGTGAGGGGGGGTTTCTTGAAAATAATATCTTGATGTTAATTTAATCATAACTAGATACATTATTATTGTTCGTAAGTGTTGCATAAATTGGGCTAAACGTTACTTTTCAGAAACTTGGGCTGTTCTGAAAAAATATTTTTTCAAAATAATTTGATTTCAATAATTTTTTCTACGTTAATGGATCATATTATTATGTATTTTGATTGTCAGGGATTGGTGCGAGTACCAGGACTTTGTTTTCTTTTCACATTGAAAGGATTTTGATCAATTGTAATAAGAGGAAATCTTCCTCTGACTTTTATAATCATTCTATATGTAGTCAGTGTACTCGCACTAACTCCTGTTCTGTATGTGATGATTTCGATGACAACATGGGAAGCGTATGTCGCGGTATGTTAGTGGGAAATTGGACATCCCGGTCCTTTCCCCGCAGGGTCACTCTGCTTTATCAATTTCTATTTCGGACGATCAAGATTAGGGTGATGTATCCGTGATGTCTTCCAACAGTGTGCCTCCGTCGTCACAATTAATGTAGGGCTAGCGGAAGGTGCTCATGTAAATACGCCAATTGCCTAAGAAGACCCTAGTAGGTTCGACGGCCTTTGACGTCCGTTAGCTCGCCCGGTGTAGCGTCCATTCATCGAATGGTTCGGCAGCCAGGTCCGTCCGTTGCGGTCTAGAAGGAGTTTTGCGGTGATGCGAGCACTATAAATCAACCAAATGCACGCCCAGTGACAGCGGCTTAGAGGGAGAACGGAGGAAGCCTTTTAGTCCGGTTCCTAGCTCGTTCAGGTCCATCCGGACGGCGAGCGAGAGAGGCTCCTCTCTCGTACAACAACATCTGGCCCCAGATGTTGTGGTACAAAATGTTTCGCATTTGGAGCATACGTCCGCCGCTCGGGACGCTCCGACATATAGTCAGTCCGGAGAGACTGTCAATAAGGCTTCCTCATTCTCATGGTAGCGCACACGACCGCTCTTGGCTACGTGACCTCGGGTATCCAGTCAGCTTCGCCAGTCAGAGAATCATCGGCGACCAGTTCACACCATCCAGTAGCCAGGGACACGAGGCCTGCAGACTCCGGACGTTCGCACAAGAAGGTGTTCGGGAGTCAACGTGCACGGAGCTTCCGGCGGCAATGCATCGTAAGACCGCTACTGCACAGGCCTCGGGGACGGACGTGCTATCCCAAATAGCACAGCTTATCGCAGCATCCCAGCAACAACTGAATCTGTCGCACGATGTATTAGCCGACGATGCTGGGTCGGGATGCTCCGCGAAGCGGGTACGGACGTCCGAAAATTTCATCTGGTCCGACGGGATACCGAAAGGGATTCGGAAGATTTCGAACTTTCCCTTTCGGAACAACATATGCTGTTGTGTATGTCATCTGACTTGATCTTCTACAGGTTCTTTCGTCGGACCAGAATGCTGCGATGCCGGATAAGAAACTGATAGCGTCGGTGGACTTAGAAACTTTTGGTTCGGTTCAGGGACATCGTCCCTCAGTTCCGACATAGTCCAATAATGTCACACAAATTTTCGAATTATTGAACGACGCTATATATTTATTATTATATGCTTGTTATTACCAAGCATTTCTGGTTTCTTGTTCGCAAAGTTACGGAGATGTCTTTCAAAAGTGTGCCTCTGTCGTCATAGTTAATGAAGAGCTAGCGGCAATAAGTGCTCATGGAATATGTCTATCGCCTGAGAGGTCCCTTGTAGGATCGACGGAGTGACATTCGCTAGCTCACCCGGTGTAGCGTACATTCATCGAATGGTTCGGCTGCCGGGTTCGTCCGTTGCGGTCTAGGAAGGAGATTTGGGTGATGCGAGCACTATAATAATTTTAGTACTCACCCAGTGACGGCGGATTGAGGACAGATCGGAGGAAGCCTGTTAGTCCGGTTCCTGGCTCGTCCAGGTCCGTCCGGGCTGTGAGCGAGAGAGGTCCCTCTCTCGTCCACCAACATAGGGGACCGCATGTTGTGGTTCAGATATTTTACATTCGGAGCATATGTCCGCCGCTCGGGACGCTCCGTTATATTGACAGTCCGAGAGACTGTCGATAATGCTTCCTCATCCTCACAGCAGTGCACACGACCGCACATTGGCTACGTGACCTCGAGTATCCGACCAGTTTCGTCATTCAGTGATTCCACGGCGAACAGGTCACGTCATCCGGTAGCCAAGGGACACGAGGCCTATACACTCCGTCCGCTCGCATAATTGTAGTATGCACGGGGTAACGATCACGGAGCTTCCAGCGGCAATGCATCGTAAGACCGCTTCTCCACAGGCCTCAGTGACGGACGTGCTATCCAAGTTAGCACAGTTTTTCGCAGCATCCCAGCAATCGACAGTTTCTCGGTCGGATCAGGAATTATCCGACGGCGCTGGGTCGGTGCGGTCCGCGGTTGCATCAGGTTCGGACGACCGAACGCTTTATAGGGTCCGACAGGATGGCGAAAGGGATTCGGACGATTTCGAGTTTTCTCTTTCCTAACATCGGAAGCTGCCATACATTTCTTCCGGCATTATCTTCCAGTGGTTGTTCCTTCGGACTACATTGCTGCGATATTGGATAAGAGACTTATAGCGTCATTGGACACGGAATTTTGGATCGGTTCAGGGACATTGTCCCTGACCTACCGACACAGTCCAATAATGTCATTAGAACATGTGTATTATTTATCGACGCTATATATATATATATAAGCCTGCTACCAAGCATGATAGTTTAGTTTCTTGTCCGCAATGCTCAATTCTGCCTTTTATCATTTATAGGAATAATTTATTTTGGCAGAACAGGGCATATCGAGAGTTCATATGCGTCTTGACGGCGTGGTTAAGACTGGTAATAATTTTTTTCGCCGTCTATGTCTTTTCCAACCACAATGTTGGAAACGACAATGATGTCAATAGACTTAACTTAGACGCTTTGGCATACGTAATCCACCTTACTGAGGCGTTATCATTACGTCTTCAAGAGAAAGAATTCCGGGATATGATCCTCAATGTGATTTCTTTTGAGGGCAGTACTTTGTTCACGTATAACTCCGCCCTTCAGTGGCTACTTGGAGTTGGTTAGACGTGACGCTGCCCTAGCTACATCCACGCGCGTGGATAGTAAGGTGAAGAACTCTCTCAGAGTCGCTTCGTTCTCGGAGAAGCTTCTTTTCGACGGCAACTTTTCAGCAATCCACGAATTGCTCGATTTACGCGTTCTCTTGTCTATCTAGTGTAGCAAGAGATTCAGACTGGGGCAAACATTCGGTGGTTGACTCAGAGAGTGCCACTGCAGTTGCCGGATCCGAGTTTTATATTATGACGGTTACCAGTCAAACAGGTTGGGATACAATATTGATCCCAACGGATTCGAAGTGCCAGGGTCTTTGGGTTCCGCAGTCTCTAAGCAAGCACTTATCTTCCACGGAATAATGTTTTTTAGGCTTGCTTTATGTTATTGGATGAACATTATTCAGAAACGCATGTCCAAATCCTGTCCGATAATACGACAGTAGTGGCGTATCTCCGGAACCAGGGAGGCACTCATTCGTTTCCGTTATTCAATTTAATGGAAAGAATCCTCCTGTTTGTTATAGTACACCAAGTTCTGCTTCGGTCCGTCATATTCCGGGTCGTCTGATTGTATTACCGGACTCCCTTTCACTTATGGGTCGCTTGTTGCCGTCAGAATGGACTCTCAACAAACAAGTATTCAATCAGATTTGCTATCAATGGGAGCGCCCAATGATAATTTATTTACGACACAACTTGCTAATCAATTGCAGACGTATGTGTTTACATGTCCGGATTTCTGAGCTCATGTTGTTAACGCTCTATTGATCAAATAGGACGGAATGATAGGATATGCGTATCCTCCTGCGCTGTTGTTTCAGCAAGTCTTGCTATGATAAACAACCACAATACATTTCTGTTGATAGCATCTCTGTCTTCACAGAGACCGTGGGTAAATTTACTCTGATGTCTACTGTGGGACTTAACGCGAAAACTTCCTCCATGAGAGGATCTTTTTTCGCTGGGTAAAATCGTGTCATTTTCATCACAACCCGCAAGGTCTCAACCTTCACGTATCCCGTTGTGTGGTCCTTATTGCTTTGTAAGCATTGTACTGGACGAGCTTTGGACGCGATTTCTTACTGTAGGAGAACCTCTTCTTCGCTATACTATGCGGCTAAAGTGGAGGCTCTTCCGTCGTTGGTGTAGGGATCACTATATTCATATTGTTGATCCCTCCATACTAGTCATTGCAACTTTCTAGTATACTTGTTTGACAAGATCTACTGCAGCCTGTTACTATTAAGGTTATAGGTTTATGTTATCTCATACCTATGCACTCTATGATAGTTTACAATTGAGTCTTATGTCTCTTTATCTAAGTCAGTTAGTAACTTTTCGATAAATAGACTTAGAATCATTAGATTAAATTTCTATACGGAATTTAACTTCGGTTCTTATTTAGCTAAGTAATTATTTGAGCCTCTGGAAATAGTAGTTTTCAAATTCTGACCTTTTAGACAGTAATTCTGTTGGCTTCTCTTTTACTGAAGAGTCAGTGAGCTTCATGCACTATCGTTGGATGATTCTCACTTTCGTAGTTTCGGAATCACTACTTCCTTTACTATTTAGGTTGGATTTTTGCATAAGAGTCAGGCTCCTAATAAATATCCGGAACCTACTGTTATTAAGGTCCTTCCGTCTTCGTACGGGCATAGGCCTTTACTCTGTCCGGTTAGAGTTTACGTATTTATAAACAGATATCTGTTTATTACTACGGGCGTAAGCTTCTTCTGTCTTTTAGGCCTAATAGAAGGACGTTACGCTCCATTCTATTGCTAATGGATTCATTTAACTACACTCTAAATTCGACTGGGTTGAAATTTAACCCAACCATAAGGTAGGGTAAAAATGGGTTGTTTATTGGGTCATTTTGAACAAAATTGACTTTTTCACTTTGTTGAAAAAATGGGTTATTGACTTTAAACCCAAAATTGAGTTAAATTTTGAGAACTTGGTGCATATTATTTCGTATAAATGTTATTAAGTATTTTGTGGATTATTTAATTTATTGAAGCTTATAAAAGTTCTCAAATATATGGAAATAAAAGGGAATGTACTTTCAAATGGATTTTTTTTTAAAATTGGCTTATTGCATTTTCAAATTCGAAAACCCCGCCACAAATAACATCGTCTTCTGCATCATTCACTTGGCGGTCAAAACATGTGATATCTCCCATCAACGTCGCGCCAAAAGAAAAAGAAAAAAAAAAGAAGACAATCTTTCCTATCACCGCCATTCTGTCCATCGTCTCTTGGACATATTCACACGTGCGTGTCCACGCTGTTTTTTATTACTGGTGCTCTTGTCTATTTCGAAAGACATGCTGATCTACAGAAATTTGGCTGACCGACCAGGAAGTGATTGTGAAAAAACTGTTGAAAGACTGGAATTTGACAGAACCAAGGCAAACATTTGAAGGTAGTATCTACAATAATTCGACACATATCAGTTTGGTGAGTGTGAAGATGTGACCGTTATTAATGGGGCGGCGATGCAAATGTTTTCACTGTTTCAGCCACAGAAACGGTATGTCAATTTACCACACAGAACAATATAAAAAATTGAAATATTGAAATAGGTTTTAAAATACAGGGGGCATTCGGCAATTTGAAAGGGCTCTGGGATGTTCTGTAACTTCTGTTCCAAGACTAGTCCAAACTTGAACCCACGGCCTCTGCCTGTAATGTAATGTTTTGGTTTCTCACCTCATCAGAATAATACCGTACGTATCCTATGCTATGTGATCGAAAAAGGGTACTTTTAAATTCTATTTCAAATATAGTTCAGCTATTGGAAGGTTGTGACTGCCCACTGCATTCAGATGCAGTCCATTCAAATAAAGTTTAATTCCAGCCGGCGGTTACTTGGAGGTACATGTACGCTAGTCCAAACTTGAACCCACAGTCTTTAATATAATTTGGGGAATTAGTACGTCCTGTGAGTCCAATGCTGACCCATTCAAGACTTTCTAGATTCGATACAAGTTGTTTGCTCGTGATCCACCTAGCATCATATCTCGCCTCATCAGAACAATATAACATACCCACTGGCCAGGAGCTTTGTGTCGATACATGTGATCGAAAGAGGGACACATTATACACATTATGAGCAATATGTCAATATCGAAACATGTTGGTCACTTCATAAATTCTCGAATGTTGTATTTTTACTCGAAAATCATCAGTATCTCACTTTCAATCACATATCCACACAAAACTCCTGGATATGTTATATTGTTCTGATGAAGTGAGATTACATTAGTCCAAACTTGGACCCACAGTCCGTAATATAATTTTTGGGGGTTGGTTAGGCCTGTCGGTCCAATGCTCTCGATCCCCGTGCTGTACTATATGATCGGCAAACGATTTACTTGCCGGTCTATCTCACCTTGTGAGAACAATATGACATATCCTGAAGCTTTGTGTTAGTATGTGACCGAAAGAAGGATAATTGTAAAAAACAAAAACCTCTATGTTGGAAGCGTTCGGTCACTGTATTGTTCAGAATGAAAGATTCATATCATCGAAGTGGTTCGTGAGAATGAAGTTGGCAGCCATGTTTTGTATTTTTAAACATTATGACGTCATTTATTCCTTAGGCAGTTGGTTGCAATCAGGGAATTTTTTCCAGCCCAGTGATCTCTACCAGAGTTATATTAATATAACTCTGGTAGAGATCACTGAGCTGGAAAAAATTTGGACTGGAACTACATTCGTTCTCGGGTTAAGAAATCGTATACGAAATTTTCAAGATCTACAGTTAAAACTAGAAGTCCTGTCATGAATTGCGCGCTAATAGCACGTCAATCTGCGAACTTTTTTTCGTAGTATGGCTATCAAATTCTGTACATAAGGCCTGAGCACAAGCAATGTTTCAGCCAATGGACCTCCGGGTAAACTTCATTTCCCCTAACAGAATGCAAATTGAAAGGGCCAGGTAGAACTTTGCTTATTTTATTAAAATTCTGTTTAAGTGCTCCTCGGGGCTGATCAGCCCGGACTCAAGGCAAGCCCTGGATTCAGTGATTTTACTCACAGTCAGCAGGTCATCATAGGATTAGGACTCATTTAAAACAACTCTCAACTCTGTAATGCCAATGAAGGTTCAACATTTCCTAAAAATTTTGACATGTTAATTGCATAGAGTTCATTGTAGTTCTAATAAACTCCTGTTTATTGTATAAAAAATATTGTAATGTGACGAGATATTACTGTAAGTCACCAACTTCCCTTTATTTATCAACCTATTTGGCCCCACTACATCCAATTGAGGGATTTAATATATTATGCCTTGTTTGCCAGAGCTCCTTGAGCTCTGTCAAACAAGATATAATATAATAAATGCTCAGTTTAACTCGGGATATTTGAATATGACCAAATCCCTGTTAACTGAATACACCTGTTAATTTAATAAATCCCACTGGTTAGGTTGCTATGCAATTAAAAGGGTTCCATTGTAGTACATGCAGATAACATCATATATGCAAAAACATTTTATCAAGTACATATTTTCAAATTTTGTCTCCAAAACAGTGCTTATGACCCCTTATTGGAAAAAACTTGTTCAAATGAGGGACTGCCAAAAATAAAAAAATAGGAATGGTAGTTTTTGTGAAAGGCATTAGTTGGATATGAACATTATGTACATCAGCCTTGTTCGGTGAAGGATTAAATTTCAGTAGCAATACTTTGTTAAATGCCGAATTTATCAAAAATTGTTCCAGTCAAGTGAATTTTTTGAGAGGTATAGCCCTTTTATTACTTTTTTTAACTTGGAAAAATTGTTGAAACTCTTTGTCGTTCAACTTTTAACTTGAGTTTGGGTTAATTGATTGTAAACGTATTTGGTATACAACTTTCTAACCCCATTATGTGGTTGCCTCCCTTGCAGTTGCCATCTTTTTGGGGAGACATGTGGCTGCGTGGCCTTTTATTGTGAATAATGCTGGGCAGTTTAGACATTTCATTAGATAAAGGGTTAATTGGCAGGACTGCTTGTCAGGTCTTATCCTCATGAGTCTAAATTTGAATTTAATCTCTTGGCGTCATTGAAAACTAAAAAATGATGACCTTCATCCTGGTAGGTGGCCCAACACTGCATTACAGGTAAGTATTGATACATCTTGTTCTCATTATAGTTAAAACTAGACATCCTGTCATCATAAACTGTGCATTTAGGCACCCAATGTAGATCTTCTGTTTCTCAGGCCATTTTTTTTTTAAAAAAAGGCATGCGGGCAAGCGTTATTTTTTAAAATTTGTTACTTTATTTTAACCTTTCAAGGAGTGAAGACTTTTATACACATTTGCTACACTTTGACAGTGTACACCTTGAGGCTTTGCAGTTTTTTCTAGGCAAGTCTTGCCTGTACAGGCAGCCAAGACTTGCATGTAAACGATTGCCAAGAAACTTAGATTAACTTGGGTACTTTATGTGACATAAACCAATAAATTATTTTTTAAAGTTTGCATGGGTAATAAAACATAGCGTACGGCAGCCAAAATGAGGGCCTGAGAAACAGATATTTTTTTTATTCTGCCTTATCTAGACTTACACCAAGTTACATGTAATTGTGGGTAGGACTTTCACACAATTTCCATATCGAACAGCATCCAAACCACAACAGATTCTCCTGGTTACTCATAACAAGCACAAGCAATGTTTTTGCCAATGGACCTCCAGGTTAAACTTGGAGGTACATCGGCTGAAACATTGCTTGTGCATTGGGCATATGTATACATAATTTGATAGCCTTACTATAATCATAGCGTGCAGGTGAACATGCATTATGGTGTGCCTTTGCACATAGTAGGCCTGCTGGCATTCTTAAAAATGTTGGAGGGCTAAAAATTGCTCCCCTCGCATAGCCTCGAGGCGCATTTAGCACTCCTTACACTTACAAAACTGTTAAGAGTGACAAAATGAAGTTTTATTATTAATGAATTCTGCCTAGTGCGCTTTGTTAATTTTATTTGGTGCTGCTAACAAGGCAGTCTCTGTGAGACTGCTAAACTGCCCCTCCCACACCCTCAGGCCTCAGTGAGGCTTGGAGGTGTGGGATAGGCAGTGTGGCCTTCTTTCAGAGAGCATTAACATAGCAGAGATCCAAAACAATGTGGGTTTTAGGAATAGGCCGTTAAGGTAAACATTATTTTCTAAGGCCAGGGGCACTACTTTTCGCCTTCCTTAATTTTTTTCGTCGAACGGTAGGCAAGCGAATCAATCGCTCTCTTGAAAATGCCGGGCCTGACATACATGTAATTCATGTCAGAACTTCTAGTTTTAACTGTATGATCACATTTTTATGCCCCCACAAATTTTGGCCGAGGGCATTAAGTGTTATACGAAATGTGGTTTCCAGATGATAACTTTAGAATTTGTTATCTGCTCCAAACTTGGTATTTGGCTTATCACAACAAAATACAGGTCAGGTTCAAATATGGTGTCGGACCCAACCATTTTTGCCTGAATTTTGGCCACTGTTGGACTTTGAATGTGTTAAATATTTGGTTTCCGAACAGTGACTTTAGTATCTGTTTTTTGATCAGCTTCAAACTTGGTATGTGGTTCAATTACAACAAAATACAGGTCAAGTTCAAATATGGGGTAGGCCCGAAAAATGTTTGCATGAATTATGGCCCCTGTTGGACTTAGAATGCGTGAAATATTTGGTTTCTGGACGATAACTTTAGTATTTGTTTTTCGATCAACTCCAAATTCAGTATGTGATTTAGTCAGAACAAAATCCAGCTCAAGTTTTAATATGGGGTTGGTCCAACAAATGGCAACAATTTTTTTAAACTGTTTATAATCACTGAAGTCTATCATAAAGTGGGAGCATCAGTGTCCCAATAGGACCCATGGGCATAGTTGATGGCATGCTGTATACAGTACTAGTGTTGGTGATATGGTTTAATGGTGATAAGATAAGATATTTATTGTTTCATTTTCTTGTGTATCAATTATGCAGATTATACAAACTTTAACCCATTTAGCGATATTTGTACATATTAGTTGTGTAGAACTGTACGACTCAGACTGCAGGCTGTATTTATGTACCAATCTTCACAAAACTTCTCAGGCACCTTTTCTATCACCATGTGACGAGAACAAGTTGTCTTGGATGATAAATTTGGGGTGCGGGCATAAGCAATGATTGAATTCAGGATATGGACATTCTTGGCAATGGGGAGTGTGGGGGGGAGGGTGCATAGCCAACCTTGGTGTTGCACTTGTTAATAAAAATATTGGTTTGAATATACTAGTAAGTATGAGGTAGAATCTTATATGCCAACATAATGAATAGTATTGAATACTGAGATTTCAAAGCAACCTTAAAACATTTCAAATACATGTATGCAAACTTCTGGATAAATTACCTCCAAATTCTCAAATATAAACTCAAAGTTTCTACAGTTGAGGCAAAATTTTAAGACTTTAGTTCAAATGGTTTATTTTGATGATGGGCTGATAGTCCAACCTGGTGAAAATGAAGAAAGATAGGGGACCAAATAAGAATCATATTGGGTGAAAAAAGGACTAAAAATTAAAAATTGTTTGAGTACATTTATGTTTATTTGAGTCACTAGATTTATTTAACTTAACCTGTGTTAACCTTTTACCTAACATAATGACCAAAACCAGCCAATGCCATGTATTCACAAAAATGGCCACTCAAAGTTTATTATATTTCCATTTTTTGTTTCAATCACATACATGTAGCTTATGACCCCTCATTGGAACGAGTTGGTCAAGCTAATTCCATTGAGGGGTAATGAGATATGTTTTGGGGACAAAAAATGGAAATTTTTAGTTGCACATATACAAGAATGTTTTTTGTTTGTCGTCTGAATGTGTCAAATATTTGGTTTCCGAACAGTAACTTTAGTATTTGTTTTTTGATCAGCTTCAAACTTGGTATGTGGTTCAATTACAACAAAATACAGGTCAAGTTCAAATATGGGGTAGGCCCGAAAAATGTTTGCATGAATTATGGCCCCTGTTGGGTACATGTTGTTCAACTGGTATCTTTTTTATTTTAAATTTCTCCTTTGCAGAAAAGAAAACTTGGAGTTTGGAACTTTAATCCAACTTAAGAAGAGAGTGAAAGAAGCACTGCAAAGGAAGGAATGTGAACAGTGAGGTGTTTTCTTGACCATTTGATGATGCATAACGTTGGAAAAAATCTTATAGTCAACAGTGAGTGGTGTACAAAGATGGACTGAAGACTGTCTGCTGCTAGTATCCATATAAACTTTTTTTCATAAGATTCTCAAATTGTGTGGGAAAATCTGGGATACTTAAGTCAAAGATATATTTAAAAAACATTTGAAACATGCATCCACTGCATTGAGGAGGTTTCTGTTACTGAACTGCTTTATTTCCAATTTATAAGATATAGAGCTGTTGGTTAATGACGTTTTCCTGAAAGTAAAAGATATGGTTGTTGTTTGTCTTTGTTTGACACAGATGAATATTCTTATGGTTAAACATGTCCAGAAACTATTTTGTCATATCTTTTCTTAGATCATGGTTATTTAATCTCAAAATTGATGAGAATTTTGAAAAAATTCCTTCTACTTGTAGTAACAATTAAGTGTACTTTTTTGTGAAGAAATGTTTTTAAAATGTTACATTGAGGGACGAGGCTGTCTGCTGACCACATATACTACACATATTTTTCATAAAATTTCCAAAACGTGTGAGCAAATCCTGGACGCTTAAAGCCAAAGACATAAATATTTGAAACATGAATCCACTACATTGATAAGGTTTCTGTGCTGAATTGCTTTATTTCCCATTTTTTGATATATATCCTGGGATACCAGACTGTGATTTATATTGACATCAGTTTGCATGGGGGGGGGGGGGGGGGGGGGGGTTATGGCCTTTTACAAATGATTCATTGTATTGATTTTTCAGAGAAGTTGTTAACTCAGCAATATATTAAATCAATAAAAATTTTGTATTCTGTGGGTGTTCATATATATCAGGGTTCCCCTTGGTAGTGTCTGCTTTCGCCTACTACAGTGCACTTTTGTGTACAACATCAATCATGTAAAATTGTACCAGTTGGGATTGGGGATATAAACAGATATCACCTTATTTACCTATGGAAATGGACTTCTGGTGATTGATTGGCACACGGTTCTTTATTCATTCATTCCAAAGCTAATATGCTCCAAAACAGATACCATGCAGTAATGTATTTCAGAAATTTCAAAACATAAGCAATTATTGGATTTTTGTGCTGATAAAACAAGGTCATGGTGTCATTTGTTGAAATATCCTCTTGGAGATCTTTCCAACAAATGATACAAGAACCTTGTTTAATGAAGATATATATAAATTATTTTCCTGTTTACCCAGAGCCTTTTTCAGCAAGTATATCCATAATGATAAACCATTAACCATGTTATAGCATCAATTGTTGGAAAGCTCTCTCAGAGACGGGTTCCCCACAAATGGAATAGGGCCAGTGGTATTGAAAAAAATATAACAAATTAATGCATGGCATAAATACATGTACTAAGTATTGGTTACATCATAGAAAGCGAGTGATGTAGTATATACAATTGCGAGGGTCTTCACAGGGGATTTGAACAATTTATATTGTATGTTCAATATCACAAGCCGATATGGTGTAGCTGACTTGACACAAACTGTTGTTTTCTCAGTCAAAAACACAAGGCACAAAATGCAGCACGAAGTATTCACTCTCAATGCTGAATAAAATTATTTGAGCTACTTTCATTGTGACTAAAAAATAAAAAATTTTGTTTCCAAAACCTAGCATATGGCCCCTCATTGGAACAAGCTCAATGAGCTTCTTCCGATTTGGGGTCACAAGCTGTGTTTTGAAAACAAAAACAAAGCATAATAAAATTTGAAAACGAGATTTGTGTTCACAGCACTGGTCAGTTCTTTCCATTAAATTGGGGAAAGGGTTAACCCTTCACCAAACATGGGTAGCAGATGACACCTGCAAAATAAATTCTTGAACAACTAAAAAATTTCAATTTGTGTATAAAAACATAGCTTATGACCCCATGTTGGAATGAGCTAAACAAGCTCATTCCCATGAGGGGTTAGAAGCTATGTTTTGGAGACAAAAAACTGATAACATACATGTAATAAATTTTGACTGGAGATTTTTGTTAATAGTGCTGGCTGTTTTGGCCAGTTGTGTTGACCTTGGGTGAAGAGTATCATTTTGTAACAGATCTCCTGTTCCGTACTTCATATTGATTGCATTTGAGCTTGTTAAAACATTGCCAATCTCAAAGATGTTTGACAGCTTGGTCTGATGTTTAGCGAATTTGTGTAATTCGATATCGAAATTGTGTGAAATTCTTACGCGCAGGTAAGGCAAGATAAGCACACAGTTCATGACAGGACTTCTAGTTTTAACTGTATGTAATCTTGTGCAGGCAAGAATTGTCCACTTTGAAAATAAAGTGGTAAACAATATTAAATTTCAAATTCAATCCACTGCTCTTTATTTTGATGAACTTTATGGCTTTGTTAGATCATCTTGTAAAGTGACTTTAGTGAGTTCATCTATAGTCACCCCCCTTTACCGTATGTTGTACTGTAACACCATGTTTATGACATTTCCCCCAAAACCATGCATGCGCTGGTCCAATTTCTTCAAATGTTGGGTAAATGGTATTGTCCGACTCCAATACCAAGTCAGATGTGTTCACATGGGTTACCTCCCCCTCCTGGGTAGGACCACAACCCCAAAGTTGGCCTAAATCTTGAAAAATCTTCTCATGAGCCAGTGACTACAATGACTTAATACTTGGTGTACAGCGTCTTTTTTGGGGTTACAATTTGAAATCGCTCAAATGAAGTTTGTGGGGCAATATTTGCTGTGGTAATGGGAGAGGCACCAATTTTGGCCTTGCCCCAAATTCTTATTTTCAAAACCGAGAGGCCAATATAAAGCAAATTTGGTAGGAGGTATTAAATACTTGATTTATGCAAACAAACAAAAAATCACCCGCTGCCCTGTGGAAATTGCAGAAGCTCAAATAGAAAGAATTTTAAACAAGCATATCTCCAAAACTACACAGCACTGAGAATTCTCATTTGGTGTGACACTTCCTTAGGTTCCAGTTAACAGGAGTATGCAATTAACAGGAATTGGGTCATTTTCCTATCCGCTAATGATAAATTAAGTATTCATTCTATTGTATCTTGTTTGACAGAGCTAATTGAGCTTTGTCAAACAAGATACAATAGATTCAATGTCAGAATTATGTATGCAGGTCCCCAAAATGTCTATCAATATTGGGAATTCGCTATTCATCCAAGTAATAACCCAACAGAATGTAAGGTTTTTTATTTAACCCTTTACCGAATGCGGGTGCAGAGGACACTTGCAAACTAAATTCTTGTATAACTAAACATTTTCAATTTTTGTCTAAAAAACACAGCTTATGACCCCACATTCTAATGAGCTCAACAAGCTCATTCCAATGAGTGGTCATAAGCTGTGTTTTTGAGTCGAAAATTGAAAACTCAAAAACATTCAAATGGCGATTTTTGTACATGTATATAGTGCAGACACTTTTGGCCATTACGTTGGGTAAAGGGATAAGAGGCTCAATTTGTAATGAAGATATGGTAAATGGTTTGGCATTTGTAATGTTTATTCAGTTAACAGGGATGTAATGTTCTAATATCAGTTCACAGGAAATTTGAATAGGCCAGTTTGGTCTGTGTTAAAAAATAAGTATCTGAAAGGCAACTGTTTTTTCCTGTTAGTAAATTCACTACCGGTACAGGGGAAGGGTGGGGGGGGGGGGGGGGGGGGCGAGGGGGATACATTTTCAAATTGTTTTTTGCACCATCAGTCGAAATCTTATTTTTGGCATTTAAATTCCTTAGAGAGGGGGATGAATTCAAATTTGGGTGGTTTAGTCCATGCAAGGATTGTCCAATTGAAAGTAAAGGAGTGAGCCGTATTAAATTTATATACTTCTCTGTCATTACCCCTTTACCTAACTTAACCAGCCAGCACTATTCACAAAAATCGACATTCAGACTTTATTTTATTTAAAATTATTTTTGACTCAAAAACATAGCTTATGGTCACTCATTAATTGGACTGAGCTTGTTGTGCTCATTCCAATGAGGGGGCATACATGTTTTTTATACCAAAACTTAAAAACTTTAGTTATTCAAGAATTTCCTTTGCAGTGTTGCTTTTATCCATGTTGGGTAAAGGGTTAAAAGTGTCAAGCAGAATACCTTGGAAAATAACTTATGTAACTGGTAAAAGTGACCCATTATTTGGGCTAATATAATATTCCAAAGTAACCCATTGTTTGGGCTAGAATAATATCCCAGTCCAATTTTGGGTTATTCTGACCATATTTTGATTTATTTTCTTTAACCCAGTGTAAACGACCCAGAAAAATAGGTTATTTTCAACCCAAATTGGGTGGAGTGAAATAGAAACCAATTTGGGTTAAAATATCTCTTCAACTAATGAATGGGTTGAGTTTATTAACCCAAAAGGGGAGTCAAATAGGTATTTCAACCCAAATTGGTTTAGAAAGTCAACTTTTTCAACCCAAAAAACAACATAATTTTAACTACCTCAGTGGGTTGTTTATTTAACCCAAATTATGGGTTGAACAAATTGACTAAAATTGAGTTACTTTATCTTTATTTTTGGGTTAAATCAACCACTTTTGAGTACATTTTTGTAACCCAATTCCAACCCAGAAACCTGTCAGTGGTAACTAAATTATGTGGTTGTTTATTTCAGCTCAAATTTTGGGTTGAAACGTTAACCCAATTATATGGTTGTTTAATTTAGCCCAAATTTGTGGTTGAAAAATGACCACAAAATTAGGTTACATCAACTCATCTTTGGGGTTAAAAACAACCACTTTTTTGTAGAAATTTTCAACCCAATTTTCAACCCCAAAATGACTACTACACTATGGGTTATTGTTTTTAAACCAATAATGGGTTAAAATATGTAACCTCTTGAATTGGGTTATTTCTACCCAGTGTTGGGTGCAGTGAAATAGAAACCAATGGTTGGGTTACAAAACAACCCATTTGGGTTATTTTTCAACCCAGTCGAATTTAGAGTGTATCGATACTGCTTATGGTATATCATTGACTTAGCAGTTGTGCTTGAGATTTCGGCTCATGAAGTAAGAGTTCTTCTACATCTTGGGCTAACATTAATAGTGTCGCTATTATAGATTTTTGAAGGCTGCTCATTGCGCTCAGCCATCCACATTCATGAATTTTTATCTCAGAAATATCGAGTCCTTTTCTGGAGGCCTCTATTGTTAGGTCTGTTATCTACTGCTCAGAATGTCATTCACTTAACAGTTGCTACTATAGCTAGGTAGGCTGTCTGTTTCGGCAGTGACTCCGTTCTGCTGCCCTCTTCGCTCTGGGCTATTTGGCCCAGGGCAAGAAAAAGGGGGGGGGGGGTGTTCCCTTGGGTCACCTGTTTTACTATGAAAACAAGGGGATACCTCCTCCGGAGTTAGTAATTCTGAGCTGTTATTGGGATGGTTGTTTTGTGAGAAGTTTATGTTTTAAAAATTCATTCAGGTCTTAGTTTTTAAAGTATAGCTTTAGAATATAGCACGTGTCAACGGACGTTATTATACAATCCTCAGACACTTTTAAGGAGTATAAAGAGTCTCTATTCTCGAGACTTACTTTATTTATTGGCTTACTTTAAAAATTAGTAGTATAAGGATTATACTAGATATTAATAGAGTACATGGATGCATGATGCTCAATTTTGGAAGGTGTTGTATCTTTCTAATTTATTATAAATAAGAAAGATACATGTAAGGCCTAATGCTTCTTTTTCCCTAGACGGGATGACTCTATTTTATATAATTGAGCGTATTCCAACTTGCTCTATGTCCTTGGCCCTCCAGCCTTTTTACTATTCAGCTATGTCTGGGTCATTGGTACAGTATAAAAATGTTAAAAAATTTATAGTAATTTATATATTTTTTATACTTACCAATGACCCAGACGGGGATGGCCCTCCCAGGAGTTGGGAACTCATACCTCCCCGCTGAGTACATAGCGCTTACCAGGCACTGGTTATAAGAATGATTAATATCGCCAATTTCGGAACGCCCTTGACACTGCGCATGCGCAGTAGAGGTGAAGTGTGGAGGGCCATTCAGGTCATGTTTTCTTTGGTTTTAGATGCAAATTTTGGGGATTGGGGGGCAAAATTTGTGTTTGGCCCTATATTTTAAGAGTTCGCACCAGCTATGTCTGGGTCATTGGTAAGTATAAAAAATATATAAATTACTATAAATTTTTTAACATTTTCGAGGTCGTACAGCGTTTCATTCTACTGAGTAGGAGATTTCGGTGATTGCAGCACTCCTGTCATTTACCTAAATATAAGAATCACATTTACCCAGTTTGCAATAGATTCTTCCATTACCATATCATGTTTCTGCCAGGGGCCCCGTTCAACTAAGGCTCACATGCCGTCAATCCCTTTCAGGTGTACATCACACAAGTAGCGAACTGCCAGTATTTTTGTATTGATTTTTAGGATATTGCATTTTGTGTTTAAGCTGACTTTATTTCTTTTCTATATCTTTTTTATCATTCTCTTTATTTTTTTTCGCTCTTCTACGTGGAAAGTTTAAACAATCTCACGCATCATCAGCTATGGGGGTTCGACTCTCACTGAACTGCTTTCATATTTGGATAGAGCCAACCTTAGTCCCGTGCCTGTCCCGCCGTCTGCCCCTTTTCCCAGTCAATGTGGATTATGTGTTTCTGCATTAGTGATTACTTGTGTGTGTGTTAAAATGTATTGTCTCAAACCTGACGGGGAAATGACATCAACCTGTCTTACCATGAGTCATCGTGCCCTCATGTCTGGTGCCTTGGTTCAGCGGGCGACAGTGGGTAATCGATGAAGTTAGGCAGGCTGCTTACTAAATTTCTTCTGCCTCCAAGGTGACGATGCTTGAGTATAGCTATTTATCCTAACCGTCCTCTTGTGTCAGTTTATCCAAGAGTTAGGGAGACAACCCAAAAAATAAGCTCTAAGCTTTCTGTCGAATCCCCTCCTTTAAAATGTATCTTCTTTAATATTATGCTGTGTAATGTTGTATAATACTAAGTTTTGTACAAGTATTCCATTCTGTATACAGCAAATGTAATATGTTCCAATAAATATTGCTTAAACTAAATATCTTTGATTGTAGATTTTCTGAAAACTATATTAATTGGCTTTCAATTACATTCTTATTCAGATGTGTAATTCTTCAAGTCTGGGAACTTTTTATCAAGATCCAAGTGAAAAGATAAAGGTTACTGTTAAAAAACAAACTTAGTTTATATCCATTATTTGCTTATGTGTGACAAAATAAAAGAGGATTAAGAAAACTAATCCACACAGGTACGATCAAAGAGGATTAAGTAAACTGAACCACACAGGGAAGCCATTTTCAAAGAGGATAAAGCAAACTGAACCACACAGGTAAGCTAATTTTTACTCAAAGTGTGTTTGAAATTATCTGCTAATAAAACAACATCTGACAGACACAAAAACATTGGTTTTTCAAGATATAACTGTTAATTATTATAAAAAAAGCTCATTTGAAAATATTGATAGAAAGAGAGTACTTTGTATAAAATCAGAAATTACTGTCTTGGATCAAGTCACATTCTCGAATTTTTTTTTCAGTTTATATGCCTGTAACTGTAATTTAATAAGCAATATCTTTATACTTGTATTAAAACTGAATTAAAAATAAATAATAAAAACAAAATCAATTCTCCTTTTCTTCAACAAATATTCCCTGCTTAGTTGTTCACAGGCAGGTGAAAACCTCAACCCTGTGAGGAGAGGCCACCTGTCTTGAGAGACCACTTTTGCTTGGCTAAAAGGGTGTCGAGACAGGTTCTACTGCATTACAAAATAATTATTTGCACTTTCCCTGCCCCCCTCCCCCCGAGAGGGAGGAGTATTTAACTAATAGTCTTGGTAAGCTCACAGTGTGATGATAAAACTTTAAGACAAAAGTTGTGAACTTAATACCGGTACTCTAGCTGGAGGGCATTGTGCAGTCCTATATACAGTGCAGCCTGATATCGAACAATCAATAAGCATAAGTTACGCCAAAGCTGATGATGATTCCATCTCTTTCTCTATAATCTCAGATGTCACAACCGATACACAGACGCCACAACTCGCATTATGATCAGCACAACAGAAACAGAAAACTACACCAACCACTGGAACATGATACAACCACACAACAATAGGCACCATTACTGCAAAGTCCAATGCTACATCAACATTACAACAAACAGAAGATCCCGAGTCAGTCTTTACTTGCCAAGGATGTCTTCAACAAGACAAACAGTAAGTTGCTGACTAAACTTTCCTGAAGACTCAACAGACCACCAGCAGATCTAGAAGACAGACAAATAAAACCACAACAAACACAATTTTTATTATTAGTTTTCAAGTTCATATATTTTGTCTTTGCCAGAATGTTCTTCTCATGTTGTAAAATCATCAGTAGGAGAATAAAGAATTCAAATAACACTTTTTTCACTACCCATGCCCGGAAATTGGAAATATGTCCCCAAAATGATAACATTTTGACCATTTCAACCATTTTTCAAGCAATCAATGTGTGCTATAGCTTAGTGTATTTGAGTGATATTGTAAAATTTCGATTCTGTGCTGTTTCCTCCAGGAAAGACTCTGCTGAGAGCTTCCAGAAACTGTATACATTCTGAGGATAGTGAACAGGAGAGTTAATTTATATGCAATATATCCACGGCCGTGTTACTGAGAAGCTGTGCATTTCTTGAAAAACCAATGTATTCACCTGAATGACTGTAATGACACTTTAAGTAGAAAACAGTAATTTCTTTCATTGTAATTTTTGGCCTCTCTTCTTCATAACAACCAACAGTATGGGTTGGAATATGTTACAGAATAACTTAAAGAAATAATAAAACACGTTTTTTTCATATTTTAGTGGGACCCTGTACAGATATATTATCCTGAAAAGTTCCCTCTAGAGGAATTTATGTCCAGCAATGGTATTATCAAGAGAATTATGTAGGTTAATGCTTTCTATTACATACTTTAGTTTTACAATGTTAACTGGTATACTTATACATGAAAAGCTCTTTCTAAGAGTTTTCCAGGGAATTATGCCAGAGTCTGATATAATTAGTTGAGATGATACTATGGGACTAAATCTGATTTGCACAGCTTCTTTCAAATGGCATATACTACATATGGTAGCCTCTTGGATCAGGTCAGGAATTGACATAGATCTATTCTAAACCCTTTAGCAAGCAACATTTATGCTATGCAAGAAAATGTCCTTGCAAGAGATTTATAGAAATGTTTCCCACATGATTACATAAAGGATATCTAGTGGTTTTGAGTGGCTACCAAAAATTATCTCATGAGTGACCTAGACAAACGTTTATTTTTCGTAAGCACTTGTGCGAACAAAAATGACAATTTATCTTGGTCACAAGATAATTTTTGATATTCACTCAAAAGCACTAGATTTTCTTTTTATTATACACTTTTTATAAGAGTCTGATAACTCTACTTGTTCCAATCTTGAACTGATACATGGAAGTAAACAGTGCATTGAATCATTGATACAATGAAGTGATTTGATTGATACTTGGAACAGATTGCATCTTGCATTCTAATTCAACTGGCGGGTTTCTAGTCCAAGCGTGGCCCGAAAGTCTATAATGTAAGTGTTTGGTTTGGTACGTCCTATGAATGGATGTACCAAATCAAAAACTTATATTATGGACTTTCAGGTCACGTTTGGAGTAGCGGGTTTCATGCATCAATTCAAGGTGAATACATGTTGAATTATTGCTGGAAATGATTGGTATTCACTCAAAGACACTAGATTTACTTTTCATTATACGTTTTTAGAACAAATGACTTGTATTCACCTTGAAGTGATGCTTTGAAAGCCGACATTTTGATTGATACTATCAAAGTGCAAATTTCTATATCTTCACGGTGGGGGATATGATTTCTATCTTTCTACAATTTCTTAAATAACTGAGTAGTGTCCCTAAGGTTTGGTATATGATTATCTATCATTTAGCATATAATAAATTATATTATCATTGATAGAATTAGTTAATGATGTTTGGCCAAATGTCTGTAACTGCATAAACCTAAACCATCCTCATGGTTTTGAATTATTGACACAAATCAACATGTCAGGCATTTGATGATCTAGATTTTGTTGACAGATGAAAACAGCTGATGTTAATAATATTTGAAGACAAATTTGCTATAACTCACTATGCCTATTATTTAGAAGAAACTATTTACTAAAAAATAGAATTTGCCTTCACCTTTATGATTATAACTGCATGAACCTAATTGAAACACAAGTTACATCTTGTAATTTAATCATATACCAATCCTTGGAGACATTACTCCTGCTTCCTCCACCCGTAAAACTGTCCTGGTCATGATTTGCCACAGAAATATGTGACCTTAAACACCAATAAATAAATAAAATAACCTTGGGGACACTGCTAATGAAATATCAAAACAAAAACAAAAAGGTCTTTATTCATTACAGAACATGACTCCCAAACACCCCACCCCTAAGATCGATTTTTTTTGTCACTCCAACTGTTTCCGTCAGTTGACAAAATCCAGCTCACCACCTGCCCGACAAGTTAGAGGTGATGATGATTCCATCTCTCTCTTTTTAATTTCAGATGTCACAACTGATTCACATAAGTCACAACACACAACATAACCAGCACATCAGAAACAGAAGTCCACAGCCACCATTGGAACGTGATGCAACCACATCAACAGACACCATTATAGCGAAGTCCAATGCTACATCAACATAATGGACGAACAGAAGATCCCCAAGTGGACTTACCAAGGACTGCTCCAAGAATACGAACAGTAAGTGTCAGACTATAATTGCCTGATGATTCAGCGCACAACCAAAAGACAGACAGACAACAAAAACCCAACAAACACAATTTTTTGTTTTTTATTTTTTAAGCCCATATATATTTCTTTGTCAGAAAATTCACCTTATATTTAGTATGGTGGCTCAGTGGTGGACTTGGACTTCTAGAGGTCCTGAGTTCGATCCCCATCCAGGATGACCTGCATTGTGTCCTTAGGCACTTTATCCCAGTTGCCTACATTGGGGCATGATGACGCCGCATACTAAGGCGTACTGCATGTTGATGGTGCACGTGTCTTCAACCACTGTAACCCTGCTTGAAAGGAGCTTGGACAGAGTTAGAATGTTGAGGATCTGACAGTTGCTCGTCGATGCGTCGATTCTCTCCAGGTACTCCGGCTTCCTCCACCAATAAAACTGTCATGGTCACGATTAGACATTGTGCAAAAGTATGTAACCTCAAACACCAATAAATAAATATTCATCTTATTTTGCCAGATCATCAGTGGGGGAATAAAGAATTCCTATAACATTACTTTATCTGTACCAATGCATTGGAAATTGGAAATTTATACTAAAAATGAGACAATTTTCACCTATTTGTCAAGCAATCTGCTGTGCAACTCAGTATGTTTTGAATGATATTGTGAAATGTTGATTGTGTACGGTTGTCTTCAGAAAAGGCCGTGCCGAGAGCTTCCAGAAACTGTATTCATTGTGGGTGTTGTGAATTGGGAGGTAATTTAAATGCAAAATATCCACCGCCATGTTAATGATAAGATGTGCATATTTTTATACTGTACCAATGACCCAGACATAGCTGGTGCTAACTCTTAAAATTCAAGGGCCAAACACAAATTTTGCCCCCCAATCCCCCAAATTTGCATCTAAAACCAAAAGAAATCATGTCCTGAAGGTCCTCCATACTTTGTCCTCACTGCGCATGCGCAGTGTCAAGGACGTCCCGAAATTTGCGCCAATTATCATTCTTTGTTTGACCCTTCATCAGTTCACATCTGACTGATATTTGTGCTTGTACATCTCAGTTTAAATGATGCCAGACACATAAATATTAGAGAAATGGTGGATCTAAAGTGGATATAGAAGGAGGAGAGGAAAAATGAGTGACAGAAAATATTCAGGGCTGTAACTTAAAATTTCTTAATGAAATTATGTTAAGTTGCCTATTTTCGAGGCATGGGCCTGTTGTTGTCATTCTTGCTATTAAGTTTCACTGCTTGTTCAGTGTTTCCTCTCTCCTTTTCCTTCAAGTCCCCCCCCCCTCCCCCTTGCTATTCTCCCATGCTTTTGGCATATTTTTGAGTAATATTATTACTAAAATTTCTTGGGAGATTTAGCTGGGTAACAGAATGAATTCTGTTCTTTTCCCCATGTTTACGTTCTCACCCATGGGTGTTTAGGCGTAGTGTTCTGCATCTACCATCTGATGTTCTGCAGTTTCTTCCCTGGAAGTCTTTGTTTTGCATCAGATAGTGTATTATTGGTAACTGATTTCGGGCCAGGATTATCAGTGCCTGGAGTCATGTTTCTGGTGTTTATACACTTCTTGTTTACATTGGCAACAGTCTCTGTGGAGAGGGGATTTTTTGTCTTTGTAGTTGTTTAATCATTACAAGATACATTAATATTATTCGTAAGTGTTGCATTAATTTTTTTAAATATTTTTAAAATTTTTGTCCACACTTAGGCTTGGGATCCATTGGGGCTCAACGTTACTTTTCAGAAACTTGGGCTTTGCTGAAAAAATATTTTTTCAAATTTTTTCTTTGATTTCAATTATTTTTTCTGTGTTAATGGATCATGTTATTAGGTGTCTTTGTTTTCAGGGGTTCGTGCGAGTACTATGACTTTTTGTATTCTTTTCACAATGAAATGATATTGTTCAAATTTTAATAAGAGGAAATCTTCCTCTGACTTTCATGATCATTGTATTAATTGTAGTCAGTGTACTCGCACTAACTCCTGTTCAGTATGTGTATATTGGGATGACAAACATTGGAAACGTGTGTCACGGTATGTTGTTAGCGGGGAAAAGGGCCATGCCGGTCCTTTCTCCGCAGGGTCACTCTAGTTTATCAATCTCTATTTCAGAGGAACAAGAACAGGGTGATGTTTCCGTGATGTCTTCCAAAAGTGTGCCTCCGTCGTCACAATTAAATGAAGAGCTAGCGGCAAAAGTGCTCATGGAGATACGTCAATTGCCTAAGAGGTCCCTAGTAGGATCGACGGCGTTGACGTCCGCTAGCTCGCTCGGTGTAGCGTCCATTCATCGAATGGTTCGGCAGCCGGGTTCGTCCGTTGCGGTCCAGGAAGGAGATTTGGGTGATGCGAGCACTATAAATATACAAGGTGCACACCCAGTGACGGCGGATCAGAGGAGAGAACGGAGGAAGCCTAGTAGTCCGGTTCCTAGCTCGTCCAGGTCCACCCGGGCTGCGAGCGAGAGAGGCCCCTCTCTCGTGCAACAACATCTGGGACCAGATGTTGTGGTACAAAATGTTTCGCATTCGGAGCATACGTCCGCCGCCCGGGACGCTCCGTTATATAGACAGTCCGGAGAGACTGTTCAAAAGGCTTCCTCATCCTCTCAGCAGCGCACACGACCGCACCTTGCTTACGTGACCACGGATATCCAGCCAGCTTCGCCAATCAGGGATTCCACGGCGACCAGGTCACGCCAGGGACAAGAGTCCTGTAAACTCCGGACCTTCGCATAAGAGAAGTATGCAGGAGTCAGTGTACACGGAGCTTCCAGCGGCTAAGCAGCGTAAGACCGCTACTCCACAGGCCTCAGTGACGGACGTGCTATCCCAAATAGCACAAATTATCGCAGCATCCCAGCAAACGACAGAATCTCTGTCGGATCAAGAATTATCCGACGACCCAGGGTCTGTACGCTCCGCCGAAGCATCGGGTACGGACAACCGAGAACATCATGGGGTCCGACAGGATGGCGAAAGGGATTCCGAGGATTTGGAGCTATCCCTTTCGGAACAACATAAAGCCGCCGTAGATTTCATCCGGCATTACCTTCAACAAGTTGTTCCGTCGGGCCAGACTGCTGCGATGCCGGATAAGAGACTGATAGCGTCATTGGACACAGAATTCTTTGATTGGTTCAGAGACATCGTCCCTGAGTTCCCGACACAGTCCAATAATGTCACAAGAACATTCGAATTATTGAACGACGCTATCTATAAGCTTGCTACCAAAACAGGCAAGGCTGGTTTCTTTTCCGCTAATGCTCTCAATCTGCCTTTCATCAATTCAAGGAATAAATTCGAAACGGCAGGACAGGGCATACCGAGAGTTCCTCTGCGTCTAGACGACGAGGCGGAAGACTTGGAATTGTCTTTACCGTCGTCTATGTCTATTCCAACCGCGACGTTGGAAACGACAATAATGTCTAACAGAGCAAGCTTAGACGCTTTATCATACGCAGACCACCTTACTAAGGCGTTAACATTGCGCCTTCAAGGGAAAGAATTCCAGGATATACAATTCTCATTAAGACTTCTTTCAAGGGCAGTAGCTTATTCCACGTATAACTCCGCCCTTTCAGTGGCAAACCTGGAGTTGGTTAGACGTGACGCAGCCCTAGCAACATCCACGCGCGTGGATAGTAAGGTGAAGAACTCTCTCAGAGTCGCTTCGGTCTCCGGAGAGCTTCTCTTCGACGGCAAGCTTTCAGCAATCTCTGATAAGATAACCAAGAAAGCTTCGGGTTCTCTGCTTTCTAAATCCGCTTCCAAAAAGTCGGATACAGCAGATAAGAGTAAGACAGGCACTTCTGGGACAAGTACGCCCAAGAGAAGTTCCTATAGAGGTTCTTATACGTCCTCTATGTCTTATTCTAGAGACCGTCAAGGCAGCGACTCACGTACGGGACGTTTTTCGGGCCGAGACAACCGGTCTGACGTCCCGAGGTCGACGGGACGAGGAGCGGGTCGTGGAGGACGTAGTTTCTCCTTCCGCAGGCCTCGCAGGTCCAGGAGGTGATGGTTTGAACCTCTATCGTGTTCCGGTGGGCGGAAGATTATCGAGTTTTACAAACGAGTGGGCGTCGATTACGGACGACCCCTGGGTCCGAGGGGTAATTTCGGAAGGACTAAGAATATCCTTCAAACGAAAGCCTCCATTGACTCGAAGTCCATAATGGACTCAGCTTCCGTCAAATCCGCAGAAAAGAGATGCTCTTTTATCGGAAGTACAGTCTCTTCTGATGAAGAACGCGGTAGAGGTCGTAGAAGACCAGGAATCACCAGGTTTCTACAGCCATCTGTTTCTGGTTCCGAAACCAGACGGCTCGTTCCGTCCAGTCATAGATCTGAGCTGGATAAACAAGCTGATCGTCGCTCCAAAGTTGTATATGGAGACGATTCGATCGGTCAGAGCGAGTATTCGGGTGAACGACTGTGCTACAAGCATAGATCTCAAAGACGCGTACTTTCACGTCATGGTACATCCGACATTCAGAAAGTATCTACGCTTCGCAGTCCTCTGAGTTGTATATCAATTCCGGGCGATGTGCTTCGGTTTGAACCTAGCGCCCTGGGCTTTCACTCGAATAATGAACTCGGTAATGATACATTTCCGAGCTCATTCGTCTGCGGTAACGTCGGCCTACCTGGAGGACATTCTTCAGAGGTACGACAACGAGTTAACGCTTCAGAATGATGTGCAGAATCTGCTTCTATTACTCCGACATCTCGGTTTTGTTATAAACGAGGAGAAGTCGGATCTGGTGCCGTCCAAGTCATTCACTCATCTGGGAATGAGCTTCGAGACGCACAACAATCTCGTTCGTCTGCCGTTAACCAGAGCGAAATTAATCAGTTGTTACGCTCGCTATTGTCTTCACGCAGACAAAGTCACAGCGAGGGAGTTCATGAGACTGATAGGTCTGTGCGGAGCCGCTGCGGATCTCATTCCGATGGGGCGGTTGCGCACTCGTCCTCTCCAAATTTTCTTGACTCAGAATTGAAGTGCAAAGATTCATTCGCTCGATATAGACGTCCTCTTGTCAAATCAAGTGAAACAAGAGATTCAGATTTGGGCAAACATTCAGTGGTTGACTCAGGGAGTTCCACTGCAGTTGCCGGATCCGGGTTTTACGATTATGACGGATGCCAGTCAAACAGGTTGGGGTGCAACATTGATCCCAACGGATTCGAAGTGCCAGGGTCTTTGGGATCCGCAGTTTCTAAGCAAGCACATAAACATCAAGGAAATGATGTCAATTTGGCTTGCATTACGTCATTGGATGAACATTATTCAGAAAGCACATGTCCAAATCCTGTCCGACATTACGACAGTAGTGGCGTATATCCGGAACCAGGGAGGCACTCATTCCGTTCCGTTATTCAGTTTGACGGAAAGAATCCTTCTGTTTGTTCTAGAACACCAAGTTCTACTTTCGGTCCGTCACATTCCGGGTCGTCTGAATGTATTAGCAGACTCCCTTTCACGGAAGGGTCGCTTGTTG
Organism: Pictodentalium vernedei; assembly: GCA_031216915.1. NCBI lineage: Eukaryota > Metazoa > Mollusca > Scaphopoda > Dentaliida > Dentaliidae > Pictodentalium > Pictodentalium vernedei. The sequence continues at coordinate 513,391,162 of CM062294.1, read as the reverse complement.
CCGTCAGAATGGACTCTCAACAAACAGGTATTCAATCCGATTTGCTACCAGTGGGAACGGCCAATGATAGACTTATTTGCGACACAACTCAACTATCAGTTGCAGACGTATGTGTCACCATGTCCGGATCCCCGAGCATATGCAGTAGACGATCTATCGATCTCGTGGGACGGAATGATAGAATATGCGTATCCTCCAGCGCCGTTAATTCAGCAAATATTGCTAAAGATAAAACAATCTCAATGCAAAATTCTGTTGGTAGCATCTCTGTCTCCACAGAGACCGTGGATAAATCTACTCAGGTGTCTGCTGTGGGACTTACCGTGAAAACTTCCTCCACGAGAGGATCTTCTTTCGCAGGGGAAGTCGCGTCAACTTCATCACAACCCGCAAGGTCTCAACCTTCACGTATTTCCGTTGTGCGGTCCTTCTTGCACGGCAAGCATTTTACAGGACGAGCAGTGGACGCGATTTCTAACTGTAGGAGGACCTCCTCTTCGCTAAACTATGCGGCTAAGTGGAATGTCTTTCGTCGTTGGTGTAGGGATCATTCTGTTGATATTTTTGATCCCTCCATACCAGACATTGCAAACTTTCTAGTATACTTGTTTGACGAGATCAAACTGCAGCCTGTTACTATTAAAGGTTATAGGTCTATGTTATCTGATACCTATGCACACCATGATAGTTTACAAATTAGATCTAATGTCTCTTTATATAAATTAGTTAGAAACTTCTCGATAAATAGACCCAGAACTCTTAGATTAATTCCTAAATGGAATTTAGCTTGGGTTCTTCTTAAACTGAAAGAAAAGCCATTTGAGCCTCTTGGGACAGTAGATTTCAAATTCTTGTCTTATAAGACAGCATTTCTCTTAGCTGTCTCTTCTGCTAGAAGAGTCAGTGAGCTTCATGCACTATCGGTGGACGATTCTCACTATCGTAGTGTCGGGAACACTATTACCTTTACTACTAATTTTCGATTTTTAGCTAAGAATCAGGCTCCTAATTAATATCCGGAACCTATTGTTATTAAGGACCTTCCGTCTTCAGACGGGCGTAGGCCTTTACTCTGTCCTGTTAGAGCTTTACGTATTTATAAACAAAGATCTCAGTTTATCAGAAAGGGACGAAAACGCTTCTTTCTGTCTCTGATGCCTAATAGAAAGGACATTTCGGTCTATTCTATTGCTAGATGGATTCAATTAACTATCCGTACTGCTTATGATAATCTATCTTCAACTCAGCAGTCTGTGCTTAAGATTTCGGCTCATGAAGTAAGAGCTCTTTCTACATCTTGGGCTTATGCAAATAGTGTTGCTATTTCAGATTTAATGAAGGCTGCATATTGGTCTCAGCCATCCACATTCACGAATTTTATCTCAGAAATATTGAGTCCATTTCTGGAGACCTGCATTGTTTAGGTCCGTTATCTGTTGCTCAGAATGTCGTCCACTAAACAGTTGCAACTATAGTTATGCAGGCTTTCTGTTCCGGCAGTGACTCCGTCCAGCTGCCCTCTTCGCTCTGGGCTATTTGACCCAGGGCAAGTGGAAGGGGGGGGGGGGGGAGGGTGTTCCCTTAGGTCACCTGCTTTATAGTGAAAAGCAAGGGGATTCCTCCTCCGGAGTCAGTAATTCTGAGTCGTTACCGGGATGGTTTTAAAGTGTAATATTAATGTTAAAAATTCATTCATGTCATATTTTTCAAGTGCAGCTCGGTGTGAAGCATTTGTATATGTCACGTGTCAAACGGGCGTTAATATACAATCCTCGGACACTTTTAAGAGAATATAAAGAGTCTCAATTCTCTGGACTAACTTTATTTATTGGCTTACTTTAAAAATAATTAGTATAAGGGGTTATACTGGATGTTAATAGAGAACATGAATATTATTATGCTCAATTATGAAGAGTGTTGTGTCTTTCTAATTTATCATAAAATAAGAAAGATACATGTAAAGCCTAATACTCCTTTTCTCCTCGAGGGGTTGACTCTGTTTATATAGTTGAGCTTATTGGATTTTCCTCTATGTTCTAGGCCCTACAGCCTTTTTACTATTCAGCTATGTCTGGGTCATTGGTACAGTATAAAAATGTTAAAAAATTTATAGTAATTTATATATTTTTTATACTTACCAATGACCCAGACGGGGATGGCCCTCCCAGGAGTTGAGAACTCATACCTCCCCGCTGAGTACATAGCGCTGACCAGGCACTGCTTGTTAGAATGATAATTGGCGCAATTTCGGGACGTCCTTGACACTGCGCATGCGCAGTGAGGGCAAAGTATGGAGGACCTTCAGGACATGATTTCCTTTGGTTTTAGATGCAAATTTTGGGGATTGGGGGGCAAAATTTGTGTTTGGCCCTAGAATTTCAAGAGTTAGCACCAGCTATGTCTGGGTCATTGGTAAGAATAAAAAATATATAAATTACTATAAATTTTTTATCTTCTTGATAAACTGATGTTTTTACCTGAATGACTGTAAGAACACCTTAAGTAGACAATAGGCCCGATGGAATCCGAGGCGCTCAGTTCACAATAGTTTTCCTTTTAAAGGAGGATTTGATTAGCATCTATAGCTAGTTAACACTACAGAAGAATGAAGTTTTGTAATTATTTATAACTCGGTAGTCCATGCCAGATGATTTTTTTCTAGTACTTGGATCCTACCACAGAAATAATTCCCCGATTTCCAGTAATGCACAACTTGGGAGTCCAAACATCAACTTAACTTGAATGAACTAGAGTCAGACCCCTCCCCTTCCACCACCATGATGCTGTGTACTAAATGTGAACTTATTCCTTACTGCGGGATCTGAAGGAGAATATTTTTGAAAAAATTGGCTCATATTACACTAAGTTGAAATTGTTTGGGTGCCAAACATCAAAACATTCTAGTAGATGGTTCTGGAGAAGAAGACTTTCATCATACTAAAGAAATTCTCTCATAAGCCTAAATATTAGCCAAGGGACCCAATTTGAACAAACTTGAGTCTTACCCACCTAGAGATGTTGTATATCAAATATGGAAGGATTCTAATTGGTGAATCTGAGTAAGAATGTTTTGAAAGAAATTCCCTCATACTGCACCAAGTAAACCTTTGAGCTGGGAAGCCCAAAAATGAATCCAGGGACTCGATTTTAACAAGTTAGAATGTGACACCCCCTCCACCAGAGATGTTGTATACCAAATGTGAAAGCATTTTGATTTGTGAGTCTGAAGAAGATGATTTTTAAAGAAATTTCCTCATATTGTACTAAGTTAAAATTCGGGCCCCCATGGGGAGTCCAAATATTAACCCAGGCACTCGACTTGAACAAACTTTAATTTGCCCCTTCCCTCTACAGATGTTGCATACCAAATATGAAAGCATTCTGACTGGTGGCTCTGAAGAAGAAGATTTTAAAGATCATTCCCCTTATTCCCCTAAGTTAAAAATTCGGGCTCCTGTATAGAGCACGAATATGATCAAGGGGCTTCATTATAACACACTTGTATCTTTCTCTTATGATAACATTATATTGTCACTGAATGAATTAGCCAATGATGCTTGGCCAAATGGTTATTACTGCATAAACCTAACTTGTCAGTGTCGTTTTGAATTACTGATACCAGTTAACTTATCGGGCATTTGGTGATCTAGATTTTGTCACCTGAGAGAAACAGCTGGAGTGAAGAAAGTTTGAAGGCAAATTTACTATAAAATGCTATGCCTTGTTAGTTAGTAGTAAATATTTACTGAACACTAGAATTTGTTTTCACTCCTTACAATGATAACTGCACAAGTCTAATTGAAACACAGCCCCTGTGGGAACCCCGGGAAGTGAAGTAGTGCTTGTTTACTGTTGTAAACAAGCTCTGTTTCACTGGTAAAATAGGACCCAGTCACTAATGCTTGGGGTGCAAGTCCTCTAAAATAGGCAACATGGGGTATAAACGATTGACTGACCTTGACTTTGTCTCCATGTTGTGGTCATGATTAGCCATTGTGCAGGAGTATGTGACCTTAAACAACAATAAATAAATAAATAATTGAAACACAAGTTATTTCTTATAATTTAATCACACACCGAACCTAGAGGACACTACTCATTAAATATCAAAACAATAACAGAAAGGATTTCATTCATTACAAAACATGTGTCCCAGAAACCCTACTGCTAATATCGATTTTTCTTTCACTCCAGCCGTTTCTGTCAGTTGACAAAATCCTGCTCACCACCTTCGCAACAAGTTAATTACTGTCAGTAATTCACAACCACACTACTAGTTAGGTTTATTCAGTAACAATTTGTGTCCTTTACCCACATTATCCAAGAACATTGTTCTATTTCACTAATGAATAAATTATTACAAAATAACTATTTGTCCTGGGCTGGGGGTATTTAAATCTACTTGTCGTGTGTGTTCTTCTGGTAAACCTGGCAGTGTGATGATAAAACCTTTAGATAAAAGTTGTGAACTTAATACCAGTGCTCTAGCTAAAGGTCATCATTCAGTCCTACACTCAGATGTTTGCTCGCATCAGCCTGATATCGAACAAGCAATCAGCGATAATTTACACTGAAGCCGAAGATGATTACATCTCTCTCTCTCTCTCTCTCTCTCTTTAAATTCAGATGCCAGAACCGATACACAGAAGTCACAAAACACAGCCTAACCAACACAACAGAAACAGAAAACCACACCCACCATTAGAACATGATGCAACTCAGAACAACAGACCACATTCCAGCAGAGTTCAATGCTACATCCACATAACCCCAGCAATACGAACAGTAAATGGTAAGTGGCAGACTGTACTTGCCTGAAGACTCAACAGACCAACACAATACCTAGAAGACAGACAACAAAACCTTAAACACACATTTTCTATTCGCATTTTTTAAGCCCATATGTTTTTTGTTAGAATGTTCATCTGATGTTGTAAAAGTATCAGTGGGGGACATAAACAAATCCTATAACATAGTTTTAACGTTATCGATGCACGGAAATTGGTAATTTACCCCCAAAATGAGACTTTGAGTATATTGTAAAATTTTGATTGTATCTTGTTTTCTCCAGGAAAGGCCACACTGATAGCGTCCAGAAACTGTAAACATTGTAAAGATTGTGAATAGGGTAGGTAATTTAAATGCAAAGTAGGTTAGGAACTGATATGGATCTATTGTTAACTCATTAGAAAACATAATATATGCTATGCAAAAAATGTCATTGCAAGAGATTTATAGAAATATTTATATTTTTATACTGCACCAATGACCCAGACTTAGCTGGTGCTAACTCTTAAATATGTGGGGCCGAACACAAATTTTACCCCCAATCCCTAAAATTTGCATCAAAAACCGAAAATTACATGTCCGATATGGTCCTCTATACTTTTACTCAACTGCGCATGCGCAGTGTCAAGGAGGTCTCAAAACAGGCGCAATTATCATTCTTTGTTTGGCCCTAAAATCAGTAACATGTCACTGATATTTGTGCTTGTAAATCTCAGTTTAAATGATGCCAGACACAAAATTTTGAAAGAAATGGTGGATCTAAGGATGAAATAAAGGATGAGAGGAAGAAACAGTGGCAGAATGTATTCAGAGATGTAACTTATAATTTTTTTACGAAATTATTTCATGTTTCCTAATTTCGAGGCATAAGCCTTATTTTGTCATCCTGGCTATGAACTTACCACTGTTTGTTCAGTGTTTCCTCACTCCCTTTCCTTAATAACCCCCTTGCCATTCTCCCATGCTTTTGGCATAATTTTGGAATTTTTTCTTACTAAAACTTCTTGGGAGTTTTGGCTTGATAACAGAATGATTATTCTGTTTTTCCCCATGTTTACGTCCTCACACTTGGGTGTTTAGGCGTTGTTTTCTGCATCTACCACCTGATGTACTGCAGTTTCTGTTTTACATCGGATAGTGTTTAAATTGGTTACTGATTTTGGGCCATGGTTTCAGTGCCTGGAGTCATGTTTCCAGTTTCTGTTCACTTTTGCTTATGTTGACAATGGTTACTTCTGATGGTGATTACTTGTCTTCTATCAGTTCTGCTCATAGCCAGATACATTAATATTGTCCGGAAGTGTTGCATTAATTTTTAAAAATGTTTTAAAAATTTTGTCCACACTTAGGTTTTTTGGGATCCATTTGGGCTCATTGTTCCCATTGATAATTGGGGTCTTCTGAAAATTAAAAAAAAATTTTTTTTTTGAAATTAATTTTTCGAAATGTTATAATGGATTATATTATATTATGTATCTTTGTTTCAAGGATTGGTGCGAGCATTATGACTGTTTATATTTTTTCAAGATGAAAAAATATTGTTCAATTGTAATGCGAGGAAATCTTCCTCTTATTCTTATGTTCATTGTGTTTCTTGTAGTCAATGTACTCGCACTAATTCTTGCTCAGTGTGTGCTAATTGGAATGACAACATAGGAGACGTGTGTCACGGTATATTGTTAGCGGTGAGGGGTCCATGCCGGTCCTATCACCGCAAGGTCACTCTAGGTTATCAGTCTCTTCAGAAGAACAAGAAGAGGGTGATGTTTCCGTGATGTCTTCAACAAGTGTGTCTCCGTCGTTGTGGTATTAGGGCTAGCGGCTAAGTGCTCATGGAAATACGACAATTGCCGAAGAGGTCCCTAGTAGGATCGAAGGTGTTGATCGTCCGCTAGTCCGCCTGGTGTAGCGACCATTGATCGAATGGCTCGGCAGCCGGGTTCGTACGTTGCGGTCCCGGGAAGCAATTTGGGTAATGCGAGCACTATAAACATTGAACGTGCACACCCAGCAACGACGGATCCGAGGATAGTACGGAGGAAGCCTGTCAGTCCGGTAGCTAGCTCGTCCAGGTCTATCTGGACCGCGGGCGGGAGAGGCCCCATCTCTCTTACAACATCTGCGTCGCGATGTTGTTGTATATTCGTTTGTTAATCGGAGCATACGTCCACTCCTCCTGATCGGGACGTTCCGTCGCATAGACAGTCCGACGCGTCTGTTCTATTGGCTTCCTCATCCTCACGTCAGTACACACGACCGCACCTTGGCTATGTGACCACAGATTTCCAGGGGACGTTCGCATATTATATAAATGCAGGAATGAACGTCCCTGGAGCTCCTGCTTCGCCGACCAGGGAATCCACGTCGACCAGGTCACTCCATCCGCTAGCCAAGGACACGAGGCATTTCTACTTGGGACGTTCGCATATTATATAAATGCATGAATGAACGTCCCTGGAGCTTCCAGGGGCTATTTACGTAAGACCGCCGCTCCACAGGCCTTATTGAGGAACAAGATGTCTTAGAAAAGTGTGCTTTCGTCGTCACAGACAAATGAAGAGCTAGCGGCAAAAGTGCTCATGCAGATACGTCAATTGCCTAAGAGGTCCCAAGCAGGATCGACGGCTTTGGCGTCCGCAAGCTCGCCCAGTGTAGCAACCATTCATCGAATGGCTCGGCAGCCGGGTTCGCCCGTTGCGATCCAGGAAGGAGATTTGGGTGATGCGAGCACTATAAAAATACTACGTGCACACCCAGTGACGACAGATACGAGGATGGCACAGTGGAGCCCTATTAGTCCGGTTCCTAGCTCGTCCAGGTCCATCCGGGCTGCGAGCGAGAGAGGTCCCTCTCTCGTACAACAACATATAGGCCCAGATGTTGTGGTACAGAACGTTCCTCAGTCGGAGCATACGTCCACCGCCCGGGACGCTCCGTTATATAGACAGTCCGGATAGACTGCTCTATTGGCTTCCTCATCTTGATGGCAGCAAACACGACCGCAACTTGGCTACGTGACCAGTGATATCCAGCCAACCTCGCCCACCGGAATTCCACGGCGACCAGGTCACGCCATCCGGTAGCCAAGGATACGAGGCCTTCATACTCCGGACGTTCGCATAAATGAAGTATGCAGGAGTTAACGTCCAAGGAGCTTCCAGCGGCTAAATCTTGTAAGACCGCAGCTCCACTGGCCTCCGTTACTGACGTGCTATCGCAGATAGCACAAATTATCGCAGCATCCCAGCAACCGACAGAAACTCTGTCGGATCAGGTATTATCCGAGGAAGCTGGGTCGGTACGTTCCGCTGCAGGTGCAGACACGGACGACCAAGAATTACAAGTGGTCCGACAGGATGGCGAAAGGGATACGGAGGAGTTGGAACTTTTTTTCGGAACAACATAAAATTGCCGAAGAGTTCATCCGGCTTTATCTTTCTGACGTTGTTCCTCCGGACCAAAATGCTGCGTTGCCGAATAAGAGACTGATAGCGCCACTGGACACAGAATTCTTTAATCGGTTTAGGGACATCGTCCCTGAGTTTCCGACACAGTCCAGGAATGTCTCATGGACATTTGAACTATTGAATGACGCTATATATAAACTTGCGACCAAAACGGGCAGGTCCGGTTTCATATCGGCAAATGCTCTACATCTGCCTTTCATCAATTCAAGGAATAATTCGAAACGGCAGGACAGGGCATTCCGAGAGTTCCTCTGCGTCTAGACGACCAGGCCGAAGACCAAGAATTGTCTATACTGTCGTCTATGTCAATTCCAACCATGACGTTGGAAACGCCAATATCGTCTAACAGAGCTAGTTTAGATGCATTATCGTACGCAGTTCACCTTACCAGAGCGTTATCATTACGTCTCAAAGGAAAATAATTCCAGGATGTACAAACCTCCTTAAGAGTCCTTTCGAGGGCCATAGCCTTCTCCAAGTATAACTCCGCCCTTTCAGTGGCACATCTGGAGTTGGTTACATGTGACGCGACCCTGGATACATCCACGCGCGTGGATAGTAAGGTGAAAAACTCTCTCAGAGTCACTCCGGTCTCCGGAGATCTTATCTTCGACGGCAAGCTTTCCGCAATCTATGATCAGATAACTAAGAAAGCTTCAGACTCTCTGCTATTCAAATCCGCTTCTATAAAGTCGGATTCAGCGGAGAAGAGTAGGACAGACACTTCTGGGGCACATACGTCCAAAGGAAGTTCCTATAGAGGTTCCTATGCGTCCTCTAGGTCTTACTCTAGAGACCGTCAGTGTAGCGACTCAGGTAGGGGCCGTAATACTGGCCGAGACAACCGGTCAGACTCCCCTAGTCGACGGGGCGAGATGCGGGCCGTGGAGGACGTGGTTTCTCCTTCTGCAAGCCTCGCAGGTCCAGGAGGTGATGGTATAAACCTCTATCGTGTTCGAGTGCGCGGAAGACTGTCGAGTTTCTCAACCAACTGGGAGTCGATTACGGACGACCCTTGGGTTCGAGGAGTGATTTCGGAAGGCCTAAAACTGTCCTTCAAAGGAAAACATCCGTTAACTTGAAGTCCATGATGGACTCAGCTTCCGTCAATTCCGCAGAAAGAGCCTCGCGTCTATCAGAGGTCCAGTCTCTTCTGGAGAAGAACGCGATAGAGGTCGTAGAAAACCAGGAATCTGAGCTGGATAAACAAGCTGATCGTCGCTCCGAAATTTTATATGGAGACGATTCGATCGGTCAGAGCGAGTATTCGGGTGAACGACTATGCTACAAGCATAGATCTCAAGAATGCGTACTTTCACGTCATGGTACATCCGGTGTTCAGAAAGTATATTCGCTTCGCCGTCCTGTGAGTCGTGTTTCAGTTCCGAGCAATGTGCTTCGGTCTGAATCTAGCGCCCTGGGCTTTCACTCGAATAATGGACGCGGTAATGACTCATTTCCGAGCTCATTCGTCTGCGGTAACGTCGGCCTACCTGGACGACATTCTTCAGAGGTACGGCAAGGAGTTAACGCTTCAGAACGATGTGCAGAATCTGCTTCTATTGCGCCGACGTCTCGGTTTCATAGTAAATAAGGAGAAGCCAGATCTAGTGCCGTCCAAGTCATTCACCCACCTAGGGACGAGCTTCGAGACGCACAACAATCTCGTTCGTCTGCCGTAAACCAGGGCGAAATTAATCAGTTGTTACGCTCGCTATTGTCTTCACTCAGACAAAGTTACAGCGAGAGAATTCATGAGACTGATAGGTTTGTGCGGAGCTGCCGTGGATTTTATTCCGATGGGACGGCTGTGCACTCGTCCTCTCCAAATCTTTCTGAGCCAGAATTGGAGGGTGAAGATTCATTCGTTCGATACGGACATCCTCTTGAAAATTCAAGTGAAACAAGAGATTCAGACTTGGGCAGATATTCAGTGGTTAATTCGGGGAGTTCCACTGCAATTGCCGGATCCGAGTTTTACAATTACGACGGATGCCAGTCAAACAGGTTGGGGCGCAACATTGAGCCCAACGGATTTGGCGTGCCAGGGTCTTTGGGATCCGCAGTTCCTAATCAAGCACATAAACATCAAAGAAATGATGTCAATTTGGCTTGCGCTACGTCATTGGATGAACGTTATTCAGAATGCTCACCTGCCAATTCTGTCCGACAATACGACGGTAATAGCGTATATTCGGAACCAGGGAGGCACTCATTCCATTCTGTTATTCAAGTTAACGGAATGAATCCTTCTGTTTGTACTAGAACATCACGTTCTCCTGTCGGTCCGTCATATTCTGGGTCGCCTGAACGTATTAGCGGACTCCCTTTCACGGAGGGTCGCTTGTTGCCGTCAGAATGGACTCTCAACAAACGAGTATTTAATCCGATTTGCTACCAATGGGTTCGTCCTATGATAGACTTATTTGCGATGCATCTCAACAATCAGTTGCAGACGTATGTGTCATCATGTCCGGATCCTCGAGCGTTTGCAGTAGACGCTCTATCGATCTCGTGAGACGGAAAGATAGGATATGCGTATCATCCAGCGCCGTTGATTCGGCAGATATTGCTCAAGTTAAAACAATCTCAATGCAAAATTCTGTTGGTAGCATCTCTGTCTCCACAGAGACAGTGGATGGATTAATCTAATCAGGTGTCTGTTGTGGGACATGCCGTGGAAGCTTCCTCCACATTTAGGTCCATTCTATTGCTAGATGGATTCAATTAACTATCCGTACTGCTTATGATGAATTATCTTCAACTCAGCAGTCTGTGCTAATGATTTCAGCTCATGAAGTAAGAGTTCTATCTACATCTTGGGCTTACGTTAATAGTATTGCTATTACAGATCTAATGAAGGCTGCATATTGGTCTCAGCCTTCCACTTTCACGAATTTTTATCTTAGAAATATTGAGTCCATTTCTGGAGATCTGCATTGTTTAGGTCCGTTATCTGTTGCTCAGAATGTCATCCACTGAACAATTGCAACTATAGTTATGCAGGCTTTCTGTTCCGGCAGTGAGTCTGTCCTGCTGCCCTCTTCGCTCTGGGGTATTTGGTCCAGGGGAAGGGGGGGGGGTGTTCCCTTAGGCCACCTGCTTTATAGTGAAAAGCAAGGGAATACCTCCTCTGGAGTCAGTAATTCTGAGTCGGTGTCGGGATGGTTTTAAAGTGTAAAGCTCATGTTAACTCATCTATTCTATTGCAAGGTGGATTCAATTAACTATCCGTACTGCTTATGGAAAATTATCTTCAACTCAGCACTCTGTGCTTAAGATTTCGGCGCATGAAATAAGAGCACTGTCTACATCTTGGGCTTATGCTAATAGTGTTGCGATTACCGATTTGATGAAGGCTGCATATTGGTCACAGCCTTCCACATTCACGAATTTTTATCTTAGAAATATTGAGTCCATTTCTGGCGACCTGCATTGTTTGGGCCCGTTATATGTTGCTCAGAATGTCGTCCACTAAACAGTTGCAACTATAGCTATGCAGGCTTTCTGTTCCGGCAGTGACTCCTTCTCTCTGGGGTATTTGGCCCAGGGCAATGGGAAAGGGAAGGGGGGGGGGGTGTTCCCTTATATCACCTGCTTTATAGTGAAAAGCAAGGGAATACCTCCTCTGGAGTCAGTAAATCCGAGTCGGTGCCGGGATGGTTTTGAAGTGTAAAGCTAATGTTTATCTCATTTATGTAATATTTTTTAATGTGTCGGTCGGTGTGAAGCATTGGTATATGTCATGTGTCATACGGGCGTTAATATACAATCTTCGGCCACTTTTAATGAGTATAAAGAGTCTCATTTCTCTGGACTTCCTTTATTTATTGGCTTTCCTTTAAAAATAATTAGCATAATGGGTTATACTGGAGGTTAAAAGAGATCATTGATGTTATTGTGCTCAATTACAGAATGGTGTTGTGTCTTTCTTTTTTTTGATGCAAATAAGAAAGATACATGTGAAGCCTATTTCTCCTTTCTCCTCGAGGGGATAATTCTGTTATATGTAGTTGAGCCTATTGGATTTTCCTTTATGTCCTAGGCCCTCCAACCTTTTTACTATTCAGCTAAGTCTGGGTCATTGGTTCAGTATAAAAATGTTAAAAAATTTATAGTAATTTATATATTTTTTATACTTACCAATGACCCAGACGGGGATTGCCCTCCCATGAGCTGGGAATACCTCCCCGCTGAGTACATAACGCTTACCAGGCACTGGTTGTAAGAATGATAATTGGGCCAATTTCGAGACCTCCTTGAAACTGCGCATGCGCAGTGGAGTAAAAGTATAGATGACCATATAGGACATGTAATTTTCGGTTTTCGATGCAAATTTTGGGGATTGGGGGGTAAAATTTGTGTTTGGCCCTAAATATTTAAGAGTTAGCACCGGCTAAGTCTGGGTCATTGGTAAGTATAAAAAATATATAAATTACTATAAATTTTTAACTTTATGATTACATTATATTATCAATGATACGATAAGCCAATGTTATTTTGCCAAATGGTTATTACTGCATAAACCTCACTCGCCAGTGTGTGTTTAAATATTTGACAGTAATCAATTTGTCGGGCACGAGGTGAGCTAGATTTTGTTGACTGTCAGAAACATCTGGAGGGAAGAAATTTTGAAGACAAATGTACTTTGACACGCTATGCCACTTATTTGGTAGTAAATATTTCCTAAAATATGGAATTTGTCTTCACACTTTATGATTAAAACTACTTATGTGTCGTTATGTAGTTCAATCTTGCTAGCCCAATGCACATGAGATGCCGAGCCATCTTTCCATTACAAGGGGGTAATATCATAGTTACTGTACTCTACAATGACGTTCATTTCCTAAAAATAATAATTTATTTGCTATTACAATAATCGACTATTACTTAAACCTAGATGTCGTCGCCTGAGTGCTAGAATGTTCTATGTCCCCTATGGGACATAGAACATTCTAGCACTCAGGCGACGATGTGTATAATATGTGCTGCACAAATAGGTTACACAATTCAACTCTGAAGTAATTCTGCAGTACAACTTGTAAGACAATGTAAGCTATTCAATGGACCAAATTAGTAATATGTTGCAGCATTCCTAGGGAAACAAGGGGGTACTCTATAGACTGTAATGATTAATATCTCAAAGCTACCTGACAAGCTCGAAAACAATACATTCCGCGACTTGGCATACGGGAGCTTTACTCAATATCCACTAGTTACTACTTATGGCCTACTGTTAGCGACTTTTAGCACTTAGAGGTGTTTACCTCTGTTACTGTGACAGCAGGTAGGGACTCAAATGTATTTAAAGGACACTATCAGGGTTGAACGTCGTTCATCACATCTCAACACTGATCGTGTGTTTTATTCATTTCGTTCCTATATTCAGCTAAGCCATAATTCACTTATTTTGTTTCGAAACATTACCAAGATCCCCCCCCCCAGCCCCCCGAGTTCTTTAACCTCAAAATTTTGGTTCCGTAATTTGCGCCAAACAGTTTCAATTCGGTTTAGTTTCTAGTTATTGTGTGATTTTAGGTTTAATTGCTTCCTAGGGGTACTTAACGATACATAAGGGCACATGCGGGTTCATAACGATACATTGGTTGGTGCTTCAGATATTTGCAAAACATAGATGTTACAAATACTTATTTCGTTTTTTTTATTACGACAGTAATTTGTTCAAGCCACGGTACGTCGATTTTAAAAACGCTCAATATTTATTGTGAGATTGTGGAATATTTGTAATTTAACCCTCGTGACACAAAAATAAGGTATGGTTAATAGAAATTTAAAATTCCAGCATCTTAAATTAATCTACTACGTTATTGTTAAATGGCTAATTTTTAAGGGTTCGACATAGCTGTTTTGATTTTCCACAGACACAATGTATTAGATTCTGGCATGGCTTTCTATTATCTGGTGTGTTGGCGGCTTCTAATTCCAAACCAAGCAAATGACTTACCATAACCCATCGGTTGTCAGTTTGGACGGACGCCATGTAGGCCTGCATGGCAAAACACTAGAGTTGTAAGTTACTAACCTCAGAAACAGTGCATCGATAATTTAGTTTGCATTTTTAACATCAATGAGCTACAAGGGTCGACTTACAAAAAATACTACAAAATTGACAACTACGGTTCTGATGGAAAGCGTGAACTTCTCTGGGTAGGAATGATGTTTAGACAATGTTTTTGTTGCCCACTATTTCTTACTTTACCCCAGCGTGCCTAACTTGATCGAGTAAAGCTAAGAAATCTGCAGGCCATCGGAGTTCAGGCTGTTAATGAGAGCTCAGAGTTTACTCACTGCTCGAGATCGTCTTGACCACTGTGTTATGTGTATTTGGAACAGTCAGTTTTAATTTACTTCAGCGGCTTAATTCATGTCTATAGTATAGGCCAATAAATGACAAATAGTCCTACGTATTCTGAATTCCCAATAAAACGAATTATGCGCATGAGCTACGCTGGAGAATATATCTAATTTTTTTTTGTATATTGAGCACGAACGCGATAGGTTTGCTGCTTAACTCTCTGACCTCTCTTGTCAGAGTATTTGAAATATCCATAAGCCACTACCGACGTTCTATAGTATTTTAACCAATTATATCTTGTGAGTCAGAGCTCACTAAGCTCTCTCAGATAGGAAATAATCGGTTGAATTGTCGAATGTGTGTGTTAACAGTCACACTCGGCTGATTAACCGTGCATATTATAACGCCTTAAATGAGGGCACCAAACCTACTAATGGTATCCGTTCATTCATTGACATAAAGTATCTATATGTGTTTAGTAAATGATGCCTTCAAGGATTGCGTGTTTTTATTTTACACGTTGGGAACTTTTGATCACGGAGATCTCCTGTCAAAGGGGGCGATCGAGGTCATCAAGAACATCCATTCAGTGGGATTTTATTCCCTCCTGTTCTTGGTGCCGAAGAAGGACGGTCGACTCTGACCGGTTATCGATCTGAGTATCCTGAACAGTTTATCATTGCTCCTTAGTTCGGCATGGAGGCTTTCAGGTCGGTTCGCCACTCCATTCACCAGGGAGTTTTCGCTTCCAGCATCGACCTGCGAGAAGATTATTTTGACGTTCCGATTCATCGGATATCCCAAAAGTATCCCACGTTCGCTTTTCTGGTGCGAGTTTACCAGTTCAAGGCCATGCCCATCGGCCTCAACCTGGATCCTTGGGCCTTCACCCGCCTGATGTCGCATGTGTTAGCCTTACATCGCACACAGGGTGTCTACTTTGGCATATTTAGGCGATATCCTCCAGAGGCATTCCATTGCTGCCATTCTGGAGTCGGATGTCGACACACTGTTGACACTTCTCACGTCACTAGGGTTCAGAGTCAACGAGGTGAAGTCTGACCTGGTCCCTTCTCCATCGTTTTGTCATGTTGGGATGGGCTTCCGTACTCAGCTGAATACGGTGGCGGTTTCCCAGGCAAGGGCGGTGATTCTCTCAGCCTCTGCCCTAACTCTGTCCCAGTCCACGCCCTCAACAGCTCGGAGTCTTCCCGGCCGCTCGGTCTGTGCGGTTCGGTGACGGATCACATTCCTCTAGATTCGTCTGTATGTCAGACCTCTCTAACACTTTCTGCTACAGTCGTTGGAGGCCGAATGTCGATCCTAAGGATCTGGTGCTTCGGTTACCGCAGTTTTTTTCTCGTCACCTTCTCCCATGATGGATGTTCAGTGGATTATGCAGGGAGTTCCGTTGGACTTCCCCACGTCTGATCGTGTTCTGACGGCAGTCGCCAGCGATCTCGGATGGGGTGTGACGTTGGATCCTCTAGGTCTTTCCCTTCGCGGGTCATGGGACCAGGATCAAGCAGCTCTTTACATCAACCAGAAGGAGTTTCTTGCTCTTCTTCTGAGTTTCCAACAGTTGATCCCCCACCATTCAAATCGTCAGGTCCTTCTGTTGTTCGACAATTCGACAGTGGTTGCTTACATTGGGAACCAGGGCGGCACGCACTCTGTCCCTATGTATGAATTGGTTCGGTATCTTCTACTGCTCGCTCAGGATGTCAACGTCGGAGTGGTGGTTCGTCACATTCCTGGTCGTCTGAACGTCCTAGCCGACTCTCTGTCCCAATGGGGCAGGTTCATTTCCACCGAGTGGATGCTCCTCATGGCGGTGTTTCCAGTCGCTTTGCGATCTATGGGGTCGTCCCCACATCGATCTCTTTGCGACTCGTTGGAACCATCAGGTAAACACTTTCGTGTTCCCGTGTTCAGATGTTCTGGCTTTCGCCGTGGATGCTCTGTCACTGCATTGGGACGGTCTTGTCGGCTATGCCTTCATACCGGTTCCGATTCGGTCTCAGGTTCTAACCAAGATGCGAACCTGCAGTTGTCGAATCATTTTGATCGCACTCTTGTCGCCTCAGTGGGTGTGGATCAATCTGCTCTGCTCTCCGTTGGCGCCGGTTCCGGCACGTCTCCCGCTACGACGCGACCTTCTTTGCCAAGGTCACCCGAGAAGGTTTCACATTGACCCGACTTCATTGTGCTTCGCGCATATCTTTTGTCAGGTCCTGTCTCCTCCGTAGAGGTTTTTCGAGACCAGAAGTTTAGTTTCTTTTCTTCTTCAAGGAGGCACTCCACTGGTTTAGCCTATGCGGCTGAGTGGAAGGTCTTCTGTCGATGGTGTGCGGATCACTGTGTTGATTATGCCAATCCTTCGATCACAAAGATTGCGGAGTTTCTGGTATATCTGTTTGATTCTCGGGGTCTCCAGCCAGTTACCATCAAAGGGTACAGGCCCATGCTTCGGAGATCTTTTTCGTATGTGGAACATCGTCGTATCGGCACTAATCCATACCTCTCCAAGCGTGTTAGCCACTTTTCCTTGAAAAGGCTTAGGACTTGGCAGCTTACCCCAAGATGGAATCTTTCTTGGGTGCAGCCCTGATTGAGTGTGTGTGGGGGGGGGGGGCCTTCGAGCCTTTATCCCAGGTGGATATGCGTTTTTCTCACATACAAGACGGTTTTTCTGATGACGTTTGCCTCAGCCGGGCGGGTTAGTGAGCTTCACGCCTTCTCGGTTGACCCTGCCTTTTTCAAGAGCTCCCGACAGTGTTATGTTTACCACTGATTGCTCCATTCTGGCCAAGAATCAGATGCCAGAAACTACTCCTCCTCCTATCTGTTTCGGGGCTCTTCCTTCTGTTGAGGGTAAACACCATTTGCTCTGTCCGGTTCGTGCAATTCGCTTTAATCTCAATCGGACGCTGTTCACTAGGAAGGGTATGAACGATTTTTCTGTCTCTTATTCCTGGTCGACAGAAGATCTCTCCTCAATCCATTTTCTACATGGATTTGTCTTGCTATTCGTGCAGCTTACGCTCGTCAAGCGACTGGCGATTGTATTACCAATCGTATTTCTGCCCAAGAGGTGCGTGCATTGTCTACCTCTTGAGGCTTACACTGACTCCGTTATGTTGTCGGATGTTATGCTGGCAGCCTACTGGAGAAATCCTACTTTCTCCACTTATCTGCGACAGTTGCAGGAGCAGGCAGAGGACCTTTATACTACGGGCCCTTTTTCTTCTGCTCAGGATGTTGTCTCCCCCAGCCATTTGGCTTCTTACAAGGTCAGTTCCAGCTCTGTGCTGTTACTGCCCTTTCTGTCTGTGCGTTGCACAAAACCACACGCCTCATCTCTCATTGTCGTTTACTAATGTTTGTGATGCTATGGTTTGATAGGCCTAGGGACCTCTTCCTCTGTCCACGGTTCCAGTGCAATTGTGTATTGTGTGGGTTGGTTATGTGATTCCTTCAATCCTGTTGTCTATTCAGCCTGTAGTAAACAATTGTAAGGTAGGTTGATAAGAAATTTAAATTTTATAGTAAATTTCCTTTCTTATTATACCTACCGCAGTTGTTTACATGGAGCCCCCCCCCCCCCCCCCCCCCCCCCACACACACACATCTTCTTATTCGGGTAAGAATCCTTCCTCCCCGCTGATCTCATAACTCCTATGTTGGCGGACTCAAAAGAATGATTCATTGGTGACCTGCCTTGCGCACTGGTTCCGGAAGTCGTGGATTTGTACTAAGAGAAGAGCGTCCCCTACTGGGTGTGCACCACTTTTCTTTCCCAAATCTCTTGGGAAAGATCAAAATATAGAATATATTTTCCGAGTTAGGGTCTTCCACTGTAGTACAAGCCCATAGTAAACAATTGCGGTAAGTATAATAAGAAAGGACATTTACTATAAAATTTAAATTTCTTAACCCTTTACCGTTATGGACACAGATGGTTAATAATGCTTTGTTTATAATGTCAATATAAGTCACTGCTGCTTCTCAGCCAGCATGACTTATACTGACAAAATACTTGCCATACTTTTCAAATGTTTCTGCAGAGGGAATTCCATGTGAAACTTTTATTTATAAAATTTTCAAGCGGATTTCATGTCGTTATTTTATATAAAGGTTGTTACATATTTAAGTGTTATCTTACTGTATATATCTGTATGCATAATTAAGTTTGGTAATAGATTTGTCAATGCTGATCGTGTGTTTTATTCATTTCTTTCCTATATTCAGATCCCAGTATACAGTTTCAAGATCCCGGTAAAGCTAATTCCCCATAAAAGACTAAAAAACAATCCCTTTTCATACCCTAGAGTGCTTGTCAAATCACGGAATCCCATTTGTAGCAGAGCCCCACCTTTGGCACCCTATTTTTAGGAGATTAGCCAAAGAGTCGTAGGTGGAGTCACAGGTTCGACCAATTGCTGTTTTTCTCATTTGCTTGTTAAGATTTGAGTCCTTCGAGCAATACAATTTCCAGTCACTGATCGACGGTTCATTTGATGGAATCATGATCCATGTTTCTTGGCACTCCACTTTCAGAATACCCTTTAGAACGCCGAACCCCATTTTTACCAAAATCAGTCAAAGAGATGTAAGATCATTTGCTCAATGAGCAATTGCACTACAGCTCATTTGCTTGATGAGATTCGAGTTGCAAGAGCACTTACTCATGGAGCAATCGCTTCCATGCTCCTTTAGCTCCTTCGATGAAATCATCAACATGCTTCTTCCATTATAAGATGTAAGACGGTCAGTGTTCATGCTGTCAATGAATGGTTGTTCAGCTCATGTACTTAATATACTGTTTGGCAACACCCCATTTACAAAATCCTTTTTTCAGTAATTCAAGTTGTTTGAGCAATGGCAGTTTCAGTAACTGCTTGATAGCTTGTTAGGAGAACTCCGAATAGGTATGAAAAAGTAATTCGAGCAAGCAGACTGTATTCGACTACTAAAAGTAGTGGAAGCCAACATTGATAATGATATGAACTGGGACTCGTAGCGGTAGTAGTGTAACGATAGGTACTAAGAGCCCCAGTAGTACCAAAATTTAGTAATGGTGGAACTCTCTAGCACAGTACAACATTGTGGTGGCCAATAGTAATGGTATAAGGCCATAATAGACTAGTGCAATGGTGGTAGAAACATACTAGAGATGACTACAGTACAGGCTAACCGAAGGACAAATAGTTTAGGACTATGGGGAACTGTATTGGAGCTAAGAGCCATATAAGAGATAGGAGCTTATATGAATCTACAGTGGCGATGAGTCATAGATCAGTATGTGGAGTCACTCGGTCGCTTGACAGTTCGTTTGCCACATGAGATTCGATTCGTCAGAGCGTGCCTGTTAGTCGCTACTTGATAGCTTATATACTCAATAAGACTCGAGTCGTTTGAGTAATACCTATCCCTCCTCGATTGTCTTTAGGGTTTGAGAATCAAAGAGGCCTTCATTCTAACAAGGGATATAACTCTGTATGGGTATTTGCAGATTATGGGCAACAAAGCAATCCGGTTGACGATTATAAGACTTGAGCGAGGGCAGTGGTCGAAACAAGGGATAGTAAAGAACAGCTAGAACTAGATGAACCACCACTAGAGTAGCTAGAATAGCGACTGTAATAGGCAGAAAAAAAAGAATTCTGGGGAAATCTGATCCAGTAAAGTACTACCCTTTAATAGAACGCAGCTTATAGTACTAGTTACTACCCTTATAAACCCAAACTAGGGCTTTACCAAGGCCGTTCCTGTAGTTTTTGGTAATTTGGGGTGATTGTCGGGTCTCTTTGTATAATCTGATATATTACCATTTAATCGAACACACTTTTCGAACATGCGCCATCCTGTTACAGGGTTTTAAGTAACATAATAACCACATGCTACCATAGAAGCTAAGATTGCGGCCTCCAGTATACAAAATAGATGACACAATCACGCACCATCTTTACAACTCACACACATGGTGCCACTAGGTCACTTGACTATGATGCCACATGAGATCCCTTAAATTACATACGGTTGTCATAAATTACCCATGGGCGGAAAAAACTATGAAATTTCTTGTTTACATAACAAAAATCTCACATGTTTTCTAATTCCCGTGGATAAACCAAAATGTGATTTATATGTTCCAAATGATTATTCCAGTTCTGACTCTGTGCTGTTTTCCATACTTTCACATCATCAGAGGTGTAAATTAGGCCACTCACAATTAAATAATTGATTCTCAGGCATTTTTTTAAAAAAATGAATGAAGGAGGAAGGTTTTTATTTTTATTTTTTATTCCTTATTGCATGGTCGCCGATGGCTAAAATCCAGTTGTGAGAGCCTAAAATTAAATACTAGAGCTTCTATGTTGATTTCGCTGATTTTTTTTTTTTTTTTTTGTAACAGTCATCGTACAACACGAAATCAATATCGAACAACTAAAATGAAGATTAAAAATAATAGGGATTTTTTAACTGGTTGAGTGCTCGAAGCACAACCAGGCCTTTCAAAAATGAGGGTACCATTGCAAAAGTAACAATTTCCAATGATTCGTATTCATTTGAATGTAATTAATAATTTGTTTATAGAAATTTGTTCGATTACAAATGTTCTCATTCCTTTCATTATTTTGGCACCAGCTTGAAAAATGAATCTTTTGAGCGATTACTATCCCACAATGCAGTTTATTTGGCGAAAATCAAATGATAAATGCGATTTTGAGCACCTCAGCATTTTTGGAGTCGTACGGTGCCCAATTTTGGGAGGGCCAGGTGCCCAATTGTGGCGGTAATCTTCATAAATCTTTGTGCCCCCCAAAAGGCATTTTATTTGGCGTAAATCAGCAAATAAATGTGATTTGGAGCAACTGCGTACTTTTGGGGTCCTATTGTGTCCAATCTTGGGAGGGTCAGGTGCCCAATTTTGGTGGCAATCTTCATCAATCTATTTCTACCATCCCACAACGCAGTTTAATTGGCGAAAATCTACTGATAAATGCGATTTTGAGCATTTAGCATTTTTGGGCTCCCAGGGTGCCCAATTTTGGCGGCAATCTTCATGAATCTATTTGTGCCATCCCACAACGCAGTTCGTTTGGCGAAAATCTGTTGATAAATGCGATTTTGAGCAAATCAGTCCTTATGGGCACCCAGCGTGCCCAATTCTGCATGGGTCAGACGCCCAATTGTTGTGGTAATCTTCATGAATCGATTTGCGCCACCCATAATGCAGTTTAATTGGCACAAATCTGTTGATAAATGCGATTTGGGGCACCTCAGCATTTTTGGGCTCCAGGGTGCCCAATTTTGGGAGGATCAGGTGCCCAATTTTGGTGACAATCTTTATGAATAGATAGGCAGATAGATATTTTTTTATTTAAAGGTATAAACATCAAATGCTGAAACATCGAGTAAAAGAAAAGACACAAATTAACTAATGGCAATCTGTTTACACATGGTAGGGGAGTAACATAGCCAGATTGTCTGTCTACAGTTAAAACTAGAAGTCCTGTCATGAAATGCTCACAAATAGCACGTTGATATGCGCGTTAATGTACGCGTTATGGCCCAAGTAAAGCTATCAAATTCTGTACTTATGGCCTGTGCACAAGCAATGTTTCAGCCAATGGACCTCCGGGTAACCCGGAGGTCCATTGGCAGAAACATTGCGTGCGTTTGCTATGAGTAACCAGGAACCTGCCGTGCTTTGGATGCCATTCGATGTGGAAATTGCGCGCAATTCCAATGCGCAATTAAGCCTAGATAAGCGCACTATTCGTGACAGAACTTCTAGTTTTAACCGTACCTGTAATCCCTCATAACATTTCACTCCAGCACCGCTATATGATTGAGACAAACTTTATTGAAACAAATTGATATTTAAAAACTTCGGACCACAGACTGTAAATTGTAGACTCAAACGACAGACTCAGTTAAAAGACCTGGTGTTCTAATTATGTTTGTGGATGATGAGATTACCAGAAGTTGTTCAAAGGTAATATAGCAGGTTAACTAGGAAAGGAAAGTAAAATATTCTTTCTGAGTAATTAAAAAAAATATTGAATTAAATATATTCACAAAAGTCTCCACCACATTGGTTGACTGCGTCATACAACATGAACCCGACAATCGATTTGTGCCATCCCACAATGCAGTTTATTTGTAGAAAATCGGTTGCTAAATGCAATTTGGAGCAACTCCATGCTTTTGAGGTTATAGGATGCCCAATTTTGGGGTCGCAGGGTTGCCAATTTTTGGAGGGTCAGGTGCTCAATTGTGGTGGTAATCTTCATAAATCTATTTGTGCCACTCCAAAGGGCACTTTATTTGGCGTAAATTGGCAAATAAATACAATTTGGAGCAACTCAGCACATTTGAGCTCCGAGGGTGCCCAATTATGGAAAGGTCAAGTGCCCAATTTTGGTGGCAATCTTCATGAATCTATATGTGCCTCCTGACAATGCAGTTTATTTGGCGAAAATCTGTTGATAAATGCGATTTTGATGTACTCAGTACTTTTGGGCTCCCAGGGTGCCCAATTTTGGGAGGCCAGATTTCCAATTTTCGTGGCAATCTTCGTGAACTATTTGTGCCACCCCAATGCAGTTTATTTGGCGACAATATGTTGATAAATGCGATTTCGAGCAACTCAGTACATTTGGGCTCCCAGGGTGCCAAATTCTGGGTGGGCCAGATGCCCAATTTTGGTGGCAATCTTAATGAATCTATTTCTGCCACCCCACAAAGCAGTCTATTTGGCGAAAATAGATTGATAAATGCAATTTTGAGCAACTCGGTTCTTTTGGGCTCCCTGAGTGCCCCAATTATGAGAGTGGCAGGTGCCCAATGTTGGTGACAATCTTCATGAATCTATTTGTGCCACCCCACAACACAGTTTAGTTGGCGAAAATCTGTTGATAAATGCGATTTGATCAACTCAGCATTTTTGGTCTCCTGGGGTGCCCAATTTTTGGAGGGTCAGGAGCCCAACATTGATGGCTATCATCGTAAAACTATTTGTGCCATCCCACAATGCAGTTTATTTGGCGAAAATCTGTTGATAAATGCGATTTTGATGTACTCAGTACTTTTGGGCTCCCAGGGTGCCCAATTTTGGGAGGCCAGATTTCCAATTTTCGTGGCAATCTTCGTGAATCTATTTGTGCCACCCCAATGCAGTTTATTTGGCGACAATATGTTGATAAATGCGATTTTGAGCAACTCAGTACATTTGGGCTCCCAGGGTGCCAAATTCTGGGTGGGCCAGATGCCCAATTTTGGTGGCAATCTTAATGAATCTATTTCTGCCACCCCACAAAGCAGTCTATTTGGCGAAAATAGATTGATAAATGCAATTTTGAGCAACTCGGTTCTTTTGGGCTCCCTGAGTGCCCCAATTATGAGAGTGGCAGGTGCCCAATGTTGGTGACAATCTTCATGAATCTATTTGTGCCACCCCACAACACAGTTTAGTTGGCGAAAATCTCTTGATAAATGCGATTTGATCAACTCAGCATTTTTGGTCTCCTAGGGTGCCCAATTTTTGGAGGGTCAAGAGCCCAACATTGATGGCTATCTTCGTAAAACTATTTGTGCCATCCCACAATGCAGTTTATTTGGCGAAAATCTGTTGATAAATGCGATTTGATCAACTCAGCATTTTTGGTCTCCTAGGGTGCCCAATTTTTGGAGGGTCAGGAGCCCAACATTGATGGCTATCTTCGTAAAACTATTTGTGCCATCCCACAATGCAGTTTATTTGGCGAAAATCTGTTGATAAATGCGATTTTGAGCAACTCAGTAATTTTTGGATGCAGGGTGCCCGATTTTTGGAGGGTCAGGTGCCCAATTTTGGTGGCAATCTTCATGAATGTTTTGTGCCACCCTACAATGTAGTTTATTTGGCGCAAATCGGTTGATAAATGCGATTTGGAGCAACTCAGCACTTTTGGGCTCCTATGGTGCCCAGTTGTGGGCGGTCAGGTGCCCAATTTTAGTGGTAATCTTCATGAGCTTATTTGTGCCACCCAACAAGGCAGTTTATTTGGCAAAAATGTGTTTGTAAATGCAACGTTGAGCAACACAGTACCTTGAGGTTTCCAGGGTGCCCAATTTTGTGAGGGGCAAGTGCCCAATTTTGGTGGAAGTCTTCATGAATCAATTGACAAATGCGATTTTGACGCACTGAGCATTTTGGAGCTCCCAGGGTGCCCAATTTTCGGAGGGTCAGGGGCCCGATTTTGGTGGCAATCTTCATGAATCTCTTTGTGCCCAATTTTGGTAGCACTCTTCATGAATCTATTTGTGCCACCCCACAACGCAGCTTATTTGGCGAAAATGTGCAGATAAATGATATTTTGGGCATTTCAGCACTTTTGGGCTCCCAGGGTGCCCAATTTTGGGAGGGTCAGGTGCCCAATTGTGGTGGCAGTCTTCATGAATCTATTTGTGCCACACCACAAAGCAGTTTATTGGTCGAAAATCGGTTCATACATGCGATTTGGACCATCTCGGTACTTTTGGGCGCCTAGGGTGCTCAATTTTGCGAGGGTCAGGTGCCCACTTTTGGTGGCAATCTTCATGAATCTATTTGTGCCACCCACAATGATGTTTATTTGGCGAAAATCTGCTAATAAATGCGATTTTGAGCATCTCAACACTTTTGGGCTCCCAGAGTGCCCAATTTTGGTGACAATCTTCATGAACCTATTTGTGTCACCCACAATGCAGTTTATTTGTCGAAATCGGTTGATAAATGAAAATTTGAACATCTCAGAACTTTTGGGCTCCTAGGGTGCCCAAGTCTGGGAGGGTCAGGTGCCCAATTTTGGTGGCACTCTTCATGAATCTATTTGTGCCACCTCAGAATACAGTTTATTTCGCGAACATCTTTTGATGAATGCAATTTGGAGCAACTCAGCGCTTTTAGCTCCCAGTGTGTCCAATTTTGGGAGGGTCAGATGCCCAATTTTGATTACAATCTTCATTAATCTATTTGTGCCACCCTAAGACGCAGTTTATTTGGCGAAAATCTGTTGATAAATGCGATTTTGAGCAACTCGGTACTTTTGGGCTCCTAGGGTGCCCAATTTGGTGGCGATCTTCATGATTCTATTTGTGCCACCTCACAATGTAGTTTATTTGGCGAAAATCGATTGAGAAATGAGATTCTGAGCAACTCAGCACTTTTGGGCTCCAAGTGTGCCCAATTTTGGGAGAAACAGGTTCCCAGTTTTGGTGGCACTCTTCATATATCTATTTGTGCCACCTACAATGTTGTTTATTTGGCGAAAATCGATTGATAGCAAATGT
The DNA here is from genome assembly GCA_031216915.1 of Pictodentalium vernedei. NCBI lineage: Eukaryota > Metazoa > Mollusca > Scaphopoda > Dentaliida > Dentaliidae > Pictodentalium > Pictodentalium vernedei. Next base: position 513,365,269 of record CM062294.1, on the reverse strand, counting down.
CGAATAAGGATCCGTGATGTGAGTGATACAGGTTTTAAATATTTGGGAGATTTTTTATATCGAAACCTGCATCATGTCCCCGAAATTTTTAGAGTTCAATTTTGTTTTATTTTGTTTTTTTTGTTTGTTTGTTTTGTTTTTTTGTTTTGTTTTGTTTTATTAGGGTTTAACGACACATTAACAGCCAGGGTCGTATCATGTCGGTGACAGTTTTACGGGTGGAGGAAGCCGTAGTACCCGGAGAGAACTACCGAGCAACGACGAGCAGCTGTCAGCTCTCCAACATCAAACTCTGAACTGTGCACCGCGGCACAGGCAGGGTTAGATTGGTTGAAGACATGCGCGTCATCGACGTGCAGTACGCCGTAGTACACAGCGTCATCGTGCTCCCGTGAAGGCAAGCGGGGTGAAGTGCCTTGCCCAAGGACACAACGCGGGAGCGCGAATCAGTCGCTGAAATGGTCACCCATCCAACTACTAACCGCGCTCGACGTTGCTTAACTTCGGTGATCTGACGAGAACCGGTTACCGCGACGCCACCGCGCCCCCTAGAGTTCAATCAAAATTAAGAGATAGTTTTTTTTGTTTTTCAGTTTGGTGCCAATTTGACGTTTTTTCATTACTTCAAAGTTTAGCTCATTTCTCGCATATTTCATTCAAAACACTTTGTCTTCTAATTCATGTAACTCAATATCTATAAAAGATACAGCTACCACATTTTGCACACCCTTTCCTACTCATTTGAAATTGATCAATGTTGGTTTTTAATTTCAAAATTATGCACTCGATGCCCGCGATGTCAGTTTTACGTGTTTTTTTTTTCTTTTCTTTAATTTTTAACCTTATTTTCAGTCCTACATTTTCGAAATTTTGGGACTGAGATCTCCGCGTAAAATTATATAAAGAAGAAATTCGGGAGTATAAACCTACTCCCGTTGCCTGTCCACTCAATAGTATTGGAGAATTGTCGATGAATTAAGTGCGATACCGATCTTTTATAATTGATATAATAGGTGAGCATAACAAACCTTATATCAAACGCTTCAGTGACATCACAGGAAATGGCCCTGACAGCCCTATCCTCACCAAGAGCGTTGTATCAGTGACCCTCACAGTCCTATCCTTACCAAGAGTGTTGTATCCAAGGATCTGAGAGTCCTATTCTTACTGAGTGCGTTGTATTAGTGGCCCTGACAACAGTCCTATCCATTACTAAGAGCGGTGTATCAGTGGCCCTGACGGTCCTATCCTTACCAAGGGCGTTGTATATGTGGCCCTGAGAATCCTATCCCACCAAGAGCGTTGTAGAAGTGGCCCTGACAGTCCTATTCTTGCCAAGAGCGTTGTATCCGTGAACCTGAGAGTCCTATCCTTACCAAGAGCCTTGCATCAGTGGCCCTGACAGTCTTATCTTTAATGAGTGGGTTGTATAAGTGGCCCTGACAATCCTATCCTTACCAAAAGTGTTGTATCAGGGCCCTGACTGTCCTATCCTTACAAAGAGCATTATACAAGTGGCCATGACAGTCCTATCCTGATCAACAGTGCTGTAACAGTGGCCCTGACAGTCCTATCTTCACCAATACCGTTGTATCAGTGGCCCCAAGAGTCCTATCCTTACCAAGAGCCTTGTATCAGTGGTCCTGGCAGTCCTGTTCTAACAAAAAGCATGGTAACAGTGACCCTGGGAGTCCTCTCCTTCCGGCTTTGTATAGGTAATCCTGACAGTCCTATCCTTACCAAAAGCGTTGTATCAGTGGACCTGACAGTCCTATCCTTCCCAAGATTATTATATCAGTGGCTCTGACAGTGCTATCCTTACCAATAGCATTTTTTCAGTGGCCCTGACAGTCTTATCCTTACTAAGAGCGTTGTATCAGTGGCCCTGACTACCCTTTCCTTACTGAGAGCGTCGTATCAGAGGCCCTCATAGTACGAAGATCATTATATCAGTGGCTCTGAAAGTGCTATCCTTACCAATAGCGTTGTTTCAGTGGCCCTGACAGTCTTATCCCCACTAAGAGTGTTGTATCTATGGCCCTGACAGCCCTATATTTACCAAGACCATTGTATCAGTGTCGCTGTCAGTCCTATCCTTACCAAGAGCGTTGCATCGGTGACCATGGCAGTCCTATCCTTACCAAAGGCGTTGTATCGGTGGACCTGACAGTCCTATCCTTACCAAGAGCATTGTATCAATGGCCCTGGCAGTTCTATTCTTACCAAAAACGTATCTATGGCCCTGACAGTCCTATCCTTACCAATAGCGTTGTATCAGTGGCCATCACAGCCCTATGCTTACAAAGAGAGTTGCGTGAGTGGACCTGACAGTCCTATCCTTACCAAGAGCAATCTATCTGTGGCCCTGACGGTCCTGTCCTTACCGAGAGCTTTGTACCAGTGGCACGGACAGTCCTATCCTTGCCAACAGCGTTGCATCAGTGACATTGACAGTCTTATCCTTACCAATAGCGTTGTATCAGTGGCTCTCATAATCCCATCCTTACAAAGAGAGTTGCAAGAGTGGACCTGACAGTCCTATCCTTACCAAGAGCGTTGTGTCCGTAGCCCTGACGGTCCTATCCTTACCGAGAGGGTGTATCAGTGTCCCTAACATTCCTATCCTTGCCAAGAGCGTTGTATCTGTGCCCCTGACAGTCCCATCCTTACCAAGAGCGTTGTATCAGTGGCCCTCACAGTCCTATCCTTACTGAGAACGTTGTATCAGTGGCCCTGGCAGTCCTAGCCTTACCAACAGCGTTGTATCAGCGGCCCAGACAGTCCTATCCTTACCAAGAGTGTTTTATCACTGACCCTGACTGGCAGTCCTATCCTTACCAAAAGCGTTGTACCCGTGGCCTAACAGTCCCATCCTTACTGAGAGCGTTGTATCAGTGGCACTGACATTCCTATCCTAACCACGAGCATTTTCTCAGTGGACCGGATAGTCCTATCCTTCCCACGAGCATTGTATTAGTGGCCCTGGCCGTCCCATCCTGACCAAGAGCGTAGTATCAGTGGCCCTGGCTGTCCTACCCTTGCCAAGAGCATTGTATCAGTGGCCATGACAGTTCTATCCTCACCAAGAGCGTAGTATCAGTGGCCCTGACAGTCCTAACCTTACCACGAGCGTTGTATTAGCGGCCCTCGCAGTCCTATCCTTTCCAAGGACTTGTCGAGTAAAAGTGGTTTTTATTCATTTCTCCTCTTACCTTTCATTTCGCAAAACTGCGACTGAAGTACTTGGGGGAGGGAGGGAGGGAGAGAGAGAGAGCGAAAAAAACAGGCAGTACCGTAACTGTGAGCGCATTTTCTCTGTTTTAGACCAACGTTGCGCGGACCGCGAGTCATTTGAGAGACGTTGCGCGGACATTTCCATGTCCCCACAATTACGGTGAGTTTCATCGGTCTGTCGCGGACTGTATCGGACACATTTTCTATTGTTTTTAATGTTAACTCACAGTTTCAACAGCACATTTTATGTCAATGCCGTCGTATCTCGAATGTCGGTCCAGGAATTCCATAGGTCAGGGATGCTTAGTAACTTTTGCAGAACGACGATTGTTATATCACATATGTATGGTATTGAAAGCCGATTATGACATGCGAATTGCGAAATGCGAATTGCGAATTGCGAAATGCGAAATGCGAATAACAAAATGCCAATAATAAAACGCAAATGCGTTTTTTCGAAATGCGAAATGCGAATTGCGAAATGCGAATTGCGAAATGCTAAATGCGAATTGCGAAATGCGATCACCCCTTCTCCTTCTGGTGCTCTCCCCGATCTCGTCGCAGCGCGGCACGTATTGTGTCGCGCATCACACTATCAACATAGTTGATGCCCTCTTTTCTGGATAGGCTTACGTCCTGATGTACCCCACCCCACATCCCATTTTTATCTTCCTATACGCCCATGTGAGATTGTAAATGGTACGAAAATCATTGCTGTTTTAAGCAGAGGCGGAATAATATAATGTCTTGTTCTTATTGTGGATTTAGTTTACATAAAAAAGAATGAATTCTAGGCCTTTAACATTAAATGTGTCTAGGCTCATACAAATTTAATTCTAACTTGCATGAATAAGTCGTGATTTTTTCTTTTTCTTATTTCCAAATCACGACCTTTTCTGCTACTGTTTGGGATGTGGAATAACCTGGACTTATAGGCCTAACAGAACCACCGCTCAGCCGTCCATAACTGGGCTGAGTTCATATAAACAGAATGTAAACAGACTGTTATAGTTTCAGCATGCACTGGCGGTCCCACAGGGGACAAATTGGAGGTGCTCCTCGTGAAGGATGGTGGTGGTGGTGGCGGGGGGGGGGGGGGGGGGATTGAGTCCATAAAGTATAAAGTATCATATATTTACATTTTTAAGTCACAATCAATACAGGGGTCTGCTGGAGGGTTTTATCGGAGTGGGCGATTCAGTTTTTTTTTTATCTGGGGGAAGAAGACCGCCTTCCCTACCCCCCGGAGGGAAGGCAGGCTTATTCACCCAGATTTAAAAAAAAATGAACTGTGCCTTACAATGAAGAAAAAAATGCGTTTTGCGAATTCCGAAATGCTTTTTACGATTTCATTGGAATTGACAATTCGCAAAGCACATTCAGCAAAAAACATTTCGAAAATTTCCAAAAAGCATTTCGCAAAAAGCATTTCGCAAATTACACTTTTTGCCATTCGGATTTCCTAAAAATGCATTTTGTTATTCGCATTCCGTCATTGGCAAGAAGCATTTCGCATTAACAAAAAAAGCATTTAACAATTCACTTTTCCCGTCGGCTTTCTATAATTTGAATACCTGAAACATGGGTATTGATTGGTTGTCCTTGAAACACTAGTTGTGATAGGTCAATATAGGCATTTCGCATTTCGCAATTCGCAATTCGCATTTCGCAATTCGCATGTCACAACCGGCTTTCCATAATCACATGAAATGACCTCACAACGCTCTCTCAGTCTCTCATTTTGTCCCACTGACGGAACTTTCAGATTCTAAAGTTGTATTGTTGACAATTAATTTCGAAGGCGTGTTTGGAAGTAATTTGGACATTTGAATATTCCACAAAGCGCTTACAAATAGAAAAAATATCACTGTAATCGGGCATTTACATGTGCGGAGAATTTTTTTCGTTCATGGTTGTTGGTTTTAGCTAAATAAATTAAATATTCGGTCGGTGTAGCGTTGGAGTTGATCTTATCACCTAATTTCGAACCACGCACCCAGGGTTGAAGAAACTAATGTCGACCCACGTTTCTACCCATTTCTCCGACAAACCAAGCGATGCGAGTATTCCCACTACCAAAATTGCCTTAGTCAATGCGTTTTTGTTACTTTTTATCAGATAATAAAAGCACGATTCCGCAGAGTGCAATCCCAACTTATCAGCTTATCTGTCCAAATTTACGAAGTTCGTTTTCGTTAGTCCAAACATGGCCTGGAAGTCTGTAATATAATTTTTGGATTTGGTACGTCCTTAGGACGTACCAAACCCACAAATTATATTACAGACTTTCAGGCCATGTTTGGACTTGTTTTCATAAAAGCCCACATCATCACAGTACAGTCGCAATGGACTGGTCGTAATACACACGTGGGCAGTGGTGTCCACGCATGCATTTATCAGGTAATGAAAATCATCAACGGCAAAATTTTAATTAAGGTGCTATATTAGGGAAACACCCAAACAGTTCTCTTGCCAAACTGTCCTCTACAATTTGATGCAAACCGGTTTCTACATTTACCCTGAACCATCCCCAGAGCACCCAAACCATCCTCAACAGTGCCTGAACCACCATCTATGCAATTTAGAAATTGTGGTGACCATTAGGTCTTTGTGGGAACCAAGAAAAGGGAAAAATATTTCCACATTTGCTCTTATTTCGAAAAGTATACAAACATATTGTCAACAAAAATGTCCAGAAAAATATATTAACATACAATACATTTGATAACATTATGATGAACTGTCGCTAGGTTAGATACGAATAATTTTAAATAAATTCTTGTTGGAGCGACATTTTCATTTGATCTTTATATGAATAATTTAATTTTCAATTTTAAATAATTATCAGATTGGCATTTATAAATATTATTTTACCACCAGATGTTGAACATTTGATAACAAAATGATAGTTATGAACTATCACTAGGTTAGATATGAATAATTAACGTTTAATTCCGAGGACTTTTCAGAGCAATGTTTATAAATATTATTTTACTGTCAGATGTTAAACATTTGGTAAGAAAATGATACTTATGAACTGTTGCGAGGTTAGATATGATAATGTTTACAAATAACTACTAGGACAATACAAACAAGTACACAGAGATAACAAGGCAAACAATTAGTGATACATGTACATGTAAATAATTATCGAAAACAAACATGAAAAATGATTTTGAAAACTCTCAAACTTTTGAAAATAACGTATTATTTACTCAAAATAATAAAAAATTAAGTTAAAAATATTAAAAAAAGATGGGGATGAATAATTGTTCTAGAGGTCGGTTTGGATCCATTAGTGGCCAGGTTGTGTCAAAATGTAGCAGCAGGTTTGGGTCAAATTGCAGAGGATGGTTCGGCCAGCGGATGGTTTGGGTGTAATTCCTATTTTAGTTATAAGTTAGAGAAATTTGTTTACTTTGAATTCCCACCTCTGAACGTCTGATATTCCATAAATTCAAAATAAATATACACAAATTATATAGCAAAATAAAGGTTGAGATGTATTGAACACAAATTATATATGAAATCAACTCGTAAAGGTGAATGTAGGCAGTGGGCACCAATGCGTCCTGGATGTCTGCTACAGTATTCATACCAGAACTGAATTTTCAGGCAAACCTCTTGCGGCCAAATGTGCAAGCTTCAGATATCCAAGAAGAAAGCTAGGCCATCAGAATTCTTCAAAATGCAGTGACCGAGCTGTGTGGGGTTAAATTTCAAAACTATCAGTTTTGTTTACATTGTAAATTACTTTTTCTGGTCAACGTCTTTGGATGGAAAAAGCCTCAGTATAGATCACTGTCTAAAATCAAAAAATGAGAAAGATCACCTAAATATGGCATACTATTATTCATTAGAGACTGCGCTGTTGCCATAGTCTATGCAAAGTATCACGACACCTGTTGAAATTTCTAAGAATTATGATTTTGTTTTTCAATGGAAATTCGTGGAATCCCCTGGGCTCGATTTAACTGGATCCGCATAGCGATTTTTGAATCAATTTTTAACTATCGCTAATCAATTTTCCATGACAAAAACAAATAATAGGAAATGCCAATCAACATTTATCCACGTTACTAAACTGCTATTTAATTTTTAAAAATTAAATTGACCCCTGAGTATCAAGTGATTTGCGCATGTCCATCACACATGGAGTCTATCTTCAATTAAACTGCAGACAGTGTTGTCCTTTTCCCAAATGCATTCCAATTGTTGCACTCTAAAGTGTTTTAAATGCCTAGCTTTGTTCTTGGATACAGTTAAAACTAGAAGTCCTGTCACGAACTGCGCGTTTATCTAGGCATAATTGCGCGTAGGAATTGCGCGCAATTGCCATATGGAATGGCATCCCTGGCACGGCAGGTTCTCCTGGTTACTCGCAGCAAACACAAGCAATGTTTCTGTCAGTGGACCTCCGGATTACCCGGAGGTCCACTGGCAGAAACATTGCTTGTGCACAGACCATATGGACAGAATTTGACTGCCTTACCGTGGTCATAACGCGTAAATTAACGTGCAAATCGATGTGCTATTTGTGCGCATTTCATGACAGGACTTCTAGTTTTAACTGTATGTGAAGTACATTTGGCTACAAGTTGTTCTGGAAATATTATTTTACTATCAGTTCTGGGACGAATATGGTAGCAGAATTCCAGGAACCATTGGTGTCTACAGTCAACTGTATGAGTTGAGTACATATATGTTTTGTGTTCGATACATCTCATTCTACTTTTTGATGTAGAATTTGTGTATATTTAATTTGAGTTCATGGAAAATTAGAGGTTGGAGATTCAAAATAAACAAATTTCTCTGAATTATATTGCACCTTAATGAAGCACCTGTTTGTATCCGGTACTTCATTGATTAAATTTTTCATAAATATACCTATAATTAGTGTTTGGAATCTAATATTATTGCATTTGTTGAAATATACATGTAGCGCATGCATGGAAAGTGACCCGTCTGTATTTGTACATCGTCCAAACATGGACTTAACCCTTTACCTAACACGAAAAGCAGACGACTCTTAAAAAATATTCTTGAATAACCATTTTTTTGTCTCAAAAACATAGGTTATGTCCCCTCATTAAAATGAGCTCGATGAGTTGTTCCAACGAGGGGTCATAACCTATGTTTTTGAGACAAAAATGAAAAAAATAATTGAAGAAATGAATTGGCAATTTTTTAGAATAATGCTGTCCTGTTCTGGTCGTTATGTTGGTAAAGGGTTAAAAGTAGGTACTCTCTCTTTTGTAATAAGTACTCATTTTAAAGGGGGTTGTTCGAGGATGTTCAACAAAACTTTGGGAGAATTGTTTGAAGTTTTCACCAGTCATTGCCCGAAATGCTGATAAAACAAAGTCATATTGCACCCCAAAATAATGACAAGGGAACACAGAAATGGAATATATTTATGTTTCCCCCCCCCCCACGCCCCCCCCCCCCCCCCACACCCCCAATTTTTTATGATTTTGACAATAGGTAAGCTTCCAATGGCTTAAGTACACATGTAACGAATTGCAAAAATGATGAATAGATTGGTAATTCCAATGACAGGACTTAAAAATAAGACTTTCACCTTCAGGCTTGGAGGAAGCTCATTGAACCATTTTGTTTTCATTGCGTTACAAATGCCCTAAGTAGAAATGCCCAAAAAATTAAATTTCTTTATTTGGTAATATGTTGAACATTTGTGATCATTTCTGGTGTTTACATGTAGTTATGACAACTGCTATTTAAAAACACATATAATTGATCGATCACCTGATTTGGTTTGGAGTGTGCAATAGTTCATTCTGTGCTTTACATGCACTTTGCATAATTTATGCTGAAACTATTGTCCTCCTGTAGTGTGTCCCAGGAAGGCAGTCTTTTGTTTGAACAGGCCAATTTTTCAAAAGTAATTGCTAATTTGTTGATTGAATCCAGTCAGTCAATGAAAGGCGCGAACAAGACCATGATTATTTTGGTTAGTGAATGGATTTTTCCGTAATTTCATAAGTGTATGAGCAGACCTTTGTTTATTTGTTTATTGGTTTACTTTACGGTATACATAATACAGAAAATGTACATTGAACACATTGAAAATAGTAATAAAAATAATAAATAAATAACAATTGCGTTTGTGAACAAATACAAAAATAGTGTATACCGTAGGGAGATGGCATAGCCAGATTGGCTGTCTACCTATTAGCTATACAGTATCAGCTTGTGTCAGACCAACAATAAGAAATATAAACTAACAGATAGTTATTTCCATGCACTATGTGTACTTATATATAACTAGTTATCCTGTCGACTTTTCCATGGATGCTTCCAATGTGGGCATTGTCTTTTGCATTATTAATGATTGTGATCTGACAGGTAAACAATCTATATCAGAAGCTGATGACGAGACCCAGAGTCAGAGAGCGAAAACTATTTTTAGTCGAGTTGTGACGAAGTCAAAAAACTCGACTTATAGTTTGATGAATGGCAGCCGGGTGGGCGGGCGTAAACAATTGGTTTCCGGATGATAACTTGATAATAGTTCAACCCAGGTTCCTGACACTTCATAGGTAGGTTGGTATCGGTGAGAGGAAGAACCCTATTAATTTTGGACTTGCTTGGTCAAAGTTCAATGTCACAGTGACCTTAAACATAGTAAATTGTAAACAATTGGTTTCCGGATGATAACTTGACTACGGTTCAACCCACATTCATGAAACTTCATATGCAGGTTGGCCTTCATAAGAGGAAGAACCCTATTTATTTTGGACTTACTAGGTCAAAGGTCACAGTGACCCTGAACATAGTAAATCAAAACAATTGGTTTCCGGATGATAACTTGATAATGGTTCGACCCATTTTCATGAAACTTTATATTTAGGTTGGCATCAGTGAGAGGAAGAACCCTATTTATTTTGGACTCGCTAGGTGGAAAGGTCAAGGTCACAGTGACCTTCAACTTAGTAAATCGTAAACAATTGGTTTCCGGATGATTACTTGATAGCGTTTCGTCCCACGTTCATGAAGCATCATCGGTTGGTTGGCATCAGTGTAAGGAAGAATCGTATTTATTTTGGACTTGCTAAGTGAAAGGTCAAGGTCACAGTGACCTTCAACAAAGTAAATTGTAAACATATTTATTTTGGACTCACTAGACCAAAGGCCAAGATCACAGTGACCTTGGAACATAATAAATCGTAAACAATTGGTTTCCAGATGATAATTTGACAATGGTTCCACCTACATTCAGGAAACTTCAGGTAGGTTGGCATTGGTGCAAGAAAGAGCCCTATTTATTTCGGAATCACTAGGTCAAAGGTCAAGGTCACAGTGACCCTTCACATAGTAAATTGTAAACAATTGGTTTGCGGACGATAAGTTGATAATGATTAAACCCACTTCTGTGCTGTCACAACTCAACATTGGATCGGTGATCCTATCGGCATTTTTTATTTTATTTTTTTTATTATTACTTTTTTTTTAAGCCAGATCAGAATGTGTAAGTAAATTAAGGTTGTGGAAAAGCCAAATTACCGAGCTATTAATAGCATATAATTAGAAAGGACGAAAAGATATGATTAAGTACCTAAGCAATCTACGCAATATGGGCTATTACAGTTTACATTAGCATCATACAATCTTAATTTTTTTTATCAACTCCTTTCTAAATGTGCCTCTAAGTGGGATATTGCGCTGTCTTTCATCCAGCCTATTCCAACGTTTTGGATAAGCGAATGTTCGGAGGACATCTAGAGATCTTGTTCGAGATCTTTCTTCAAGAAGCATGCCAGATTGTCTGGTGGATCTTCCACTTCTATTTTCCACAGCACTGAACAAATTGTCAAAAGACACGGGGAGATTATTATTTCTCCAGTCAAATAGAAGCAGAGACGTATGGAGCATAAAAAGATTGCTAACCTTTAAGGTTTTTTCTTTTTGAAACAAAGGATCTGTGTGAGAGTTATATCGTTGTAGAGTGTTTTTGCATTAAAAACAACTTATTTATACCTTTCGAGTTACCTCAAACATGGACCCCATAAATCAAATGACTGTGCACTAAAGTATAATACAACGTTTTCATTGCAGCTTGTGGCAATATAGTTTTTACTTTATTAAGAACATAGTTTGCATGAGCAATTTTTGCACACAAATTAGAAATGTGAGCCTTATATGAGAGATGCTCATCAATATGTATGCCTAGAAATTTTAATGACAATTCGTTTTGGTCAGACGTAACTCTATCTATTTTCTTATTGTTTATGGAACTGCTCTCTTATTGCTGGGGTTTATAATGACAAATTTGGTTTTAGCAGAATTGAGGAGGAGGTAATTAGCCGAACACCACCGAGAAATCTTTTCCAGTTCAAGATTAATATAATTTATAAAAATGAATGTGTTCTGAGTGGTTGGAGAAAAAGCACTGGTATTTTCTTCCTCTTGGCGTCTGTTTTAGGTCTCCCGTCTTAAAATGCTAGTTTACAACTGCATGTTCTAGGTTTTCACCATTATCACTGGTTCCTTCCCAGCTCCCTTTGATGTAAGTTTACTCGACTAACTGGAGAAGGCTTCTTAGTTTCCCAAATTCCCAGTGTGAAGCCAAAGGTCTAGTTGAATGTAAATTACGCATGGCGTTTACTGAGAATTCCCACAAACCTGAATATAATAGATCTCAAGCCTTAAGTGCATGATCATAAGGAATTCACCACTGAAAAGCAATCAGCGTTGACAGTGTCGTAATATAAAGGATCCCAGGCCTTAAGTGGCTGATCATAAGGAATTTGCAACAGAAAAGCAATCGGTGTAAACAGTGTCGTATACGCCAATTACTTTTCTAGGGCGAACTGTGTGGGGTTTTTTTTCAAAAAAAATATTTATCTGTTGCATTGTTTGATTCGAAGGTGTACTAAGCTATATTGCAAACATCAGGAAACATGGCCAAACTATATATTGCCGAAACACTGCAAAACTTTGGGAAAAGTTTCAAACTCCGCATAATTTGGGCGCAATTATTTTATTTGGGCACAGCATTCACCATCGTTAGTTGGGAAGAATTTAAAGGCCTGCGTTTGAGATTCATGTCTGTAATCATTAGTATTCTAACAGTTCTCACCATGACAAATGATTGTTGATGTTAGGGGTCTTCAGTGTTTACATAGCACCAATTTCACATTACCAGGCTTAAGCGATGTGATCTGTGTAGATCAAATTGACACTAAATGTAATTGCATGGCAAACAAAGTTAACATTGCCATGTTCCCAAATTTCACTGAGGAATAGCTAAGTGTTGTTCTCTTTTTTAGCTCACCTGACTGAAAGAGCCTCATACTAGAAGGGATTGGGAAATTCCACCACAATTCTTAAAACATCTTCTCATGAACCAGTGGGGACAATGATTTGAAATTTGGTATGGAGCATCCTGTTCAGGTGTAGAATCAAGTTTCTTCAAACTAAGTTTGTGGAACAATATTTGCCTTTGTAATGAGAGGGGCAAAATGTTTGTCCTCACTCAAAATTTCTGTTTTCTGTTTTCTGAACCAATGTTCTGATTTGAACCAAATTTGATATATGCTAGTAATTATTGAGTCATAAGTACTTTATTCATGCAAAAAACACATTTTCCTGTGCCCCTCAGGAGCTAAAAATAGAAATATTTACAAATGCCCATATTTCCCAAACCACACAAAACAGAGAACTGTTATTTTTGGATGTTGAAGAAAATTGACATTGGTTGTGTCGGGGCGTTGCATAAAAGGCCTAAAAAAATGTTGCGTCAGTATATTTGTAAAAATTTTAAAAAAATGTTCTCCACATCCACTGATCAGAATCATTTTTCCCCCCGCAAACAAAGTTTTGCGGGGGGGTATATAGGAATCACTCGGTGCGTCCATTTGTCCATCGTTCTGTCCATCCCTGTAAGCGCAACTTCTCCTAAACCGTTTGAAGAATTTTCATGAAACTTTACACAATGGAAGAACTCCATATGCAGATCACGAAGCAATATAATTCCGTTCTGACATTTCCAAGGGGAGAAAATTTAACTTATACATTTCAGGCGTGGGGGGTATCACTTTGTGAGCTTGCTCACGGTACCTCTAGTTTTATATTTGGTATACAACAACTTCCATAGAGGTTGTGTGGGGGTGAGGCTCAGATACAAGTGGGTTAAAATGCCCCCCTCTCCCCCTGCCACCCTCCCTCCACCCCCACCCCCCACAGTTTATATTTTCGCTCAATACAGGAACACAAATTATCAACTTAGGGCAATATGGGGAACAATCTTTAAAAACCTTAGAACTTCTTCAGATCCACCAGTCAGAATATGTTTTTAATTTTGTGGTATACACATCTATAGGGAGGTGAGATTTAAGTTTGTTCAAATCCACTGCCTGGGTTAATATTTGGGCTCCCTATGATAGCCCAAATTTTAACTTTTTTAATGCAAGATGAGGAAATTTCTTCAAAAATCGTTTTCTTCAAATCCACTAGTCAGAATACTTTTGTATTTGATATACAACATTTCGGGGGTGTGTGTTGGGGGGGGGGGGGGGGTTGTCACATTCTAATTTTTTAGATTTAGGCTTCCTATGTGAACCCAAATTTTAACTTGGTGCAATATGAGGGAATTTCTTCAAAAGTCTTCTTCTCTAGAACCATTTCATAAAATGTTTTGATATTTGGTATATAGCGTATTTGGGGAGGGGGGGGGGGGCACATTCAGGTTTGTTCAAATAGAGTCCCTGAGTTAAAATTTGGGCTTTTTATGGGGGCCTGAATTGTAACTTAAAGCATTATGAGGAAATTTCTTTAAAAAATCATCTCTAAATCCACCTGTCAGAATGCTTTTGTATTTGGTATACAACATCTCTAGAAGGGTGAGATTCAGATTCAAATTTGTTTAAATTGGGTCTCTGGGTTAATATTTGGACCCCCTATGGTAGGCCAAATTTCAACTTGGTGCAGAATGAGGAAATTAATTAAAAATCTTCAGATCCCCACAGTCAGAATGCTTTCACAAACAGCATCGTTGTGGTGGAAGAGAAGAGCTCTGATTCAAGTTTGTTCAAGTTAAGTTCCAAGGTTGATATTTGGACTCCCAAGTTTTGCATTACTTGAAATCGGGGCATTATGTTGGTGGTAGCATCCCAGTACTAGAAACAAAATCATCTGGTATGGACAGTAGAGTTATAAAGAATTAAACAACTCCATTCCCCTGTAGTGTTAACTAACTATAGATGCTTATTAAATCCTTCTTTAAACAACTAGTGTCTGGTGAATGAATGCCTCAGGCTCCATCGGGCATCTTTTAATTCATTTGGTTAGCAGACAAACATGGAAATGGAAACAGAAAGTTGTGCTAAATATAGTTTGGCATTCAATCAAGTGATATTTTTGTATAAACACTCGTTTGACAAATAATATTAAATGTTTGTGTGGATATATTTTTTGTTTTGAAACCTATTTATCCAGTTAAATATTTTACGTATGGATAACAACAAAATTAAGATATCACCAAATACTGGCTCAGGTATCCATTTCTAAAACTGGCATCCCTGGATAAGGAAATTGAAAAATTGTCCTGCATTTTCGACTTTATCTACATGTACCAATATTGAAAGAGATTGTCAGTATTACATTTTCCCTGTACAGCAAATGTATTGAGCGTTTTCAATTCCATCGCCTTGCTGGATTGAAAAGAATGTAGCCATTTCTGCAATTCTCAGATCCACGAAAACAATATTTTGCCCAAGTTCATAATTTGCCTTTTACAGTTACAAAATGTTATATTGCTGATTTTTTTAGCTCAACTTTAGCGAAGGCAAATTTGAGCTTTTGTCATGGCCCGTTGTCTGTCTGTCCATACGTCAACAATTGGATACGGCTCGGACTGGAGGCCGTATTTATGAACTGATCTTTACGAAACTTCTTGGGTACCTTTGTAACTTTGTTATGACCGTGGGATGAGAACGAGTGTTTTTGGGTGCGATCCGAAATTCAAGATTGCTGCCAGCCGCCATTTTGTACCGACGATGCAGAAATCTGTTTTTTTGTACAGAACTTCCATATGAAAGCTCTGATTTGAATAATTAGCTCAACTTTGGCGAAGCCAAATTTGAGCTTATGCCATGGCTAGTCATCTGTCTGGCCGTCTGTCTGCCTGGCCGTTTGTTCGTCAACAATTCAATACGGCTCGGGCTAGAGGCCGTATTTATGAACCGATCTTTACGAAACTTCTTGGGTACCTTTGTTATGACTGTGGGACGAGAACGAGTGCTTTTGGGTGCGGTCCAAAATTCAAGATGGCCGATGGCAGCCATTTTGTATAAACTTAGGTGCAATCAAGTTTTTGCGCAGAACATCCATATGAAAGCGCTGATTTGAATAATTTTTTGTATGAATGTTTAGTACCATGGGATACATCACATATAATACGGGGTTTTTTCTTGTACGTAAATTATGCAAATTAGACTAACTTTGGTGTATTTAGTGTTATTTTCAGCACTGTAAGTGCAAATGCCAATACGGCTCGGGCTAGAGGCTGTATTTGTCAACCGATCTTCACGAAACTTCTTCAGTACCTCTGTTATCACCTTGGGACGAGAACGAGTGTTTCTGAGTGTGGTCCAAAATTCAAGATGGCTGCCAATGTCCATTTTGTACCGAAATTAGGTCTAATCAGTTTTTTGTACACAACTTCTATACGGCTCAGGCTAGAGGCCGTATTTATGAACCGATCTTTACGAAATTTCTTGGGTACCTTTGTTATCACCGTGGCATGAGAACGAGTGTTTTTGGGTGTGGTCCGAAATGCAAGATGGCCACCAGCAGCCATTTACTACCAAAATTAGTGCAATCAGTCTTTTGTACAGAACTTCTGTATGAAAGTTCTGATTTGAATAAATTTGTGTGAATGTTTAGTAACATGGAATACATCACATACAGTACAGGTTTTTTTCTCATGCAGAAATTATGCAAATTAGATGAATTTTGATTTATTTAGTGCTACTTATACACTGTAAGTGCACATGTCAATACGGCTCGAGCTAGAGGCTGTATTTATCAACCGATCTTCGCGAAACTTCTTGGGTACCTTTGTTATCACCTTGGGACGAGAACGAGTGTTTCTGAGTGCGGTTCAAAATTCAAGATGGCTGCCAGTGGCCATTTTGTACCGAAATTAGGTCCAATCAGTTTTTTGTCACAACTTCTATACAGCTCGTATTTATGAACTGATCTTCACGAAACTTCTTGGGGTACCTTTGTTTTCACCTTGGGACAGGAATGAGTGTGTTTTTGGGGTGCCTTTGTTATCACTGTGCTATGAGAACAAATATTTTGGGGTTCAGTCAGACCCACTCTGGGACTCAAGGATTTCTTTTCTAGTTTAGCATCTGACTGTCACCCACCTTTACAATACTTTACCTACACATTCGTTACAGGCTACGGCCAGTATTTATGTACAGACCGTTACAATACTTTATATGTACCTTTGTTATTAGGTCATTACCTAGATGCTTGTCATTGCTGTGTCACATACTATACATGTACATGTCTTGACAAGTTGAGCTACAGTGTCATTGACACTTTCATTTTTTGTATGAATGTTTAGTACCATGAGATACATTGCATATCATACGGGTTTTTTTCTTGTGCTTAAATTGTGCAAATTAGACTAACTTTGATTTATTTCGTGTTACTTTCAGCACTGTCAGTGCAAATGCCAATACGGCTCGGGCTTGAGGCCGCATTTATGAACCGATCTTTACAAAACTTCTTGGGTACCTTTGTTATCACCGTGGGACGAGAACGAGTGTTTTGGGGTCTGGTCTTAAATTCAAGATGGCCACTGGCAGCCATTTTGTTAAAAATTAGGGGCAATCAGATTTTTGCGCAGAACTTCCACATGAAAGCTCTGATTTGACTATTTTTTTGTATGAATCTTTAGTACCATGGGATACATCACATATAATACAGGTTTTTTTCTCGTGCAGAAATTATGAACTTTGATTTTTTCAGTGCTACTTACACACAGTAAGTTCACATGTCAATACGGCTCGGGCTTGAGGCTGTATTTATCAACCGATCTTCACAAAACTTCTTGGGTACCTCTGTTATCACCTTGAGACGAGAACGAGTGTCTCTGAGTGCGGTCCAAAATTTAAGATGGGTGCCAGTGGCCATTTTGTACCAAAATTAGGTCTAATCAGTTTTTTGTACACAACTTCTATACGGCTCAGGCTAGAGGCCGTATTTATGAACCGATCTTTACGAAACTTCTTGGGTACCTTTGTTATCACCGTGAACGAGTGTTTCTGAGTGCGGTCCAAAATTCAAGATGGCTGCCAATGGCCATTTTGTACCGAAATTAGATCTAATCAGTTTTTTGTACACAACTTCTATACGGCTCAGGCTAGAGGCCGTATTTATGAACCGATCTTTACGAAATTTCTTGGGTACCTTTGTTATCACCGTGGGATGAGAACGAGTGTTTTTGGGTGTGGTCCAAAATTCAAGATGGCCACCAGCAGCCATTTTGTACCAAAATTAGTGCAATCAGTCTTTTGTACAGAACTTCTGTATGAAAGTTCTGATTTGAATAAATTATTGTATGAATGTTTAGTAAAATGGAATATATCACATACAGTACAGGTTTTTTCTCTTGCAGAAATTATGCAAATTAGATGAATTTTGAGTTATTTAGTGCTACTTATACACAGTAAGTGCACATGTCAATAAGGCTCGGGCTAGAGGCTGTATTTATCAACCGATCTTCACGAAACTTCTTGGGTACCTTTGTTATTACCTTGGGACGAGAACGAGTGTTTCTGGGTGTGGTTCAAAATTCAAGATGGCTGCCAGTGGCCATTTTGTACCGAAATTAGGTCCAATCAGTTTTTTGTCACAACTTCTATACAGCTCGTATTTATGAACTGATCTTCACGAAACTTCTTGGGGCACCTTTGTTTTCACCTTGGGACAGGAATGAGTGTGTTTTGGGATGCCTTTGTTATCACTGTGCTATGAGAACAAATATTTTGGGGTTCAGTCAGACCCACTCTGGGACTCAAAGATTTCTTTTCTAGTTTAGCATCTGACTGTCACCCACCTTTACAATTCTTTACCTATACATTTGTTACAGGCTACGGCCAGTATTTATGTACAGACCGTTACAATACTTTATATGTACCTTTGTTATCAGGTCATTACCTAGATGTTTGTCATTGCTGTGTCACATATTATACATGTACATGTCTTGACAAATTGAGCTGCAGTGTCATTGGCACTTTTATTTCACCTGGTTTGGAAATGAAAGCCTAATTTTTCATGCATTTTTATTTGGGGTGTTTGTAACACATTGGGGATGAAATGGTAAAATATGCCTTCTCCGATTCAGGTATTCGAAATCATTTATTTGAAACCCTGTCAATCGAATTACCACTCTACATGTATTTGTTATTTTTGGAATTCATTACTAGCACTTTTGA
The DNA here is from genome assembly GCA_031216915.1 of Pictodentalium vernedei. NCBI lineage: Eukaryota > Metazoa > Mollusca > Scaphopoda > Dentaliida > Dentaliidae > Pictodentalium > Pictodentalium vernedei. The sequence goes on along the minus strand of CM062294.1, from coordinate 513,346,562 downwards.
CATTGGAAGCATGTCTGTTGTGAAAATCGCCCGAAAGGAAAAACTAAATATATTCCACTTCCTTGCTCTCTAGTCATTAATTTGATATATAAATTAGTATACAATGTAATATGACTCTGTTTAATTCTTTTATCAGTATTTTGGGCACAGTTGAAAATTAAAAAAAAATAGTTTTGTTGGATGACCACTTAATAGATACCTACAATTACAAAAATCTCCAGAATGTGTATTTTTAATTGTTCAATAATACCACAGGTCCACCAGCCTTTGTCAACTGTTGACAGATTGATCCTTTCTTAGAATTTCTCTCCTTCCTCATTTTCCAGGAGCGAAATATTTCTGATAAAACAAATTTCGTCAGGTATGTCACAGATTGCTCTACCTCAATGCTCTCCCTTTCCCCTCTTCCATCTTCCTCCAAGCATGAACATTCCATCAGTTGACAAACATTGGTTTTAGTGTTGAAAGGATTGGCTATTTTGGGAAGTCGACTGGTTGACAGGACTAATCGACAAAAGTTAACTAGTTGGAGATTTCTTTTGGAAAACTAGATTTTAGTGAGAATTTTTTATATGTGATTTTGACAGTAGTTTACGTTCCTTCATGATGAACAATGATTATTAATAATGGTAGTCGTGAAGGAATATAAAACTAGAGACAAAACCATGTATCTCAAGACGTAATTATCAATAAAATATAGTCTCCCAATAGAAAAGTTCTGTTTTAAAGATAAAAATATGGTATCTTACCTTTGCGCCAGTCTGCATATACATGTAGTAGGAACCAGCGGCGGTGCTATTGAGGTGGAGGTGGGGGGGTCTCAATCCCAATATTTGTTAAAAAATCAAGATAGTTGGAAGTTATTCTGACAGAAATTCCAGCAGTTGGAAATTTGAAGCATTGTTGTATATGCAGCAGAGGCTTTTTCAGAATGTTACATTATATTTCCATGAAAATTCCAACTTCCGACACCCACAGAAGAACTTTTATCAAACAACGCAAGTTTTTAGCTTTTAACTTAACAAAGTCAAGATAAGCTAGTACCATCATGTATGCGGAAGTATGTCAGTCTGCCATTCTGTAAGTCTGTTCACATTTTCTTTAACACAGGCAATACCCAGTAGTTCTTGGTCGATTGTCGCAAAATTTTATACACATGTATGCAGGTTCGAGATCATGTCTAGAAGAGAACGATCCCTTTTGGTTGCCATCGGTCAACCATGATGGTAGGGACCTGCAAATTGCCAATTGAATCAAATATCAAATTGCAAAGTGAAAATGAATCAAATTTCATCAAAAGAATTTTTTTTTTTCTAAAATAATAACCCCGATTATTAAAAGACACAGAGTTATGTACATGTAGAGTGCCTTTTGTGCCTTATCACTTTCCACACTACAAATTTCTACACGTATAACTTACCAAGTTCAAGTTTGTCAAGTTGAGCTGCAGTGTCACCAACACTCATTTATTTTCTGGATGGGCATTTTTTCTGATAGACATTTTGTCCATGGGTATTTGTCGATGGGTATTGTGTCCATTGGCATTTTGTCTGCACATCCGTTTAAATAGTTTGAAAATATTCTCAGAATGCCCTAAAATCTACCGGTAAACTTTCTTGCTGCTGGGGAAAGGTGGGTGGGGGAGGGGGGGGGGGGGGTTGAGGGCTTCCCATCTAGGTATCCATCCAGTCAATTTACCATTTCGACATTAATTGGTTTCAGACGCAGCAAACATGAAAACAAGAGTATTCTTTCTCAATCATTCTGTGATGTTTTTACCAAATTAATGTGGTGTTTTGACTAAATTGATGTTTTGACTAAATTGATGAGGCATTATCGCCCAAAAATGTTTTATCTTTCGATCAGTAGAACCAAAAAGTCTGTTCACATTTTCTTTAGCACAGGCTACACTGTGTAGTTCTTGTCCGACCATCACAAAATTTCATATGCAGGTTTGGCTGCAAGGGTCCAAAACCCAAAAACCTTTAGAACAGTCTACTGGTCATATTTATGAAGGGATTGCATTGTATTTTGACAGGACGATTCTCTATAATGTCAATTTACAATGAAATCCCTTCATAAATAAAAGCTGTAAACAGTGCTAAAGGAATCTATGTAACATGCTCCTGCCACCGCCACTGTTGACTGAACCTGACCAAAATATGACACTCAGTATACATTGTAATGTCAAGATAAGGGCCATTGTACACCAAATGTGGTGGTTGGGTGTAGTATTTTAGCTGAAGTTCCTGACTATTACTTGGTACAACTTTCCTTACAGCACTGTAATGGCAGCTACATGAAAATATGGAACGCGTTTATTACCGTGCCACGAAAGTCACGCGGTTGACCTCAGACGAACAGGGACGTGGCTAGAGGTTTCCGATTGGAGGGGTGTAGGGTAGTGAATTCCAATAGGTCCCTCCCCCAGTTGGAAAATCCCTACCGAAACAAATTAGAAAATGAAGCCATGGAAGGGGGCACAAACTTGATTCTAGTAACCGAAATAAGAACACATGATAGAATTATCCGGCTATTATTATTTGGTAGTAACCTGTCAATTCGATTGAGGGCCTTACAAAATGGGAACTAATAGTGGCATTCACATTCAACTGTTTGGTTTTATGACATGATCGCGATTTTACGAGAAACGTATTTGTCTTGACGCACGCTATATATGGCTGCTTACGAGAGGCTCAGACTCTGTCCACGCTGGTCCCTGTTCGACTCTGCTCAACCGATGCATTCATGTTTTTTTTGGCTATACAACACCACACCTAAAGATATTTATGGGCCAAGATTCTATGTTCGAACAAGTAACTTGAAATTAGTAATGGGATTCACATCAAACTATGTACAAGTTGTATTTGTGATATTCTGGTGATTTTACAAGAGCCGCATTTGCCATGAGACGTCGACCTCTCTTCAACTTGGCACGCTTGACACACACACATGGGCTATCGATATACTGCACCTAACCTAATCGCACAATGTGAGTAAATATTCCAAGTCCGAGCCAGGAACAAGTAGTGGGATTCACCTTGAACAAGAAACTAGCAATGGGTTTCCCGCCGCTGCTGTGGAACGACTGCAGCAGAAAGAAGAACGACAAGAAAAACTGCCCAAGTGCAACCAGTCCATTGGAACATGAAGCTAAACTTTCAAATGTGTTTGTGCCCATGGCCTTGTATTTTTTCGACTACGGAGTGCGTAGTCAACGCCCATGGCAAAGACAGTAAAATGGGAAGGTCGCCGTTAGAGCTCTTCTCTTCTTGATTTAATGATCAAATAAAAGTAGCGAATAATAAAAGTGACGAAGTTGCCAAGTCTGTGCTATTTTTTTAAATTTGAGGAGCGACCATGCAATACCTTTCGACATCCAGGGACTTGGGCAAGTTTACCAGAGGGGATTGCAAGGTTTGCGAGTTGACCGTAGGTTGAAAGATGTTTTATTTGGAGTTCACTCACTTACTTTCTCTATCCCTTTACCACGTTGCCCCATGTTGTTTGATGACGGTCCAGTTTCCCTCCATCAAATAAGCACAAAGAGAGAAGTAGATTTCCGACCAAGCTTGGGAACTGTTGACATGTGCTTGTGAGACATCGAACGTTTAAACGTGAGCAGGTCTGATCGGAATCGAAACGGGCCGGAATGAACCGAAACGGATGGTTCAATGGATGGAGTTCGGAAGATGAAAAATGAAACATTTTTTACCTGCGTATATGTCGATGAGACAGTTGCGGCCCAAGACTGTCTGAGGACCCCGGACATACTTAAGCAAGGGGCTCCATATATGCCGTCTGGGGTCTGGACATTGGCAGACCATGGGGTGTTTACAATGAACAGACCGCCTCCCCAATCTCACCCGGCCCCCAATTCAAACCACATTCAGGAATATTCCCCTATCAATCACGTTACAAACGCGTTGCCGCAAAATCATTGATACACTATATGGGGTTGGGAACGTTCAACATGATTCGTTCGGGATTGAAGCACAAATAATGCTCTGAAGTCAATATGGGCTATTGTCATGATTTGGAAAACCGATCATGTATGTGTAAATGGTTTGTCCATCTCTCCATCTGTCCTAGCATCCATGCAAACTTATTTTGTTTTCCGTATGATAACTTGAGTAATGGACGGGTCTTCATACTTGGTATGTAAATCATTTATAAGGTACACTGGGTTAAAATGCTGGCATGCAGATATTTGGTGACAGGCACCGACACCAAATCAGGCGTTTGGAGCCTGGGTAACTTGTGGCTGTATCTCTTGATATTTGTAAATTTATGACCTATTTGAGAATCTGTTCCTCGAGAGAACGATTCAAGCATTAGCACGTCTGTCCACACCGCAATTTCCATGTCTTCCCGGAACAGACAAGTACCACCAGCCGGAAGTAAATGTTTCCCCAGAATCACTCTTTATTTACCCCCCCCCCCCCCCAAAAAAAAAAAAAATCCGGAGAAGCCCCCTCCCCATATCCCACTCTTAGGAGTGAGACACCCTCGCTGAGACGCACCCCCCACTCGGCACTCGGGACATACCTATAGCATGTCACGTCGTTTCCAAGGATATTGTCCAGGCTCCCTGTCTGAGAATCCTACATGTAGCTCACGATCCGGGAACCTCCCCCGGAAATGTTTTTAAGAAAACATCGAGGCCCTGAGAGCGAATCTGAGAGCTTTTGGGAGTCAAATTCAAAACTAGCACATGCTGCGTGGCTCGTAAGTGAAGCTAGGCGCACATGTTTGCGGTTACTGCAACGAATCTAGGCTCCGATACTTTATTTCCACTTGATGCTTTTGTTGGAGAGGAAATTGATATAGGAACGCATTGACAGCGGGACATGCTTGCGGAAGCGTTCGAAATTGAACTGCCGCTGCGAATCCCATTAGCATCGGACTAAAAAAATTCGGTATTGGCTTCCGAACGATGAAACCCATAGATAAAACAAATGGTCCCATATTTGGCCGCCATCTTTCGTCTTCTTCCTCTTTTTCTTTTCGTATTTCGTATTTCTTTTTTTTTTTTTTTCTTATCGCTTTTAGCCGTTAAGCATATCTCTATCCAAACTGAGAAAATGTTCAGTTGACTGTTTTGTTGGGGCAATTGCGTTGTGTCCTTGGGCAAGTTGATTGCCCTTGTAGGGGCAGGCGCAGTGACGCTGTGTACTCAGGCGAACAGTACGTCGATTGTGCACTTCTGCTCAGCCAGTGCTAACCCTGCTTGTGTGGAATTAGTAAGTTGGGGAGTTTGGTAGTTGCTTTCCATTGCTCGGTGGTTCCTTCCGGGTACTTCGGCCTCCTCTACACATATAACTGCCTAAAATGAGGTGCTTCGAAAGTGTCATTAAAAACCTAATAAATAACTAATAATAAATAACTATTTTTTAGTGCTGTATATTTGAGATACAAGATGAGACAAAATGTTGAAACGTGAAAGCATTTTAGTGTCTTTATTTTCATCATGTGTAACTCTTGTTTATTTTCTTTGAGCATATGTGACCCATGTCCATTTCACCGACGTTTCTCACTTAATCTGGATCACTTTTAAGTGTCCGTGTGAAGCCCGTAGAGCCCCCATTACTCCCATGAGTTGCCGGTTTGTTATATTAGTAATTATTGCCACCTTGCAGGGAGTTTCAAGTCCAATAACATGATTCTTCCAGTCCGGCAGAACTCCATAACACCCAACTGCGATGTACTGGATGTAATAAGAGGATGTTGCCGTGTGGCACGGTTTATTAACTCTACCCCCCCCCCCCCCCCGAATGATTAATAACCGTCTGGCTTAATAACGTTCTTCAAGTCAACCGCCCCACCCCCCCATAATCATATAATCATGCCATTGTTATATTATTTACCCACCTAGAATGGTTAAGTGTCTTTTGGCCAATTAATGGTGTCGGTTCCACTTCAATCTGTCCGCTAATACATGGTACAGCTGGCCTCTGGCTGCTATTCCTTCCTGTTGGACAAGAAATAAACCGTAATAACTCCCAAAATCATATCTTTGTCATATAACAAAGGTCCGTTTCGGTCCCATTTCGGTTCCATTTCGGCCGGTTTTTGTCCGTTTCTGTGATTAGTCATACTCCTTTTTCTGATGCCCCCAATCCCTAGATTTTCAAAATTTCGAAATTTTTACTGATCAGTTGGCCGATTGCAGAAAACCTTGAAGGCAGGGGGAGTATACAGGGTGGGACTGCATGTTTTCTATTCTTTCCACCTTTCCTGGGAAAGTCAACTGATAAAATTAGTAGAGCATATGTCAAACTGTGATTTGAACTTTGCTAGCCGTTACATATATCGGGAAGAGCACGGGTGTAACTCTATTCCAGCCTACAAGGTTTGCTCAATATTTAATTTCTTCATTTTGTGTCCTATTTTATTTCCTTTTTGGGATAGTTTTGCGAGTTTTTCTGGAATATCCAGTTTGTGGTTGTTTCTTGTTTTATGGTAGGTGATGGAGAATGCCAGTGACCACGTCCCATTACGATCTCGTCCCAAAGTGACCTCGACCCGATTTGGTGACTTCCACCCACTTTTGGTGATCTCTACCCAGAGTGACTTCGACCCACTTTTAGTGATCTCGACCCACTATTTTTCCCGTTCAGAACTGTGGTAATGGCCAGGGGGTGATCTCGACCCACTCTGGATATTATAATCACAGGCGAACGTTACAAACGATTTTTATGTACAAAATATTATTTGTTAAAAAATCGTAACTGACTACCCCGATCATAATATGATGGGGTATCCAGTTATGATTTTGTTATTTTAAATATTATTTTGTTCTTAAAAATCGTTTGTAGCGTGTTCCTGTGACTAGATATGGTAAAGTCGGGAGTGGCTAGATATATATATGGTAATGTTGGGAGTTTGGACGAAATATAACCTGAATTATCTTTGAAGAAAATCAAGGCTTTATTCATGTTGATACATGCGATGTTCATAAATATAGATGGTTACAAACGTGCCACTCTGCAAATATTTTTAAATTTGTTTACACAAATGTCAATGTGTAAAAACCGGTTCTACAAAATAAAGAGAAAATCAAACCACCCGAAGGACATTCTACGATATAAACAACTGAAACAAATGGTATAACGAAAATCCAGACAGGCATACTGGAACTATATTGAAGACGTTATCACACCAGAAACCGATGCAGAAGATTAATCAACATCCAAGCGGTTCTGGACTTACATCAAACACAAAAAGGGTGACAAAAGCGGTGTAGCCCCACTTCAGAAAAATGGCAGACTTGAAACCGACCCTGTCAGCAAAGCAAATATACCTGAAATCATAAATTAACGTCTGTTATAAATTGATCTAACCATCCATATTTGCGTGGTTTTATTATAAATTTAAAAATTTTCGTAATACATTCCCGATCTAACCAACTTTTCTTATATAGACTGTATAAAATGTTAATTTATGACAAAGATTTATAAGTATGCCATTCAAACTGATGTGTCTTGACATCCATATTTGCGTGGTTTTATTATAAATTTAAAACTAATTTCCTAAGAATACATTTCCGATCTTACCAACTTCTCTGATATAGGCTGTATAAAATTTTAATTTATGACAAAGATTTATAAGTATGCCATTCAAACTGATGTGTCTTGGCATCCATATTTGCGTGGTTTTATTATAAATTTAAAACTAATTTCCTAAGAATACATTTCCGATCTTACCAACTTCTAGTTTAGTTTAGTTAGTTTAAACAATAGTTTTATTTCAGTTAACACGTTATATGTATACAAAATTTGAGATATGAAATACAAAAACAATACACATAATAATGGCTATACAATATAACAGAAGGCTAGGACACAAATTAAGGATGGGATTCGACAGAAAGCTTAAAGCTTATTAATGGTCGTTTCCCAATCAATGAAATATGTACACAAATGAGGCTTTGACAGTAATCAGCTATAAAAGGAAATTGTTCAAACTAAAGTGAACTAAAGTGAACAGAAGAGAGAGAGAGAGAGAGAGAGAGAGAGAGAGAGAGAGAGAGAGAGAGAGAGATAACAAGTACTAACAACTGTCGAAAGATGGGATAGAGAGAAACACGTCATGCAGATCACTTGCACATCGTACACAAGTAACGTCAGTATACAAACATCACACCATTTCATCCATGCCAACATCTACGTTGGGATAGAAGCCGGCATGGATGAAATGGTATGTCATCTCTATTTCCATCAATGGAGTTTTGCCTTACTTTCAGTCTATGGGTTTCTTCGTAGTAAAGTCTACGAACTTATAGTCCCCCATTTCAGAAGAGAGGTGGTAAAAAAGGAAGAAAAATTCAAACAAAAAGTGGATACAAAAAGAAATGAATAAAAGTGGAGGGGGTTACAGTAGTAAGCCAACTTGAATAATAATAATACAAGGACAATACAGAAGGGTCCGAGTAAGCCCCGGGGCGCACCAAGCGGCGCCACGCCACACTCAGATGTCCCTGGTGTATACGACCCCATTTAGGAACAACAAATCACTTCGTACTCAAATTGCGGCAACCCGGTACAGCGCAGCACAGCCCAGAACGACCCGGTGTCCAGTTGGACCAACATGGATAAAATTCAAAGTTCTGAATACCATTATTTAGCTGCATAATGTATAAATTATATTTGGGAGAGCGTCGACGATAGTAACTGAAGCAACATAGATCACCAGGGTCCTGTACTACCCGAAGCGCCCACTTAGCAAAATAAATTTCTGCACTTCTTCAAAAATACGAAGGTTCTCGGTATTCCCAAGTAAGTTCGAGCCGAACAGAAGAGTTGGAGAATCGAAAACAAATGGCAGAGCACTAATTGAGTGAATGCGAGCATTCAGGTGGCGGGGACAATATAAGAGAAAGTGATCAGTTGTCTCAAGTTCTCCACATTGGCAGAAAGGGGTGATTGATAAATGGTTATCGAATAAATGGGCATTTAGGTTACTACAACGCAGACGCAACCTACAGTGGTAAACTTGGGCTACACGAGATCTATTGCTACTATAGAAATGAGGTGGACGTGTGTTGCCGCTATTAAGGAAACATTTAAAGTTGCTAATAGATGAATTGTTATGGATAGATAGAGGCAAGTTATTCCATTGACTAGTAGTATTAGGAATGAATTACCTTTGGTACAAATTAGTGCGGCAGAACGGAATTCGGTGGTTCTGGAAAGATCGAAAACTGTGACGAACACCGGTGGACGAAACAGGCGGCGGGACTTTAGTTGCAATGTAGGGTGGAGTAATATAATGATACATCTTAAAAAATTGCACAAGTTTATGTTTTCGTCGTCTTTCTTGGAGAGGCTCCCAACATGTTTCAGTGTATAGTAGTGTCTTGCTCGCACTCACAGTTGCACCAGTTATGATTCTCGCAGCAGCTATTTGGATTTTCTCTAAGTCTGCTGCCTTGAACGCAGAACAATTGTCCCATACGGTATCTGCGTATTCTAAGAGAGGTCTGATAAATGCAAAGTAAATTTTCTCTAAAATCTTGCGATCCAGTATGAATTTATATTTCCTCAGTAAATCTACACGTGTCCATGCCTTGTTACAGACATGGTCAATGTGATCATCCCACGTGCCAGTATTATCTATGGTTAATCCCAAATGCTTGTGATTATTAACCTCAGAAATCCGAGTACCACAAAACATTAGTGGAGGGTGAAGTAGCTGATTTTGTTTATGTGATAGCAACATGCATTCTGATTTCTTGGGATTAAACTCAACTAGCCACGTTTTCGCCCAGTGATCTATTGATGTCAAGTCACGATTCATTAAAATTGATGTTTGGTCCGGATTTTCAACAATGAGGTATAACGACGTATCATCTGCAAAGAGACGTATAGAGCTAAGTAAATTTTCGGTGATATCGTTGATGTATATTAGAAACAGTAAAGGCCCAAGTATAGATCCTTGAGGGACCCCTGCATTAATGGGTTTCCAGGAAGATGATTCAGAACCAACGATGACTCGTTGGGACCGGTGCGAGAGATAGGATTTAAGAAACAATAGGAGATCACCGGAAACTCCGATTCTTTTAAGCTTGTGAATAAGCCCAACATGCCACACCTTGTCGAAGGCTTTACTGATGTCGCAAAATAATACTCGAACTTCTTTACCTTCATCTAGAGCTCGACAGAACTCATCGTATAAGTCAGTCAACTGGAGAACAGTCGAGTCTCCAGGAGTAAAACCAGACTGGAAATTACTTAAAATATTGTTGTCAGCTAACAATTTCCATAAGCGTCTAAACACACATTTCTCAAATATCTTGCCAACACAGCTAATTAGAGATATTGGACGGTAATTAGTTACCAAATTGGCAGGGTTCTTTTTCAGAACTGGGGACACATTTGCCTTTTTCCACTCAGAAGGAAAATGGGAATTATTTAGCAGAATATTAAACAAGACCAAAAGAGGTCCACACAGGGACAACTTACATTCTTTAAGCAGTCGAGGGCTTATAAGGTCAGGTCCACATGCCTTGGATGCTTTAACAGATTTTATCGCTTCATACACCTCGCTATAATTAAGGGTTATGCTATCAAGGGTTTGTACGGGAGCAGGGGCAGAGGTCGGAATGTGGGCATTTGAATCATCAATAGTTGAGATCGAGCAGAAATAATCATTGAACAACTCAGCCTTCTCAGTATTAGAGGAGTAGAGAATATCAGAATGACAGAGAGGGGGAATTGCAGGTACATTATTATTTAGGAATGACTTGAGGGTTTTCCACCAGTGAGACGGGGCTGCTTCGTGGCTACCTAATGTTGATTGGACTTTTGAAAGGTATGAATTTTTTGTCCTCCTAACGGCCGCTACTACTTCATTCCTTTTTACTTTGTATTTCTCCCATGCTTGGGGGGTGCCGTTACGTTTTGCAATACGGTATAAACGTTTACGCTGTCTAATCAAGAGACGAATTTCATTATGCATCCATTTGGGCTGGGATGCCCTGAATGTAATTAGTTTGGTGGGTATATGCTTGGCTGCAATATCAAGTATCTTACTGGTGATGTTAGTCACAATCCTAATGGGGCAGGGGTCGTCGAATAGAATGTCCCATCTTTCATCACTGTACGCAGCATTTAACGTTTCATAATTTCCTTCTGAATACAACCATATACGCCTTTTAAATTTGACTTGGCATGGCTTAGTGAATTCAATATCAATGGAAACTGGACAGTGGTATCGGATCATTTCGGGTATAAGTGGCTCAAGAACTTCACAGGCTAGTACGTTGACTGAATTGCTGACCGCAAATAGATCAATCAGCGAAGCAGATGACTCAGTAAAGCACGTTGGTTCACTCACAAGCTGACGGAGGTTATAACACCTAATTATATTGGAAAATTGGCTGTTTGGAGATGTTAACTGGTTATCATTGAAATCGCCTGTAATGATAATATCATCAATTGCAGTATCTTTAGCTTTATCAATTGATGCTTGTATAGTCTCCCAAATTTCAGGAACACTATTTGGTGGGCGATAGAATACACCTAGAAGCAATGGTCTTCGATATTTTGTAGAGATTTCTGCCCACAGGCATTCAGAGTTCGGAGTTTCCAGCTCTGGTCTATGGCGAGCGCAAATATTATTTTTGAAGTAAATGGCAACCCCACCTCCTCTAGTTGAGCGGTTAAATCTCAAAGGTTCCTGGAAGCCATGCATCATAACATCAGAGGAAGGATCAGCATTTTGTAGCCATGTCTCAGTAAAAGCTAGAATATCATCTTCAGAAAATTCACATTGAATACGATCAAGTTTAGGCTTTAAACTCTGGATATTCTGATGCAGAACTCTCAGGGTATTGGGATTGTTTACTTGTTTGGTGGGACACGGGCCTGGATTTGTTTCAATATCTCCCGACAATATGAGTAGGAAAATCAGGATAAAGAAGCACATCCAGCAAGTGAGGGCTAAGGGTAGTACTATGGATAACATCACATTTGAATTTGGATGAGCACACATCAGTTTAAGATCCGGGCAATGGGATTGTGAATCATCTCGACGACACTCTAAGTCGATAGGATTCCCCGGTGACGTATCCGAGGAATATTCCACCTTGATATAGAAAGACAGAGCAACCATACAAGTAAAGCTTTTACCCAGCTCCACACCACTCAGTCTTAAAAGAGTGTAAGTCAGAGTGCACAATGAATGATGACGTGACAGTCTATGTTTTAAACAACATACATAAACAGCAGCATTGAATGTTCCAATACGAGCACGGTATAGGTCGTTATTACACATTTAGCAATTTTGAATTTGTGGGATAGTAGATATTGTATTGGTTCAAGTTGGCTAATAAATGTAGACTTAGATAATAACAAAGGTGTTCCAATTGAATAACAATTAGGCTGTATAAAATGTTAATTTATGACAAAGATTTATATGTATGCCATTCACACTGATGTGTCTTGACATCTATATTTGCGTGGTTTTATTATAAATTTAAAACTAATTTCCTAGGAATACATTTCCGATCTTACCAACTTCTCTGATATAGGCTGTATAACATGTTAATTTATGACAAAAATTTATAAGTATGCCATTCAAACTGATGTGTCGTGACATCCATATTTGCGTGGTTTTATTATAAATTTTTATATTTATTTTTATTTTATTTATTTTTTTTATTTTATATAAATATTTATAAGAATACATTTTCCGATCTAACCCACTTCTCTTATATAAACTTATAATATTTACATGTAAGCATTCCTATCAAAATTGTATTTTCCTAATGTCCTTTATAAGAAAAAATACACACCTGTATTGCATATTCTATGCGTCCACTGCTCACAATTATCACACTGTATTCCTTCTTGTCTCGGACGGACAATTAAGTTGCACTGTCTGCAGCTGTTGTCTTCAGACATGTTGGAAGCTGTTGATGTCCTGGTATTCTGGAAGCATCTTTATATACCTTAGCCAAAACTACTCTTGTTTATGTAGGATATAAGTATAGTTCATCAGTTAAGAAGACATAAGCCGCTCGCTGGTTTTGATCTACAGGTTAAAAGTGTGAAACCGATTAGGCACCAGTTGTTGTTTTTATTCATCAATGAATGAACCATACAATTCGAAAATCAAAACATGATAAAACTAATTAAATCAAAAGAGTAGTCCATGATTAGATACTCAGTAGGTATTTCTTTAGACGCATTGAACTCAGCGACATGCAATTGATGTGTCAGTGCCGATGTTTGTTGTAAATGATTTTTTTTAATAAACATCATGGACTATTTGACTTTTATTAAAAAATGGACAGCTTCAACCCGGCATTTCCGCCAGTATCCAGAGTGGGTCGAGATCACTCCCTGACCAGTACCGCACTTCTGAACGAGAAAAATAGTGGGTCGAGATCACTAAAAGGGGATCGAAGTCACTCTGGGTCAAGATGACCAAAAGTGGGTCGAAGTCACCAAAATGGGTCGAGGTCACTTTGGGACGAGATCGTCATAGGTCGAGGTCACTGGACACCTGTGATGGATACATAAAATCCGAAATTGCATTGAAACTGAGTGGCGCAGGGGTGGGGTGGGGGTTCGGGTTGGGGCTGCAAGAATTTTTTATGTGTTTTGTGTGTGCTTGTGTTTTGGTGGAGTGGTCAAAATGAAATGTTCAGACTCACCAGTACAACTAACATGTAAAGCCAAATCCTACATACCAAGTTTGTCGACATTTCTAGAAAAAAAAGCAAATCAGAAAATCTTCGACCATTTGTTTTGTTTGTTTTTTTTTGCTGAGGGTGGGGGGGGGGGGGAATTACCTCGCTGTTCACCCACCACACCGTAGCTTGGAGGGGCATACTGGTCTAACGGGAGTCTGGGAGATTTCCAGATAATCCAGTGCCCCATTCAGAAGAAAATTCTCAGATATCATTACAGACGACGTTTCGTTCGGAGATTTTACCAGTCTAGTGTATCGGACCGTTACCATTACTTGGCCATACGCGGGTCTGGCGATCTCAAATTTGTTGGTCTATATGAACTCCAATTTCATTTTGACCAGGTGTTAGATAGCCAAAAGTTGAGGATTAGGGAGAGGGGGATGTTAGTGGCCTGCCCATGAGGGATAGTCGACCTAGTCTGGAGATCAGCTGGCTCATGGTCGAAGGCTCTGAGTGTGAACTAGCCTATTGCTAACTGTTGGTCATCCTGTTTTGAGGGTAGGGCCGCATAGGGCTAGGAACTGACCAACCCAGTACTGAGGGTGGGTCGATCCATTTTGGGTGTGGTCACCCATAGTTGAGGGCTCCTCAGACCAATTGTGCATGATAGCTTAGAACTAGTCGACATATTTTCGTCCGAAAGGGCTTAAAATCATATAGATGCCACTAATTTTAGATTGAATCATCGCGGTTCTTCTCTTCTAAAAACCTTTCCCGGATTGACAATTTGCGCCCGGTAAATGTCTTAATGCATTGGAAGTGGACTTTTTTACCGAAAGATTCCCCGTACGGGTTGGGAGGGGTCAGACCGTCCCTGCCATATTGTTTGTGAGTTTGTGGGTGGGCGTCGGGACTTAAGTATACACTTATAGTGTGTACGGTAATCAAATACTGTTGGCTCGGTAATTATTAACAAATGTCCCCGCAGTGCTTCTCTCAGATGTCCCCACAGTGTTTCTCTCACTGTTTACCGAAAAATTCCACGTGCTGGTTGGGAGGGGCCAGACCGCCCCTGCCATCTTGTTTATTTCTGTGTTGGTGGGTATCGGAACTAAAGTAAACAGGTATAGTGTGTAAGGTGACCAAATACTATTGCCTCGGTAATTATTAACAAATGTCCTCACAGCGCATCTCTCAGATGTCCCCACAGCGCTTCTCTCAGATGTCCTCGCAACGTTTCTCTCACTTTTCTCTCACTTTTCTAAAAGTGGTTAAATACAACTTCTTTTGGTTAGATAAGGTTAATTGTGATCAAATTTAACCTAAAGAGAGAGAGAGAGAGAGGGAGAGAGAGGAGAGAGAGAGAGATAGACAGAGAGAGAGAATAGAATTGTTTTTACATGATAGATTACTGCTGGTAGTTTTGTACAGTGTGTCCGGGTTGAAGTCCATGTCTGATTTTAACAGCGTGACGCTACGTAGGTTTATTAAAGAAAGTGTGTGGGTGTTTAGATTTGTGCCGTCAGTTTTCGCTGAACAAAGCGGATCTAAACTTCTCCAGTTATTTACAACATAAATGATTACTGTCGGCTCTGATAACACATCGGGTGGGATGATGAAGTTGTTTTAGTACAGAGATGTGCTAGTATTAGTATATCTAAGGAACAAATTCCATACCCATTTCAGTATCGATGACGTACAACATTTCAGGCTTGGGAAAGGTGATATATCAACCTTGACATTATTTGTCCATGACTCCTGACGTCAGAGGGTACAAGTATGGTAAAATGTGCGATACCTCTATGGTATCACCCACTCCAAGTCCCTTGACTCCATAAGGATATAGCTATGAGGTGAAAATAATATATAGAATCCATACTCACAGCTCTTACCACCTTCATTTATTTACAAATTCGAATACTTTTCACTGAATCCTCTCTAATCTAGTCCAAATGAACATTTATAATCTATGTTCAGAGACTAAACCAAAGTGAGTATTTAGAAGTATGCTCTCTCCCTTCTAAAAGACTGTCTATATATTCTACGCACACAGGCACAACGTAGATCACTTCTCTCTTCTACTACTTTCGGGGTGTGAGCCCTTTCCGATTTCTGCAGTGGGGATCATTTTTATTAACAACACTAAACCATGCAGAAAATGAAAATCAGTGCAGCACACATGTGCCATTTTTCGCCATAGTGACATTTTTGGAGGCAGGAAAAGATTTTAAATTTCTTTTTTCTGCCTCAAAAAATGACACTAAGGCAAAAAAATGTCACTATGGCGTAAAAACCCAATGGAGAATCCTATGTTCATTTTTTCGCCATAGTGACAACATTGGGGTATGGGGAATTCAGTGTTAAATGCTTTTCGCCATAGTGAGAGCCATGGGTAAAAACCCTTGTCCTATAGTGAAAGCCATGGGTAAAAACCCTATGGTGAATCCCATGTTAATTTTGTCCCTATAGTGACCACATTGGGTATGGGGAATTCAGTGTTAATTGCTTGTCCCTATAGTGACCACCATGGGGTAAAAATCACCATCCAATCACTAATTTGTTTGCTCTTATACTGACAAAATGTTCTGCTTTAAAAAAACTGCTACCTATTATACATCACATGACTGGTAAAGTTTTATATTTACTACTGGAACACTTCACCACCCCCACACGGCATATAATAACACTGTCAGACCTAACGGGGATCAGTGTTGTTTTACATTCACATATATAGGGGGATGATGTGATTAGTGATCCCTCCATTACCATTCTCTGTATACAACTTCTAATTGTTTTCAAAAGTGTAATTGCGTGAATGTCTTTGTATAATTTGAAAGTATGTCTGAGACTTGATTTGTCAGAAAAAATGCCACGTCCTCATTATACCACCCTGACAAATAATGCTATTAAGACGAGAAGCTCCTCTCATGTATTTCCACATTATAAATAAACCACTGAAAACATTCTCTTTTCAATATCTGCCGGTCAAAAATAGCTAATGAGATTGCACCAGACAATCGGTGTTCTATTCAGTTACATTTTTTATAGACACCATCTAACAGATGTTCTCCACATGTTAAATACAGCTGTTTGTAACCTAATAATTCAGTGGAGTTCCGAGTAACTTTATCGGTAGAAAAATACATGTGCGATCATACTCTTTCAGGAAATAACTGTGTATTTAGACACTGATTGTTTAGTGACAGGAAATATATAACATTTGTTCAACAAACAGCACACAATTCTTACAGAGATAATAACTTTGCTGGATAGATCAGAGAAAAATTTCGTTGACTTGAACATATGATATTTACAGCAGAATATGCTAGACTTATATTTAATAATCGTGATATTTTCACTGTATGAATGAGATATGTTTTTCATGTTAGGCGGCAGTGTGTAATGTGATTTTCGTTTAAGATATTGCTTTTTCAACAGAGTAGGATAAAAATGTCACAGTTGAATTTCGCTTTTATATGTACTTAACACTGATGTTAGGACGAATTTTTGACTATTTCCCCCCATATTTTTTGGAGGGAAAGACTGACATTCTGGATCATCTTAGCGTGGCAAGGCGATGAAAAATACTCATTGCATATCCAATGAGTATTTACCCCTCCTAAATCTAACCAATGGGAGAAAGGGCGCGTGAAATACTGAAATACTCATTGCATTATTTCTGGTGCCTTTTGCTCTCCCCTGAATGACTATAAATACACGGCGGGGCCATAAACTCATTTTTCTTATCATTAACCATGAAACTTGAAGCATATATCGAAATAGAACTTCCAGCACAAGAGGGTGGGTGTAGGGAGCAAAACAATGATCACACCGTTTTCCCAAGAAATAATCTACGTTGACTAGCAAGACAGGCTGGGGGTAGAGATGTCTTTGAGTTATTTCTCAGAAGACAGACAGTTGAAAGTTGCTGTTATATCCAGATCCGGTGAATTACAAACCGGCCCTTTTCAGGGCCATCGTGATCTTAAAAAGACTTTCTTTATACACAATATGTCTCCACATTATTCATTCATTCATTTTTAAAAAGAGGCAAGTCTCATATTTTAGTTATTTTCTTTGTGTTTAATCTAAAGCTAAGGACAAATAATTGGATTTTCCCAATCATTTGTACATTGTGTTTGGTGGTTCACGGCTGGTGGTTGTATAAACCTCTGACGTCCCCATATTAAACACAAAGAAAGTGAAAAAATTTATTTGATTTTTTTAGAGGAAATTCAGTGATACATCCTGTTACCTAAAATGATGCTCTGAGTAAAAAATCTATGGCGACTGTCAGAGTCAATGTTTTCGAGTGGAGTGACAGTTATGGGTAAGATTTTCCTCTGTAATCATGAGCTGAACCCACACCACTGCTGGCTGACACGCTAGAGGGAAGGAATATCGCTGATCACACAGTAGAACCACCTCTCCAAAGTGTGAGATTTCCTTGTAATCACGAGTTGAAACCACACCTTTTTCTGAAAGCAAAAAATGTGTTTATTGAAAAAGTATAAAAGGGTGGAGACAGATGAGGGTATCTCACACTTGCTTTTGAGTTATCGAGACCACGAGAGGTGTTTTCCAAAGTCAAAATATGAAAAAATCATTAGTAGACTACAGTGATTCAGATGGTAGCAATACAGAAGATGTTGCAATCACCAAGAAACAGAAGTTGACTGAATATGCTAAGAATAGAAATTCTGTCCATTCCATACAGAAAATGTATTTTATTCATCCTCAGTTATTGCGTACATCCAGAAAATTTCAATCAGAATCACATGTGTGTGAAGTGACTTTGAACCAATTTGATGCCAACAATCCATTTGAGTTTCCAACTAAAATGTTTGATTCATTGATGGAAGATGTAAAAGAGAAATGTGGTATTCAACACAATGATGCCATGAGAGTTTCCGTTAATCACTCAGGGCTTGAGGTTGGTATTTTTGTTCCTTTCACCAAATCTTCATCAGTCAATGGCAGAACAGTATTAGATGAAATTGATAAAGTACTTCAGTCAAATGATAAGTTTACTATCCACGATGGTAAATTATCTTTAGAAATAACATATATTTCACTACCACAAGGGTCAGGGCGAAATGCACCCATTTCATTTAGTGTTGTTGGTAAAATAGTTGGTAATAAGAAAATAGTAATAAGAAAAGTATTATTGAAATAATAATAATTCTATGTGTTTTGCACAGGCGGTGGTGGCGTGGTGGGAAAATGGCACGTTGATAAAGATAATTCAGAACTTTGGCAAAAGAAATGGAACAAAATTAAAAATGCAAATGTGGAGTTTCAAGAAATTGAAGCACAGGCAATGATGAACAAAGCAGGCCTTGATTAAAATAAACCTTGTGGATATGAAGAATACTGTAAAATTCAAGACCTGCTCTCCCCACACTATGTGATTAAAATTCACCCACAATTTGTCAAAGAAACGTTCTTATTTAGTTTAAACAATATTTATTGACAAGATAAACACTGTAAATGCATACAATTCGATTAACAATGAAGAAGAAATAGAGATATATGATTGCGAGGTAGTAAATGCAATATACAGTAATAAAAGTTGATATAGCGAAACACTGATGGGATTCAACAGAAAGCTCAAGGCTTATGATAGTCGTCTCCCTAAGGTCTTTAAATTACTATGTAAATATTATTGGCGAAACATTGATTCCAAATTGTTCAAACTATGAGTTGAAGGTTATTTGTTCATGCAGATCAACACAAGGAAAGAAGAAAGAAGTTTAAGAATAATATGAGAGGAAAAGAAAAAGAGAGAAAGAGAGAAACCAACTCGACACCAGTCTTAACCAAGCTGAAAACTTCGGAAAGCGGGCCTGGGAACACTGAACTGACGCAGCATGTGGGTCCATGATGGGGGGATCTGTGATGGAACTATCGCAACGTGAACAAGCCCAACAGCAGATAAGGGTCGTTATAGATCAAATTTGAAACTGAGTTAATTATAAGGAACGATGATGGCGAAGTGCTCAGTCGATATCGACTTCGCGCAACCGGATCGATAGGTTGAAATTAACCCTTTCACACAGCGCGGGTATCATAAGTCATATATAGTAATCGCGCTTGTTCCAAAGATGCATCACAATACATGCTTGCGAGCCAAAACGTGAAATAATCAAAATTTAAAGGATAATTTTTGTGAATAGCGCTAGTCGGCCCTAATAGTCACGCTGGGCAGAGGATCGAAGGCGCAGTTCTTCTAGACTATGTGAATCGTTTCGTTTCCATGATGTAATCCTGGACTGTTTCAAAGACGAAACGATTGGCATCTTCACTTAAAAATTCGGATCCGTACAACAAGGTGGTTGAATTCACAGGAAAAGGTAACCGCCCAATGGTGTGGTCACGGGCAGTCGAGTAGAGTTGGCATGTCAGCAAAAAATGATCAGTCGATTCTATTGCACCACACAGGCAGTTAGGCGACAATGCCAGGTGGTTTGCGTATAAATGCGAATTGAGATTACTGCAACACAGTCGCAGTCTGCAGTGGTATATTTGCGCTGCACGACACTTAGCATTACTAAAGAATGAGGGTGGTCGTTGATTATTACGATTTAGGAAACTCTTGAAGTGGCTAGTCGAACTGTTTTGGCGAACATGCAACGGGATTTCGTTCCACAATTTAGTTACATCAGGAATGAATGAGGACTGGTATATTTGTGTGCGACTGAAAGGGACTCGGTGGTTATCACTTGTTCGCAACGTATGACTGGTATTGGTTGCTGATATGACAGGGGGAACCTTGTTTGATAAATATGGAGGTGTTATGTGGTGGTACATTTTAAAAAACTGCATTAGCTTATGTTTCCGACGTCTATCCTGAAGTGTATCCCAACATGTTTCGGTATATACTAGGGCTTTACTTGAGCTAAGGGTTGCTCCTGTAACGATCCTAGCAACTGCTATTTGAATCTTTTCTATGTCAGCTGCATTAGATTCAGTGCAGTTGTCCCACACAGTGTCAGCATATTCTAAGAGTGGTCTGATGAAAGCAAAGTAAATTTTCTCAAGTATACTTCTGTCAAGGTCAAATTTGTGCATTCTCATCATGTCAATTCGAGCCCAGGCCTTGGAACAAATGTGTTCAATGTGATGATTCCATGTACAATTATTATTCAATATAACACCTAAATGCTTGTGGTTACCAACTTCGGTTATCTGCGCACTAGAGAGATATAAAGGTGGGTGTGCAGGTGGATTATTTTTGCGAGATATAAGCATACTTACCGTCTTTTGCGAATTAAATTCTACCAACCACTGCTTTGCCCAGTTTTCAATTGTTTTTAAATCACTGTTAATTAAATCAGCAGCTTGGGTCGGATCTTCCACAATGAGGTATAGGGACGTATCGTCAGCAAAGAGTCGTATATTACTAATTAAATTTTCTGTTATGTCATTGATGTATATCAGGAATAGAAGGGGCCCAAGGATCGAACCCTGTGGCACTCCCGAGCTGACAGATCTCCATGTTGAGGACTCAGATGCTATGGTAACTCTTTGTGTTCTATCAGAAAGGTATGACTTTAAAAAGCCATAGAGGTCCCTCTCAATTCCGATTTTCTCAAGCTTATAGATCAATCCTGTGTGCCACACTTTATCGAAAGCTTTACTGACATCGCAGAAGACCACCCTAATTTCTTTACCTTCATCAAGGGCGTGACAGAACACATCATATATATCAGTTAATTGGAGAACCGTCGAGTCTCCAGGTGTGAATCCGGACTGAAATTGACTGAGTACATGATTATCTTCGAGAAATTTCCAGATGCGCTTAAAAACACATTTCTCAAATACTTTACCAACACAACTAATCAAGGAGATTGGGCGATAGTTGGTCACCACGTTGGAGGGATTCTTCTTGAGGATTGGGGAAACGTTGGCCCTTTTCCACATAACTGGAAAATAACAATTATTTAGAAGGATATTAAAAAGGTTCGATAGTGGTTCGCACAGTGAATTTCTACATTCTTTGAGGAGGCGTGGACTAATGAGGTCCGGGCCGGATGCTTTGGACGGATTGATTGATTTCAGTGCCTCAAGAACTTCTGTGTGAAGAAGAGTAATGCTATCAGTTGTGGCCCTGCTTTGGTGGACAGGAGATGGCAAAGAGGCCGTGGAGTCGTCCACGGAAGATATAGAGCAAAAATATTCATTAAACACCTGGGCTTTCTCTGTATTCGACGTATATATTCTGTTTTGGGCGGTGATAGTGGGAATTCCAGGAGAGGCATTTCCAATATACGACTTGAGGGTCTTCCACCATTGAGAAGGGGGCGTCTCAGGCCTTCCCAGTGTATTCTGGACTCTAGTTAGATAGCACGTTTTAGCCTTTCGAACTGCCGACACAACATCGTTTCGTTTGGATTTGTATTTTGCCTATGCTTGGGGGAGGCCACTACGTTTGGCAGCTCGATACAGCCGCTTTCTCTGCCTGATCAACAATCTCAATTCATTATGAAACCATTTGGGTTGGCTTGGTCTTGAGAAGATGTGTTTATTTGGGATGTAAGTGGTAGCCAGGAATAGCAGTTTATCGGTAAAATCTTTGACAACGTTATCTAGATCAGAATCATTGAAAATTACATCCCACTCTTCGTTCGTGATAGCAGAATTTACGTCGATATAATTTCCCAATTCATACGTCCAGACACGTCGCTTAAATGCGGTGGGTGCATGCTTTGCAAAGTCGATTTCGATTAGGATGGGCGAATGATATCGAGTCAAGTTCGGGAAAAATGGGTCTAAAACTTCGCAGCATAACACACTCACTGTGCTGCTTACAGCAAAAATGTCCAGCGGCGATGCCGATGATTCAGTAAAGCATGTCGGTTCATTCACAAGTTGTGTCAGGTTAAAACATTTGGCGATTTCTGCAAGCTCCCCCCTGGGTCGAAGCAGTTGATTATCATTAAAATCCCCAGTAACAATTACATCGGATATGGTGGTGTCTTTCGCTTTTTCGATGGACGCAGAGATAGTATTCCACATCTCATATGAACTGTTTGGCGGTCGGTAGAACACGCCTAGTAGTAGGGGTCTACTATGGCTTGACAAAACCTCAACCCAAACACATTCAATGTTCAACATCTCCAGGTCAGACCTACGTCGGAAACTAATGCCTTCTTTAATGTAAACAGCTACCCCACCTCCTCTCGTTAACCGATCTTTACGTACTGGCTCTTGGAATCCAGGTACGAAGAGTGATATTGTAGGGTCACAATTATTCAACCATGTCTCAGAGAGGGCAAGGATATCATTCGAGAGAGGTTCACATTTAATAATATCTAATATAGGTTTTAGGCTTTGTATATTCAGGTGGCATATTTTCAATGTACTGTCTTTCTTACGTGAGTCTACAGAGTCAGGGCCAGGGTTCAGTTCTATATCACCGGATAACACAATTGTCAATACAATGAATACAAACAGACATAGACTTATAACAGATGTTGGGTATACTATGGGTTTATGTGGAGAAGTGATTCGTGAAGAGGAAGCGGCCATCTTATGATCAACAGTCCTTGTAGAAGCCACTACAAAGTAGATGAACAGAGACATCATATAATTAAGACTTCCTATGATATCGCAACCGTTTAGTCGCATGTACAAATAGCAAAAGACACATAAAATTTGACTCTTCTGCAAATTATGTTTGATGCTGCGACAGTAGACTACTGTGTTGAATGCACCAATCCGAGCACGATAAAGGTCGATGGTATCCATTATGTAATACCAGGATAGTAGAACATGTTA
This sequence comes from Pictodentalium vernedei, assembly GCA_031216915.1. NCBI lineage: Eukaryota > Metazoa > Mollusca > Scaphopoda > Dentaliida > Dentaliidae > Pictodentalium > Pictodentalium vernedei. Next base: position 513,323,143 of record CM062294.1, on the reverse strand, counting down.
GCTTCTCGGATCCTGGTTCCATTTACCCGTATTTTAGTTTCAACGTCTTGGTAACAGCTCAAGTAAAAGTTGGTTTCACAGGTGGTATCAAGGGTAGAAAAAAATTTGAGATATGTTTGTACAAGAGGATATAAAGATAAAAGATATTGCATTAGAAAGGTATATACATAATACTGCAACATCAGTACTAAGTTTGGATTACTGGATTCAGGCTCAATAGGTCATTAGTGATTACGGTGTATGAAGATTCAAAGACATGGAAATTTATTATAGATAAACGAGCGGCACTCGCAAGAAGACCAACAGCCTATATAGGCCGCTGAGTCGACTTGCGAGAGCTCCTCCCATTTATGCGAGTGGGACAAGGGCAGATCAGGCGGCATCATTGTTGACCCCCTTCCCAACGTGGATAGCAGGCAACACTTGCAAAAGAATTTTTTGATTAACTGGAAAAAAAGGACCCTGTTTGTATTGTTCACAAATCAATTTATTTGCATTATTCACAGAACTATAAAAGGACATATTTACCTCAGCAAACAAGCACTGCTTCACTTTCTGGGGTTCTTACAGGCAGACATCATTTCTTAACAGTATCAAAAGGGCAACCAATCAAACTTCAGGTACCGGCATTATTCACCAGGACCATAAAGAGCATGTTTACCTCAGAAAACAAACACCACTTCAATTTTTGGGGTTCTTACGGGCAGACATCATTTCTTAACAATATCAAAAGGGCAACCAATCAAACTTTGGGTACCGACATTATTCACGGACAGACATCATTTCTTAACAATATCAAAAGGGCAACCAATCAAACTTTGGGTACCGACATTATTCACAGATCACCTTATCTGCATTGTGCACCAGAACCATAGAAGGCATGTTTACCCCAGATGAAGCACCGATTCACTTTCAGGGGTTCTTACGGGCAGGCATCATTTATTAACAGTACAAAAAGGGCAACCTAACAAACATTGAGTACCGGTAAGGGAATCTCGAACGCATCGCGACTATGTCGCGATCCGTTCGAGACACCCTTTCCGTAGAATATTCATAATTTGCAAACAAGGAACCGTGCATGCATTATTCACAAATCACCTTATTTGCACTATTCACCAGCGCTTTAGAAAGGCTTGTTTACTTCAGCAAACAAGCACTACTTCACTTTCCGGGGTTCTTACGGGCAGACATCATTTATTAGCAGTACAGAAAGGGCAACCAATCAAGCCTTGGGTACCGTCAAGGGAATCACCAACGCATCGCGACTTTGTCACGATCCGTCCGAGACAAAAACAAAGAGCCCTGTTTACATTATTCACAAATCTCCTTATTTACATTATTCACCAGCACTATAAAAAGGCGTGTTTACCTCAGTATACAAGCACTGCTTCACTTTCAGGGGTTCTTACGGGCAGAAATCTTATATTGACAGTACAAAAAAGGCAACCGATCAACCCTTGGATACCGGAGGATACCGGAAAGGGAATCTCGAACGCATCGCGACAGTGTCGCGACCCGTTCGAGACACCCTTTCCGTTGAATATTCAATTTTTTGTAAACAGGAAACCCTGCCTGTGTTATTCACAAATCACCTTAACTGATTATTCACCAGCACTATAAAAAGGCGTGTTTGCCTCCGCAGACAAGCACTGCTTCTTTCCGAGGTTCTTACGGGCAGCCATCATTTAATAACAGTACAAAATGGTCAACCGGTCAAGCCTTGGGTACCGGGAACGTAACCTCGAACGCATCGCGACTGTGTCGCGATCCGTTCGAGACACCCTTTCCGTTAAATATTCATTTTTTGCCAACAAGGAACCCTGCTTGCATTATTCACACAACTCCTTACTTTGCATTATTCATCAGACCTATAAAAGGGCATGTTTACCTCAGCAGACAAGCACCGCTTCACTTTCTGGGGTTCTTACGGACAGATATCATTTCATAACAGTATAAAAAGCGCAACTAATCAAGCTTTGTGTACCGGAATTGTTATCAAATCACCTTAGCTGCATTATTCACCAGAAACATGGAAAGACATGATTACCTCAAAAAACAAGCACCACAACACTTACCGGGGTTCTTACGGGCAGACACCGGTTTTTACCAAAATCAAAAGGGCATTATTCACAGATCACCTGTGAATGGGCAGCTAATCAAACTTTGGGTACCGGGACTGTTCACAGATCACCTCATCTGCATTATGCACCAGCACCATAAAAGACATCTTTACTTCAGAAAAAAAGCACCGCTTCATTTTCCGGGGACTTTACAGGCAGGCATCATTTATTGACAGTGCAAGAAGGGCAGCCGATCAGATATTGGGTAACAGTGAGGGAATCTCGAACGCATCGCGACTGTGTCGCGATCCGTTCGAGACACCCTCACCGTTAAGTATTCATATTTTGAAGACAAAAAAGGACCCTGCTTGCACCATCCACAAATCGCCTTATTTGCATTGATTACCAGAGCTATAAAAAGGCATGTTTACCTCAGAAAACAAGCACTGCGTCACTTTCAGGGGTTCATAGGGGCAGATATAATTTATTGACAATACAAAAAGGACAACCAATCAAACATTGGGTACCGGTAAGGGGGTCTCTAACGCATCGAGACTGTGTCTCGACCCGTTCTAGACATCCTTTCCGTTGAATATTCATATCTTGCAAACAAAGAACCCTACGGGCATTATTCACAAATCTCCTTATTTGCATTATTCATCATAACTATAAGAAGGCATGTTGACCTCAGTAGACTAGCACCGCTTCACTTTCTGCTAGCACTATCCATGAGCACTTTATTTACATTATTTACCAGAGCTATAAAAAGGCATGTTTACCTCAGAAGACAAGCACTGCTACACTTTCAGGGGTTCGTACGGGCAGACATAATTTATTAACAGTACACAAAGGGCAACCAATCGAACATTGGGTACTGGTAAGGGGGTCCCGAGCGCATCGCGACTGTGTCTCGATCCGTTCGAGACACCATTTCCGTTCAATATTCACATTATGTAAACAGATAACCCTGCTTACATTTTTCACAAATCGCCTTATTTGCATTATTCATCATAACTATAAAAAGGCATGTTTTCCTTAGAAAACAAGCACTGCTTGACTTTCAGGTGTTCTTACGGGCAAACATTGTTTATTAACAGTACAAGAAGGGCAATCGATCAAACATTGGGTACCTGTAAGGGAATCTCGAACGCATCGCCACTGTGTTACGATCCGCTCGAGACACCCTATAAGGAATTCGCGAACTCGTCGCGACAATGTCGCAAACCGTTCGAGACACCATTTCCGTTGAATATTCACATTTTGTAAACAAAGAACCCTGCCTGCACTATCCACAAATCACCTTGTCTACATTATTTACCAGAACCATAAAAGGCATGTTTACCTCCGTAGATAAACACCACTTCACTTTCAGGGGTTCTTACGGGCAGACATCATTTATTAACAGTACAAAAAGTGCAACTGATCGACTGTGTCGCGATCCGTTCGAGACACCCCATTCGTTGAATATTCATAATTTGTAAACAAAAAAGGAACCCCGCCTGCACTATCCACAAATCACCATATTTGCATTATTTACCAGAGCTATAAGAAGGCATGTTTACCTCATGTTTGCCTCAGAAAACAAGCACTGCCCCACTTTCAGGGGTTCATACAGGCAGACATCATTTATTATCAGTAGAAAAAGGGCAACTAATCAGGCTTTTGAGTACCGGTAAGGGAATCTCGAACGCATCGCGACTGTGTCGCGATCCGTTCGAGACACCCTTTCCGTTGAATATTCATACTTTGTAGACGAAGGACCCTGTTTGCATTATTCACCAGAAGGACAAATGGGCAGCTGATGTCCATGTGTCAGATTAACCCTGAGAGTTTCCTAAGGGTACTGTCATCTTACATTTTTCTTCAATTTGGGACATTTCAAAATCATTTGTCACTCTGTGAACAATATTCTCATTTGATTTAACAAAAATGACACCATCGTGTGTCCACGTTCCCAGGATTTTTTTTATCTTTAAGCATGGTTCTAGCCCGCCGAGCTAGCATTGAACGCTCCTTAGTTAGGTGTTCGTTTATGTAAACATTTCGATAATTCTGATTTGAACGGAGATTTCTACGAGCTCTGTAGAATGTATCACGAGTTCGATAGCTCCCGAACTTCACTAGGATTTGTCTGGGGTAGCCACTTGAGGGTCCTGATCTCCTGGGGGGACCTGAGCGATGACTGCGTTCGATGTCCCGCAGCTCCAGCGTCACGCCAATAGATGAGGCCATATCAAGAATTACTTGGTCAGTGTTTTCAGTCTTACTCTCACGAATCCCTGAAATCCGCAGAGAATTCCTCATACCATACTGGCGCAGGTCATCCAATTCCGATTCGAGCCGGTTTATGATTAAAGACTTTACGTTAAGATCTTTTTCGAGTTTCTCAATTCGTTCCTGGGATCGATGCAATTGTTCGTGCACAGCAGAGCCCATCAAGTCCTTGAGGATAGCTTGCACACTTGGGTCTTTTAAAGCCACAAGAAATATGTTCACCGCGTCACCAACGGCAGTACCAGTAGCACCAGGAGTAATCGTAGGTGATGGAGGGGCAAGCATCGTTGGGACACCATATGGATCCAAGTGCTCCATACCCTCGCGTCCAAGGCTATCCCTATGACTGTTATGGAGAATATTAGAATCTTCGTCGTCCACAGAACTCAAAGAACCAATGAAACTGTCTATCTCAGTTGCTAAAGAGTCACAGCTTGATAAAGAGCCCTCCCTGAGTTTTTTGGATATGCTTTCTAAGAAGGACGTACTCTTTTCACTCGCTCGCCTCTTTTTGATTTTAGGAGTGGAGCTTTCCATGGAAGTTTATGGCAGTAGTCAAAAAGATTGGTTTGCACACTTGTACTATATTTGCAGAGAGTACCGTTACATTTAACGGATAACTCAGATCATTAGTGATCAGCAATTCATCACATGAGAGCAGTGACAATCAATAGAGTAGAAACGCTTGGCTGGACGTCAATACATCGATAAATGCACTACCATCCACTACCGTCCAATCAATAAATCTATCACGGATTGTTCTACAGCTAGTGTCAAAATACCCTGACAAAAGTTTTACATAGTTTTCGAAAATATATGAGAAAAGAGGTTTTACACTAATTTATGGAGAGAAGTTTCTGTTCCCCAACACAATTTATATGACACAATTTATATGACAGTATTCTATGATGCCATTTACGCAACAACCATATCCTAGACCTATCGCATTAGGACACAGACTATAGTTATAACAAACCCACACATGTTCCTTCCTGAATTCCTGAGTGGTGCACGAAATAAAGAAATAGGACAAGAGCTTCAATACATTTCTTCATATATTTCACGTCTCTCTTCGCTAATCTGTTCCCAATCCGACGCCGTACATTTTACATTTTACACTTTACATTCATCTAAAGCAAGATCTAGGTCTCATATCATTCTCCAGAACACCAAAAACAGTTTTTCCGTGATTATGTATGACCAGAGCCGAGAAAAGAACACACTAGCCAGCCGCCATTATTTTTAACGTTCTTATTTGAACCACCACAAACTACAAAAGATAGTAAAATTATTCATATCTACCACCATGACCATCATTTCGACACTATCACTAAAATTACAGGCTTTAGGATGTATTTACTATTGTGAATATTACAATGTAGGGTATAAGAACAGAGAACACCATATATGCCCCAGAGGATGTGTTTGCTATTCTCCACTACCATGTACACACGAACATTCTGTTCATTGCTATACTTATAATAGGGTCTTTGTAAGTTCATCTTGTTATCAAAACCACATCACTACAAATGGGAACGAGCAGTAAACCAACTGTCAATTAGTCAAGGGATGTCTATCATGTAAAATGCAAATATATTCAGGGAACGGTGAACACATTTGTGATGGATTTAAAAAATGTAAATATTGCCATCAGTTAGCCAAAACTAAACATTATTGTTTCATTCCAAAATACAAATCACCCAAGAAAGACAAAATGCCAAAATGTGTTTTATGATTTTGAAACAACTCAAGACTCAGGAGTCCACATCCCAAATTACTGTTTTGCACATCGTGCTTGTAGCGAGTGCATTTGTAAATCTATTGATGAAGCGTGTTCACGGTGTGACAAACTTGAAAACAGGGAATATATTTTTAAAGGGGAGTCTACTTTGGGTGATTTGTGCAATTGGCTTTTCAGTAAGGAACATTTAGATACAACAGCAATCGCTCATAATTCACGAGGGTTTGACAATTTATGTTAAGACATCTCGCTGAAATTGCTACAACAAAACCCGATGTCATCATGAATGGAAACAAAATTATTTCTCTGAAAGGTTGTTGTGTTAGACTCATCGATTCATTGAGTTTCCTTTCTATGATATTGGCACAATTTCCTAAAACGTTTGGTTTGAATGAACTAGAAAAAGGTTATTTTCCTCATTTGGCAAACACAAAATCATACCAAAACTACATTGGACCTTATTTAGATGCAAAATTGTACATGCCTGACTCTATGTCTCCCACAGGCAGAGAAGATTTTATTAAATGGTACAATCAAATATTTACTAGTAATGCTACTTTCATTTTTGCCAAAGAAATGGACATGTACTGTAAGTCCAATGTGGATATTTTACATAGAGGGTGCGGGGAATTCAGAAAACAATTTCTTGAATGTGATGGGGTAGATCATTTCAGGGAAGCAGTGACTTTAGCTGATGCCTGTAATAAAGCTTGGCGCAAAAATTCAATGCCAGAAAACAAAATTGCCCTCATCTCAGATATAGGGTGCTGTACCGCTGTTGATATTCCATGAAAGCCATTAGATTCTTGCAGTTACTAGCACAAGAGGAAGAAGGCATGCACATACAACATGCACTAAATGATGGAGAAATTAAAATTGGAAATTATTATGTAGATGGTTTTCACAAAGAGACAAATACAATCTATGAATTTTATGGATTTATGTGGCATGGATGTGAAACTGCCTATCCTGACAGATTTGAGAAAAAAACAATCAATTCACAATTCTATCAATCTCTGTACAACAAAACTCAATCATGCATAAAACATTTTAAATCATTGGGATATTAACATACATGTGGGGTGGGAACACGAATTTGATCATCTTTGCAAAACAGATCCTGATGTTTAAACCTCTTTAGATACATTTTTCCCACACATGGACACAATTTGTCCATGTGAAGCATTATTTGGTGGGAGAACAAATGCAATTAAATTACACTACAAAATTGACGAAAATGCAGACACAGAAATGAAATACATAGACATCTGTTAACTCCTCCCATATGTGAACAAGCACAGGGAATATCCAGTGGCACATCCAAATATTCTCACTCAAGAAAACATAGACACTAACAAAATAAGCCAATACAGAGGTCTCATAAAATGTAAGGTTTTACCACCTCAAAATCTTTTTTTGCCAGTTTTACCTATTCATTGTAATAAGAAAATGACATTTACACGTTGTAAAGTGTGTGCAGAACACGAATCAGATCACTGTGAACATACACCAGATCAACATGCAATTGTAGGTACATGGACAACTGTCAAACTTTTCAAAGCATTGGAGCCTGGTTACACACTACTTGAAACCTATCAGATTTGGCATTGGGATGAATGGTCTTCAGAGATTTACAAATATTTAGTATTTAAAAATGAAACAAGAAGCTAGTGGGTTTCCAGATTGTGTGAAAACAGAAACAGACAAAACCACATTCAAAAAAATTTATGCAGACATTGAAAATATCTATTTAGAAAATGTTGAAAAGAATCCAGGAAAAAGATTATTTGCCAAAACCATGTTAAATTGTCTCTGGGGGAAAATGCACAAAACAATATAAAAACTAAATACAAAAATGAACCATCAGAATATTTTGAAATAATACAAAGCAAAGACAAAATTGTGAAAAATGTAGAATTTTTTTATCACGATCAATTTGTTTAGGTAAACAACATTGAAAGTGCAGATGTTTATACACCACACAATTCAGCCAATGTTGTTGTAGCTTCATTTGTCAGTGCTTATGCACGTATGGAATTATGCAAAGATTTAGAACATTTAGGAACACAAGTTTTATATTTTGACACAGCCAGTTGTATTTACATACGCAAACCATCACTCTGAAATCCAGAAATTGTAAATAGTAGATTAGGTCAATGGGCAGATGAACATCCAGGCTACAAAATCATAGACTTTGTTGGTTTAGGTCCAAAATATTATGGATACAAAAATATTAAAGATGGATAAATACACACGACATGTAAAGTTAAGGGTATCACATTAGATTACATGACATCACAAAAAGTTAATTTTGAAAGCATGGTTGAGTGTGCACTAGGCAGAGAGAATTACAAATTAAACATTGAATATATGCATAGAATTTAATGTAACAAAGATAGACAAGTCACAAGTGAAACACAAAGTAAAACATTCAGATCTGTTTACACAAAACGTTTTGTTGTCAACAAATACGACACACTACCCTATGGGTATAAGGTATAAATACTACTCAGATTTCTCATTTCGACTTTGATCACTGAACTAGCAATATGTCTCTACCACTTGACCCCACATTCCCTCAGTATTTATCAGAATTAAGAAGAACTGCAAGTTTTAATAGAACCCCCTACGCAGTCTTACAATGCAAAAAGGTAGAATTAGCTAAAGCTGGATTTTTCTGTGTTGGGAATGGTAAAGTAAAATGTTTTGTATGTGGACAAGGTTTACATAATTGGGAAGAAAAAGATATTCCTTTACAAGAACATTTTAAGTATTCTCCAAATTGTTCTTCCCTTAAACTTATTAGAGGTTATCAGTTTTACAATCCATCATCATGTATGCTGACATCTCCTGATAAAATATTAGCAGTGATGGATAATGGATTCACTTTAAATCAAATATTTTCAACAATGAAAAAATATGATAACTCTCTGAATGATTTTCCAGATTCAAATTCTTTATTTGCACACATGGTACTAGTTGATCAAAGTACATCATTTAGTACCATGATTCCAAGAATGGCTGCAAAACAATTCAGAAATAAGTTAGACTTGTTTATAGATGGTCCGGAATATGATTTTCCTGACTGTCCTGATGTACAAAGTACATGGTGTAATATAATACCTGACACACAAAGCACATCAGAACAGACAGAAGAATCATCACTTTGATTTCAAACATGGATCTGGGCAGATTCTTTTAGACAACAAGATTACATGTAAGGCATTATTATATGCATTTCAATTGATCACTTCTGGTTATTTATCCATAACCAAAGATGTTATTCAAAATCAGTTAGAAAAAACAGAAATGTATAATTAATTTTGCCATGCATTACAAATCATGAATTCTTTTTAAAGAGATAATGTACAAAATATTTGGACGAGAGTTATGTGGGATTTATTATTTATGATAGAGAAATCATAGATTACTTGTATAGACAATGTATACCACAAATTGATCAAAGAATAGATTCTTCAGAAACTTTATTTGAATTAAAATCATCCCTAAAACAAAAACCCACTCACAGATTTGAAGAAGCTATGGAAGTAGAAAGTATATAAGTTAGTGTTTTAACAACACTTTCTCACAAAAATTATTGCATCAAGTGAATGTTTATTGTTTCAGCATCCCTGTAATATCTTTATTTCAGGGTCTAGTGTTCAGGAAAAACAGAATTTGTCAAAAAGCTGATTGATATGAAACATGACTTATTTCAAATTCCCCCACAGAAAATTGTTTGGTGTTATAAAGAATGGCAAAATACATATACTTTACTTAAAGAAAGTGAAGATATTAAATTCATAGAAGGCATCCCTGATGACGAATATGAAATTGTTAGTGATGTCACAATTCCACATCTTGTAGTTTTTGATGATAAGTTAGGAGATAAAGATGAAGAAAAAATTAAATTATGGTTCACACGAAAAGGGCATCATAGAATTGCAAGTGTCATTTACATTGCACAAAATATGTTTGAACAATCTGAATCTAGTTTTGCACATTATATGATTTTATTTCAAAATACTAGAGATAAAGGACAAACAAAAGTATTGGCAAATCAAGTTCAATTACCACATCTAAATGCATCTTATCAAGATGCAACTAGTGCTGATCATGGTTATTTATTAATTCGTTTTCATCCTAAAACTCCTGATTCTTTAAGATTAAGTAATGATATTTTTCATCCTTGGGTGATGCAAAATGAATGTGGACCTATCATTTATACAAAACTATAAAAAAAACTGGTGCTCTGATGACTTTGTGCCAATTGCTAAAAGTTTTTTCAACAAATACACATCATCATGGTATCATTCGTCTGATCATTAGAACAACTGAGTCTACAGACAAATCCATTTGCAAGAGGAAAATTACTTAAGAAAGGTTTCAAGAAAATTTTAAAATGGTTTATATTAGCAAGTAGATTCATACTTAATAAGAAAAATAAATTGCCAAAACAAACAGTAACGTGTATGGATAAGCATAGAGATGATCTAGAACAACTTGCAAATCCAAGAGTAGATCTTGCAACCAAACAAAACATTATTTTAAAACCAGGTGGTGGAGGATTTTTTGGTGATGTTATTATTCGTAATTTAATTCGGTGGGATGGTCATAAAACAAGTCGAAATTTTTATTCTCCATTTAAAAAATCAATAAGTAAGAAACGAAAATCACCTAAACATAAAGGAAATGTTGGTAAAAATTACATATATGCAAATTGTTTAGTCACTCCTGAAAAAGAGATAAAAACCAAATCAGTTTTAGTGAGTAACCTTTGAAAACAAAAAAAAAAAATTATCGCCACTGAAGTTAACACAAATATCAAATATGGGGAATAGAGTATCACATGATCCTATGGGTTTTAGACAAAATGTGGCACATATACCTTTAAGAGACAACATTCCAACATCGGCATGTTTCATGGCTTTGAATGCACTTAAACGTGTTAAGGGGATGACTTCTTATTTTCGTTGAATAAAATGAATTGCAATTTTGTCTATCATATCATTTCATGAATGCACATTGTGTGAGCAAGATAGGAAAACAAAATAGGAAACAAAAAAATAGTTACAAAATATGGCGGAATGTTATTGGCACTAAGTCAAACACCTCCAGCATTTCAAAAACAAATTATGAAAAATGCACCTAAAGAATTAATTAATTGTGTGTCAGAATGTTGTCATAATCCTTTAAAAGGAAACATATGTCTATCTTCCACTCAGAAACGAAAATTACAACCGAAGCGTGATCAACTAAGATCTATTGCTAGTAAATCTGTATCTCTTAAAAAGAAAAAAACAAATTTTAAATCAAAAAGGTGGTTTTTTACCGTAACTTGGTTTACTTGGGCCTGCTATTGGAGTTGCACCAAATCTTGTAAATAAATTAGTGAGTAAAATATGAAGAAAATGTCTACTGTACCTTATCAAATGATGTAAGAAATGCAACATTATAGAAGTGAAAGGGGGTGCGGTGGCTCAGTTGGTAGAGGTTCAGGCTGCAACCCAAGAGGTCCTTGGTTCGAATCTCACCTGCGGCAACTGCGTTCTGTCCTTGGGCAAGACACTTCACCCCCATTGCCCATGTGTGGGCACGGTGACGTTGTGTACTAAGGTGTACTGCACGTCGATGGTGTACCTGTCTTGGTCTTCAACCAATGCTAACCCTGCTTGAGTGGAGTTGGTATGTTGGGGAGCTGACAGTTGCTCGCCATTGCTTGGTGGTTCCCTCTGGGTACTCTGGCTTCCTCCACCCATAAAACTGTCATGGTCATGGTTAGCCATTGGGCAGAAATATGTGACCTTAAACACCAATAAATAAATAAATAAATAAATAGAAGTGAAAAATCTCAATGCACAAGATTACCACCTGATCCTCAAATTACTAATACAGCACAGTTGCAGAATGAATTATCAGCTGTCTTAAAAAAAAACGAAAGTATGGTGAACATTTACAAAAATTTCAATTGTCATATAAGAAGGCATTACAACCATCACTGGTTATGCCTGAGCCAGATCAAAAATCAATGTTTTTACAAGATCATATTATAGAAAGTGTCCCTGTTACAATGAGACGTAAAGCAAATTCCTTATTATCTGCTTTATCATCTCATCCACACATGAGTTGGGATGATCCGGGTGTTTTAAGTTATGATAGAGAACCCACAAAAGGTTCAAATATCATCGATTTAGTCAATGATGTTCTTAGACATCAAAAAGGTTTTAAGCTGACTGGTTGGGTAATGTTCAATCGTGGTTTAAAAGCTATAAATATCCCTCAAGATTGTGTTGGAAATCGTGAACGTTGGATGAATATAGATCAGGTGTCAATACTCAGTAAATATCAAAGTTCTCCAAAAGATAGTTGGTTAGAAAATCCTCAATCAATATCTCCAAAACATAAAGTTCGTCGAGGTCAGAGAGTGCAGTGGGTTGAAGAAACCCCAAAGTCAATATTTAAGCATAAATTGACAAAACATAGAATTTCTGAAAAATGGGACGCTTATTGAATGATTTATTAACTGAAATATATTACAATACAAATCATCCTGCTGGTTATGGAGGTATACAAAAATTATACAAAACTGCTCACAGAAAAGATAATTCCATCACAGTTGATCAAGTGAACATATGGTTGAAAGGAGAAAGAACTTACACTTTACATAAGCCCATTTGTAAAAAATTTACAAGACGAAATACTATAGTGGGTGGAATTGATCATCAATGGCAAATTGATTTAGTGGATTTACAAAGTTTACAATCTTACAATGACCGATTGCACTATTTAGTTTGCGTTATCGATGTATGTTCAAAATAAGCATGGTTTTACCCATTCACAATAAATCAGGAGAAACATTAAAATCTTTTCAGAGTATTTTGAAAACTATAAAGGTTCTGAATTTAAAAATAAAATTGTGCAAATTTTTTTAAAGAAACAAAAAATTCATTTTTTCAAAACAGAAAATCTTGAAACCAAAGCTAGCCTTGTTGAACATTTTCAACGTGCTTTGAAAACACGAATGTGGAAATATTTTACACACAATCGTACATTAAGATATATTGATGTGCTAAAAAAAATTAGTTGATGGATACAATCATAGTTTCCATTGTCGTATTCAGAGAACTCCTGCATCTGTATCAATAGAAAATGAAATAGAAGTAAGTCAAAACTTACATGGTAAAAAATCTAAAGGGAAAAAATTAAAGTTGGCGATAAAGTATGTATTAACAAAACCAAACATACATTTTAAAAGGGTATTTACCAAATTGGACAAAAGAATTATTTAAAATCACCCATGTAAAACATACAATACCACCCACTTATAAACTTGAAGATATGGGTGGTGAAAATATACAGGGAACATTTTATCCACAAAAAATTCAAAGTGTCAAAGATAATAAAAAATATATCATTGATTCGGTTCTTGATCAACGTCCAAGACGTGTGGGTAAGAAACTCATCAAGGAACTTAAAGTACATTGGGAAGGTTTTCCCGCGAAATTTAATAGTTGGATAGCAGAAACAGATTTAGTATAAAAAGAATATGTTAGTAAATGAAAATGCATTGAGTCGTGAAAGTGCAAGTGTTGAAGTACAAAGCCAACAATCACAATTTAATTTTTGTCGGAGTTTTGTTTAAAAAAATCAAGTGACTTATTTCACACAAATAATTGTCATTTATGCAGTTATAATTACAGCTATCATTCATCTTAGTTTACAATCCCTCAACAAAGAATTGTGGTTAGTGCTATTGAGTAGTTCTTTAGGATATATTCTTCCAAGTCCAGGTTTAAAATATTTGAAACCACACGATACGAAAAATGAATTCATTTTACGTAACACTACTGAGTGATAGTTCTATGGATATGTTTCCAAATAACACACAATGTTGTTTTCAAACACAATTATCTAAACTGATTCATATTAATAAAGAACACTGAGAAGTTGGTGTAGTTGAAGTAATTTTACCTTCTGAGCCCAAAAATATAACAGATGATGAAACAAAATTTAAAATCATTGTGACAGACCCTAAAATATCATCACGCATTAATAATATTAATAAATCGTTTTTCAAACGTACAGTACATAAGGGTGTTGCTGCTGTTGAGCTAAGTATATTACTGAGGGCATTTGCAAATGGTGGACATGTTGCGGAAGCAATAGAATCCAAAATTCAAGAAAAGCCTGGGGATATTTTAAAAGAGTTTGGTGTGTCATTTCATCTTGGTTATTCATCTCGACATTCGCGTATAAAAATTGTACGAAATAGTATTTCAATAGTTGGACATGAATTATCAGAAAGTTTAGCACAAAAATTTAGATGTAAAGATGGTATGTTTCCAGTAATTTTTCTTGACACAGCAAAAGATGCATTTAAATAAAATGTGGATTTAAATATGGATTTTAATCAACTCTTTATTTATTCTGACACTGCAGAATATACATTTCTTGGTGATATAGAAGCACCTATTTTACGTGCAAAACCTTTTGACACACGTGACGAATCTCTACACACTCATAAAGAATTTTATAGTGTACATTACGTGTCAGTGTCAAAATCTTCTTTTGATCAAATCAGTATAAATATAAATGGGAATACTGGTAAAAACATTCAGTTTTCAAGTGGTAAGAGTGTCATCAAGATGCATTTTAGAGAATGTAACAACTTACATTTATAAAAAATGATGCCAGTATATCGAGGTGTACCGCGGCAATACGGATATGGATTAGGGTATATTTTTCGTTCAGCAATAACATCAGCTGTACCATTAATAAAACCAATTGCAAAAAATGCATTTCGAACTTTAAAGAGAGAAGGATTAAAACATGGTATTGAAACAGCAAATAAATTGATGAGAAATCAAAACCCACCTAAAGAACTAATGCTCTCTCATGCAAAAGATCTTATGGCATCAGTGGGTAAAGCTATATTGGGAATAAAAGGTCAGAAACGAGAACCGAAATATGAGTCTGAGGTTTGTTTTCATAGAGTCAAGACACGACAAAGACAATCTCATCCAAAACGAAATTCAAGGCCACTTGATATATTTGATTAAATCATGATGTTACATGGATCTTGCGAGCATTTTTGTAGTGGTTTTGATCGAGATAATGTATCACCAACATCGAGTGGTATAGAAAATATTGGTGAAATTGAGCAATTTCCTATTGCATTTTTAAACAATTCTTCGCCAACAGAATTTTTAATTCGAAGACAAGCAACCAAATGGTTAGATCTTGCATCATCTACACTTGAAGTTCCATTTAAAATTTAAAATTACAAAACAAGATGGGAGTGTATTGGGTGGAGATTAATATATGAAGTGAGAAAAAAGCATATATACAGCAAGAAATTTTTTTCACAGCATGTTTAGTAAAATTGATGTTACACTGAACAATTGGCTGATAACCACCAATACAGACATGTATCCTTATCGAGGATTTTTTGAAAATCTGTTAAGCTATTCTAAAGATGTTAAAAACCCATCTGGCTGCTAGTTATTGTTAATTTTTTTCGCCATAGTGACAACATTGGGCTATGGGGACTTCAGTGTTAAATGCTTTTCGCTAGAGTGACATCCTTCACAACTGTAGAAGAAAAATCAAGGAAATCTTCATATTCACCCACCTATTCGGGCCGCTAAAACGGTTTGAAATTGAGACGTCTCAATAAAGTGCACTAAACTGCCGAGACATTACTTTGTACACAATTTTGGAGGAAAGAAAATTTAATGTATCAAAAAAGTGCATTAAAATACCAAGACGTTACTGTGCACTTGGTGAAAAAACGAGCAGGACTTCTAACATTTTCTATTCGATTTGTATGGGGAGAATGGGGCTACTTACATTTCCTTGCAAAAAAGGTAGCATTTCTTTACAAAATCATTCTTTTTCTACTTTTTTTCGAGTGCAAATTCTGTGGGGATTTTATTTGAAAAAATCGTCTATCATGAAAAAATGTCACAAAGGTAGGTTTTTTTTCAATTACATGCACAAAGTCAATGGAGTATTGGAAGAAAAAAATTGTGTCTCAGAAAAATTTTTTGTGGTGGCTCAAAAAAAAAACAACAAATGACTGAGGTAAAAAGAATTATTGGAATATTTTCTCGTTCAAACACCTTCAAGGAGAAAAATTAAAATAAAATTTTATTATATTAAACAAAATTAAATTAATTAAACGAATTTAAAAAAATAGAAAAAACGCTGATCACAGAAGAATCAAAATAAGGGCATAACACGTATCTCTTATGGTGGTTTTATAGAACGAGATCGTTCCAAGACGAATATGGAGGAGGGAGGAGTTGATTAATGGTAAGCATTAGATATGGTCCACGAGGATGACATGATGAGTGGTCGAGGGCGATAGGAACCTTCTGAACACAAAGACACGTACTTAAAGAGATAGGCGAAAAATCTCATACCTGATGGTCGAGTGTGTATTATGTGTTTAATAACCGAAGATTAATTATCCCTGTTTTGTTGAAAGAAAACAAATTTTAGAAATAAAAAAAATATAAATATTTCTCATTCTTATTTTTTTATATGTACATATATAACGGAAAAATAAATTAATTAAATAATTTAAAAGAATTTTTAAAAAATGTCATTTCTAAAACTCGAAGATTAAAGAAGAAAGAGGAGACGATCTAACGATTTCTCTAGTCAATGAGAGCAATATGGAGAGATGGATGGGTGATATCAAATTGAATCACGAGACTTCTAAGTTATTCAAGCCCGTGATCAAAAGTAAGGAACAGACGAAGATAGAAATTGTCAAAGAATTGAAAGCCTTCAGAAAAAGCAGGACTCCTTACACACTTTATCATACACCATAGTAACCTGTATACTCTCGTCCTCATCAGTATGATTACACTCATTATTCATCATCACCTCCAAGTTCTCTCGAGATAGAAGAAATTCAGACCTATGAGAAGAGCGAATCGACCGTCAGATGACCGAGTGACCATAGATGCGGCAGACTTTGGAAATTCGAGTAAATCTTTCATGGATACAAGTAGAAGGAGAGCGATGGATCGTGCCTCATTGGAGGATCTCATGGGGGATCTCATATGTGACGCCATGTCACGTGACCTAGTTACGTCCTGTTTGGATGTCATGGTAGCTCGCGTGAGCGGCCATCTCGGGACGTCAGCCCCATAATGATACGTGGTGTTAGTGCGCGTGCGCAGCGCGTGTTGTTAGAGCGATACGTGTTTCCGTCGTCCATTTTGTATACTGGAGGCCGCCAACTTGATTTCTGTGGTAGCACTTGGTTATTATGTTACCCAAAGGCCTACAACAAGACCGTGGTATGTTCGGAGGATACGTTCCTTTGTACAAGAGTAATTTTCCGATTCGTAGAATTACCACAAACAACCCGACAATCTCTCCAAATCACCAAAAACTACTTTATTTGATATGGATTTCAGATTTTATCGGCTTAGCCCGTAGTGCTATAGTACCACCGAGGAGGCCCCGGAGGTAAGTTCGACTGAATAAGAGTAAATCTAATTACCACAAACAACCCGACAATTCCTCCAAATCACCAAAATCCACTTTATTTAATATGGATTCTTCAAGAATCCCTTTTAGGACCGCCATACCATGACACCGAGAGGCACCCCCGTACCGAGAAGGCTCCTTTGGACTATAGCCAACTGATAGACACAACCTCCCTGAAAGCCTACATCATTCCTAAAGCCAAGAATCTATCGAATTGTTACTGATAAGTCATTGCTCAAACGACTCGAATCCCATTGAGCAAATAAGCCATAGAGTATTTACTCGAACGAGTGACTCGCACATACGACTCTTAGCCTCATTTTGGTATTTGAGGATACCTATGACATTGTATTGTACTATTTGAGGATACCAATCGAGGATACCTTCTGGAGAATTACTTTTTTGTCGTATGAGGCCATGAGGGCCATGACAAAATCCCTCAATGATGTCTAATTTACTATCCCTCTTAGCCTCATTTCGTTTAAGGCCATGAGGACCATGAATAAATTCCTCAGTGAGGTCTAATTTACCATCCCTCTTAGCCTCATCTCGATATTTAATAACCATATCCCGTGGCACCGCAATTTCAGCACCCCTTTTTGGAAAACGTCTGGCCTTTGGCACCTCTTTTTAGTCGTATGAGGCCATGAGGGCTATGAGAAAAACCCTCAATGGGGTCTAATTTACTATCCCTCTTAGCCTCATTTCGTTTAAGGCCAGGAGGGCCATCAAAAATTCCCTCAATGAGATTTAATTTACTATCCCTCTTAGCCTCGTTTCGGTATTTAACAACCATACCCTGTGGCACCACAATTTCAGCACCCATTTTTAGAAAACGTCTGGCCTTCGGAACCCCTTTTTAGTCATATGATGCCACGAGGGCTATATGAAAAACCCTCAGTGAGGTCTAATTTACTATCCCTCTCAGCTCATTTCGTTTGAGGTCATGAGGGCCATGAAAAAAAAATCCCTCAATGAGGCCTAATTTACTATCCCTCTTAGCTTCATCTCGGTATTTAACAGCCATATCCCGTAGCACCCCAATTTCAACACCCCTTTTTGGAAAACTTCTGGCCTTCGACACCCCTTTTTTGTCGTATCGGGCCTTGAGGGCTGAGAAAAGCCCTCAGTGAGGTCGAATTTATTATCCCTCTTAGCCTTATTTTGCTTGAAGCCATGAGGGCCATAAAAAATCCCGCAATGAGGCCTAATTTAGCATCCCTCTTAGCCTCATCTCGGTATTTAACAACCATATCCCTTGGTACCCTATTTCAGCACTCCTTTTAGGAAAACGTCTGGCCTTCGGCACCCCTTTTAGTCGTATGAGGCCATGAGAGCTATCAGGAAATCCCTCAATGGGGTCTAATTTACTATCCCTCTTAGCCTCATTTCGGTATTTAAGGATACCTATGACCCATCTCCTAAATGGCTCCTATACAGCTCCTATACAGGTAGTCTTACCAACGGCTTCCATCTTATCTCCAAAGCTCCAAGGCCACTATTTGTCTATGGTCTATCTGTCCTACCATTAGCTTCTACAGCAGTCAATACTATAATCTTCTACCACTCTTGCTGCTTTGAACCATTACTTCTGGTCACCCAATACAATAGTCGTCTATCACTGTTGCAGTTTTGAACCATTACTACTGACTTCTAACACTACCTCCTAGCTATACCTTCGCCCGGGCCTTCAAAATGTTCAATCATATTGCTTCGTTTCCCCTGTATACCACCTATGCATATAGACAAGCTATATAAGGCATTCCGTAAGTGGGATTCTTATCCAATATTATATATTCAATATAACAGAATGTATAGTAAAAGGCGAAAGTATCGAAGAATACGAAGTACATGAACATGAAACCGTGACAGGAACCAATCACAATAACGCTGGAGAGATGCGAACCAATATCAAGATGCAAGATGTCTTCATTCATCCCAGCGAGAGTTATCTCATGGTACAAGGATGATTGACGAAAGCACAGATGATAGCGATTACGCCGATGATAACATCATCACTCCGTTCAACAACAGTAGTCCGGCAGCCAAGGCACCGTTGCGTGTTTTAGCGTCTAAAGTATTTTTCTCAGCGAATTGTGGTTGTCCACAACACCCATTTGAAGAATCAATCGGTTGGTCTTTTGTCAGCCTTGAGGAATTTGTGACATTTCGGTTTTGAAAATGGCGGTCAAAATGGCGGCCATTTTTACAAACAGGAGGATTTCAACCATCGTGGAGTGCTAATTGAAACAAACTAGCATTTCCCACACACCTTTCTTATCCAACTGATACACCATTTTAATTTATGCATAAATCTGACTGCTTAAATACTACATGGCGGACAAAATGGTGAAAAAAAGCAGAAAAATAGATTTTTTCACAAATTTCATCAATTTGTTCCAGATTACTTGTGCAATAATTGTCTCAGTGACCAGTGTTTGTAATGGACAATCACATGACAGTATTGTTTAGGCATTTCGGTGCAATTGTACAAGCTCTATCGGTCCAAGTGTAAAGTTCGGTATTGATATTAATAAATCGCCCGTAAATTATCAATGATAGAATTGATATTAAAAATATTAGAAACAGAGACACCTGGTATATGGTATGACAAGAAAGATTATGCAGCCCATTAGATAGTTTCAAAAAATTGTAACTATCCAATAATATAACAAAAAGGCTGCCAAATGTAATGTCCGATATGGTATTTTAAAAACATTTTGGCAATGATTTGTCTTCATTTTCAGCAGACTCGCTGGTAGCCCAGCTCGGCTGTTCGTCTCTTGCTTGGCAAGTACAGAAAACAGTGCACACTAACCTTAAGGCAACACAGCTGCACCTTTACGTCTTTCATGGGTGTTTGCTGGAACACGAGCATCGGATCAGTTTAAGATACTGTGGGGTGCTAGCCGTACATTGCGAGGCAGTGTCAATGGGAGACGTCTTTAACAAACCCATAATGTGTAGGTTCCAGCTTGAGTGAATCCGAATGCGGTGCATGTTTCCAAATACACGCTTGCATGTGGCCTCGTTTGACGTTCTCTGCAAACAACTCAATACTTGGAGGAAGGGTACATAGTTTAGGGACGTTTGTTTCTCCTGGTCGTCCTACTTTGGATGTTCAACTACTGTCTCTTGCATCAGACATTAATTTGGATGTAGGGCACCCACAACAGGCAGCCATGAACTTTGTAGCTTCCCACAAGATGTCGTCTCAAGGGGCATCAATTTTTCCAACTGACTCTAGCGATATACAAACGTTAAGGACACAACCTTTACCTATTCCAAAGCACCCGGCGACGGTATCACATCCAGAAATAGCATGCGCGGCAAGGACACTTGGAATAATGTCACGATGCTTCTCAACAGTGGCACTAATATCTATCACAGACATATCCCTAATGGGGGACTATATAAACATGGGAAATGTTATATTCTGCTCCAGATAGTGGTGCAAGAGTACGGTATACTCATTTGTGTCGTCTGCACAAACGACTACCTGCTTTTTGTCATCCATAGCAAGTATCACTGCCTGTTGAACTATAATATTACCAGATTCTTCGTGACTGGTTTTCATGTCACGCCTTTCTATGGGGACACCTTTGATAATTTCAGTTGGAACATTGTCTTGGCCAGTAACGACAAGTTTGTGCCCCTAGTACTTTCACCACCAAAACTGTTATTTGACTTGAAATACTGAAACATTATATTGATGAGCTGCCTTTCATTCTCTGTGACGGCCAGCATAAGTTTCTGAGACGGCAATACTGACGTTGCACTCAACCTGAATTCTCGGCAGCATCTTTCAGCACTTCTGTGAGCCCTTGTACAACTTTTCGTGCTGAACTCGTTGTAACTGTCGAAAATAAGAAAAACGTCTTCTAACAACAATTTCCGTTTCACAGATTCTTGAAATTTTCAATAAAATCTAATAGGACTGCGAAGTTTTTTTAATAATTTTAATTTCTATTATGCAATATCTTCACCCTCTCCCCTCTTTTAAATTTTAATTGCTATGACGTCATATCCCTACTCCCTCTTAATGTAGAACAGTGATATGGCGCAATACCCCGACCCCTCTCCCCTCTTTTAAATTTGATTTTAATTGCGATGAAGTCATACTCCCTCTTAATGCTGAACAGTGCTATGATTCAGTAACCCCTCTCCATTCTCTTAAATTTTAATTGCTATGACATAGTCCCCCTAATAATTGGCGTATGTTCATTTAATATAATATATTAATAATTTTCGCTAAAGAATTAATTTTTTTTAAAGGAATTAAATGACGTATATTCATTTAATATAACAATAATTTTCGTTAAAGAATCTATATTTAATTTTGATTGTCCAAAACACTTCTTGAAAAACAAAAT
The DNA here is from genome assembly GCA_031216915.1 of Pictodentalium vernedei. Classification (NCBI taxonomy): domain Eukaryota; kingdom Metazoa; phylum Mollusca; class Scaphopoda; order Dentaliida; family Dentaliidae; genus Pictodentalium; species Pictodentalium vernedei. The sequence continues at coordinate 513,301,190 of CM062294.1, read as the reverse complement.
GGCCTGTCCGTTTGGAAGAAATACATGAAAATGAAATGCTTCGATAAAGCAGCATTTAAAAGTGTCAGCGCTCGTAGTTAGGGACCTATTGTGTTTGTGAACAATGGGTCACCTACCCCCTTTACATTTATATCTGAGTGAAAGTTAAATGGCCGAGGCATGTTTCTTTTTTTGTTTTCTGGTTCATTATGCTCTGTAGCTTATCAAAACAGCCCTTAGGTGTTTAACATTTAATTGTGGACCACTGCGTTTAAAATTGACAAAATTGAGTTGATGTCCAGCTCCCATTTTTGTCAAAGTAGACAATAATTGCTGAAAATATGAAGAGAATTTCATGTTTGTGACAAGACCTTTATGGCAATCTCTGTGCATTTACATATTAAATGAAATGGGTATTTAATTTTACAGTGTTTGATCAAAAGACCTATTAGAAAATATGGGAGACGTACTCATCCCATCATAGAAGTTCTGACAAAAAAAAAATTCCGCCTTTATCCGAAAAAATCTCACAAAAAACATGAAAAAAACTACCATTCTATCATAAATATTTTGACCTTCATCCAACATTCATCATAACAGGCCCAGTCCCCTTCCGTCGTACAAGTTTTGTGGGGAAAATAAAAAGTTTTGACGTAATGACTTTTGTGGGGAAAATAAAAAGTTTTGACGTAATGACAGTGGGATCAGGACCTCGAGCTGGAAGGGAACTAGGAATTGTGCATAACTACAAAAATTCCGTGTATTATTTAGAAATGTGGACATATTTATGGTAGTACCGAAATCGTAATTTGTTGATTTTCCGCCAACATATTATCCAGTTCTAACAAGCTGTGATCCCGAGTTTCAGGTGACGAGTAGACTTGTCACATTTTGAGTGAATTGGGGGCGCGGTGGCTCAGTAGGTAGAGGTGCAGGCTGCAAGTCGAGAGGTCCTCGGTTAGAATCCCACCTGCGGCAACCGCGTTGTGTCGTTGGGCAAGACACTTCACCCCCATTGCCCATGTGGGGACACGATGACGTCGTGTACTAAGGCGTACTGCAAGCCGATGGTGCACTTGTCTTCAACCAATGCTAACCCTGCTTGTGTGGAGTTAGTATGTTGGAGAGCTGACAGTTGCTCGCCGTTGCTCGGTGGTTCTCTCCGGGTACTCCGGCTTCCTCCACCCGTAAAACTGTCACGGTCATGATTAGCCGTTGTGCAAAAATATGTGACCTTAAAACCCCAATAAATAAATAAATAATATTTTGAGTAAATCACACCTTCTCACTGAAAAAAATGAGTAAACTGCGTACGTTTAATTATAAAATAACGCAAGTTCGTCAATATTCACTTAAAGTCTGTGTGTAATGAAATAGCGTATTTTCTGCAGACACTCTATTGACAACGGCGGAAAAGCGAAGAGAGCAACCGAGCTCGGCTCCAAAGTGACCAAAGTGACAGCCTCAGATGTCGACTGGGGAGGGGGGGGGGGGGGCAGTCCCGTCACCAGGTGTCTCTTTGCCAGAATGTCAGCAGCTACTGCGGTATCCAACACCAGAAAAGACTGCAACTCGCCCACCAAGTGGGTAGAACTCTCTCCAGACAGAGTCTCTTCAGAAGGCCCCAACAGGGTCTTTTAACGGAACAGCCGTATCAAGTGGAGTATGAATCATGGGAACCTTCATCATGCTAAGGCAGCTAAGGCAACAAACATCGCCCGCAAGGTATCGCCCAAGGCATATCTGGTGAGAGCGATGTAGATGAGAAGGTGAACCCCAAGAAAAAACTAGAGGTACTGTGAGCAAGCTCACAAAGTGATACCCCCCGCGCCTGTCAGAACGGAATTATATTGCTCCATGCACATTTTCATATGGAGTTCTTCCATTGTGTAAAGTTTCATGAAAATTCTTCAAACGGTTTAGGAGGAGTTGCGCTTATAAGGATGGACAGACGGACGGACGGACGGACGGACGGACGGACGGACGGACGGACGGACAGTGTGATTGCTATATACCCCCTAAACTTTGTTTGCGGGGGGTATAATAAAATCAGGACACCCCCAGCTACCAGAGTGAGGTGGCAGGAAACAAAGGTCCGAAGAGAACAGAAAAGTACACCAACAGCCAAAAGGGGAAAAACGGTCAGAAATTTGACCCCCAGCAGAGGAGAGAAAAACTGCCACAACAGCCCCCGGCTGACATCTAACTCAGATAAAAGCAGAACCCAAAGTGTTAGAAATAATGAACAAGGGACTGAAACAGCAGGGTTTGCAAAAAGCACGTGCGAAATCGGTATAGAGTTATATCACGAAAAATATAGTTAATAATCGAGAGAATATACAAAAAACACAGCCCTGTATGTCTAGATGGTGAAGCAACAGGTATGAGTCCACAAATCAGAAGAGGAACATTGGCAACATCGAGACAAACGGTATCACTGTTGATTAGCAAAATGAAATGCATCTTCACAAGATGGCGGAAGAAAAAAGAATGACACATTGGTTATAGGTTACAATACACAAAATGGAGGCAAAAGTGCCCTCAAGGATTTTACCTCAACATTTTATAGAGCATAAAATGAAGGAGATCAGCTGATTGGAGCAATATTTATTGCTTTTGAAACCCTCAATAAAAATGCCACAGTGTCTATTTTAGAAAAGACTGAAAATATTGGCACTGGTTGTCCTTTCAAAATTGTGAGAGTTGAAAAATAAGGTGAGGGTGGGGGGGGGGGGGGGCAAGTAAAATATGCCTTTTCAATTGAGCATGAAACTGGACGGTAGTTGAGGAATCCTCAAATTTGAACACAGAAAACACACTGTGACATATATTTTTTTCCTGTTCATTTTTATAATGAGATGATACACTAAGTGGATTCAGGACTGTTTTCCCCCAAATGACCTTGATGAGCTTAGGAGACAGGAAATTGTTAACACTGTCGCCAATGCAAATCTTTTAGTGTACTGTAACCTGAAGCAATATTTTTCATGATTTATGTCGATTGACATTTTTTGATAGGTGTATAATGCTCGATCTACCGGTATGAATAATTTTACAACTAAAGCTGAGTCGGTGTGTGTATCGGTTGAAAATTTGGTGAAAATGGTATTTTGGGTGTGTAGGACGCCCAGATTCACCAAACACTGTCTAATTTCGAATGCCAGTGTGCATAATATGGTGGTCAAATAAACAGATGCTCCCAGGTTGAAGGAAAGATTGTATCATTTCATTATTTATTATATTTCCAGTCAATCAGAGTTCCACCTGTATGAAATGGCAGTAGTATTAAGTACGTCAAATACTGCTATTTGTTTAAAATAAGTCTCTTTTAACCCCCATCTGGCTAACACTTCAATGAAGGCAATTGCCACTTTGAAGCACAATAAATCAAATTTGTTATTGATTTCCACTTGTCATCTAACCCACATCTCACATTTAGTCAACACAAGTCTCTTGTTGTCCAGTGTCAGACTTTAACCCCTCCTGTCCAAAGCAATTTGCTGAAAGTGTGGATGTCAACATGTTGGGATACTAGAAACAGGAATAAAACAGGGAGTTTTCTTTTTTTGCAGGTGTGATGGTAAAAATAATGTGAAATATTCTTTTTAAGCCTGTTATTTGAATAACATGTGGTGTTGATGAGATGTACATGGGGTTTGTACTCCATGAGGACTATTTGTGTTGTTGTGCTACTTGAATTCTCTATGTTAAAATAATTGTTTTTCCTTCATTTTGAACAGAACTGTAGTTGCATTATATACCCTTGTTTATTGGACACCTGTGGGCAGATTTTAAATTCATGTTGGAGGAAAACTGCCTGCTTTGAAGTTGATTTGCACACAAGATTTCAACTACCACTGTTTTTGACATTTTCTAGATGTCAAAAACCATAACATTGTAAGTAACTTCCAGCTTTCCAGTGGCCTCATAAATCTGCATTCACAATTGTTAACATTTTGTCTCTTCACAACCACAAATTCAGCTCCATCGGTGTCAAATAGCTATTGCTTGTTCCACAATGGACCGTGTGATCCTCATAATGAGTAGCTTTCAACAAAATATGGAAATATGCCTCAAAATTGCATTTTGTTTGCTCTCTATGTCTTTGGTCATCCATTTATTGTTGTTCTCACAAAATACTCTCACAAAAATTAGAATCATGTTCATGTAATAGATGATAGATCAGCAACTTGGCACACATAACAGTTCTTAGGACCAGTCAGTTGGGTATATTTCAGTTAAAATAAGTCGATGGATCTCTTTGGAATCAAGGCACTATGCTGATTCCAGCAAGGTTCAACAAATGAATTGTTTTTTTAAAAGGTGGCGAAAGTGGAGAGAGGGCAAGTTGGGTACAGGGTTGACAGTACTATATAGGCTTGATACTTGTGAATGTTAGTTAAAGGAAGAGCTGTGACATTGCATACAAATGTGTGGCTCAAAACTTAATCGTGAATTCATTTGTGAAAGTTCATCATGGTGACCACACCCCCACCCCAACCGTCAACTCTCCTTATTTTAATTTCAAATTTTGGCAACAGTGGAAAGAATAGAAGTCATCATGTGGTTAGTGCTCATCCAACTCCTTATGACATTCACGAACACTTCTTTGGGTGGCGTGTACAGTAGTCCATAATCGCTGTGTCTGTTACGAAACCAAGGGAATTTTCCACATTATCTCACTTTGTCAGTGTCTGTGTCACCTGAAAGTATGATATATTGAATTTTCAAGTTGCTTGCTATCTCTGTGTACTGGTTATGGAGAAAAGACTTTGAGCTTCTGTCAATGATACTAAAATGCAAAGACCAAAATAGATAAAGTGTAAGTATTTTCACAAAATTGGTGGCAGGGATGGGGTTCATACAGTTATCATTGATTGTTCAGTTGTTTCTATTTTTATTGAAGTCATGTGGTTATCTCATGGCAGGGTATTATTCTCCCATATGCTGCTCTTCTACTATACATAATACTTTATTCAAACAGTTTTTGAAACAAAAGTAATCTGTTTTACACTTTTATTTTGAGAAAAATAAAAGAGTTAATGTTTCTGCTGCTCATTTTCATCTGACTACCTTTTTCCGATCAGTCTGCTAATATATTAATACAAGAGAATGACAGTTTGGGGAATATTTTTTTTCAATACATTTGTTGCTTGGAGACATTATATACAAAGAAATGGTAAAATGGACAGATATTTTTTTTAACTCAAACAAAGAGGGTGGGTTAATCGTAATGTTAATAGATCAGGCAAAGGGCGTTGGGATTTAAAACGAATATTTCAAATCAATTAGGAAATATTTTTTCTTTAATTTGAACCCCAAAGTACAACTATTTTTGTCAACTTTGGAACAACTTTAGGTTACAATACACTAAATGGAGGCAAAAGCGCCCTCTAGGATTTTACCTCAACATTTAATAGAGCATACAATGAAGGAGATCAGCTGATTGGGGCAATATTTATTGATTTTGAAACCCTCAATAAAAATACCACAGTGTCTATTTTAGAAAAGACTGAAAATATTGGCACTGGCTGTCCTTTCAAAATTGTGAGAGTTGAAATATAAGGTGAGGGGGGCAAGTAAAATATGCCTTTTTAATTGAGCATGAAACTTGACGGTAGTTGACAAATCGTCAAATTTGAACACAGAAAACACACGGTGACATATGTTTTTTTCCTGTTTTTTTAATGAGATGATACACTAAGTGGATCCAGGACTGTTTTCCCCCAAATGACCTTGATAGGAGACAGGAAATTGTTAACACTGTCGCCAATGTACATATTTTAGTGTATTGTAACCTATACGTCTGTGCACTGGTACCGGAAAGCCGTGGATTAATACAGAGCAGAGTCTACCCTACTGGATGTGAGCCAGCAGCACTCGACCCAGTTTTGGCTTATGTTTTTTTCTTGGTGCGTTTGGACCACTTTTTCTTTCCCAAATCGCTTGGGAAAGAACAAAATAGAGAGTACACTTCAGAGTTAGGAACTTCCACTGTAGTGCATGCCTGTTGTAAACAATTGTGAGGTAGATTGATAAGAAATATTGCCCACCACGGAAAGTGACCAGTCCACGGCAGCCGGACTGTATGCCTAAATAGCCTTATGTTTCATATATCATTTGTAAGAACATACTCATATCGATTACAGAAAATAGCTTGAGGACGAGAATTTACGGGTTTTATCTAAAGCTATGCCATAGTTTTTCATCACGATTTTGTCACCCACTCACTCACGAAAATTTCCAGCACAGAGCAATTTTCCATATTCGTTGAGTCACACAGCAAGACAAATCTGAAGTCTGTATTCACTTGTTTCTATTTTTGATGTATGCTTCCATGAAAACTGTCTCGGATTACCATTGTAGATACTCAGTCTGTGGGTTTTAATGGAAACATGACTGCACTTCATTTGAAGAGATACAAAGTTTTTGATCTGATAATGCCCAGTTAACACTAAAATAATGCACAGTTGTTGGTCATGGTGATCAAATACTCGGAATGTAGCTGAGGCATTCAGTTATTTCCATATGTATTAGAAATTATAACACATGGTTTACGGTTTACATCTGTTCACTTCTGGCAAATTTGTAAATATCTTTGCAGTGTAGTATTTTCTGCGATGCGTTTACATGGAACTTTTTAAATCACAGATTCAAGCAATTTCTTGTTGCTTCTCAGATGCCCAACCCTATACAGTTTGTTTTAAAATGCTCTTTCATTTATGAGCAATATCTGAGAGTCAATATTTTTTTTCAAACTAGAAGCTCATTGTCCCTTTAAATGGATGCCATGACTCCCATCCTCTGTGTTATACAGACATATCTAAGTTTGTCATCAGTCCAATTGAAGGGGGCACAATGGCTCAGTAGTTAGAGGTTCAGACTGCAAGCATGGAGTCACGGCGGCGTTGTTGTGTACTAAGGCATATTGCAGGTCGATGTTGCACTTGTCTTCAACCAATGCTTTTTTTTTTATTAGGTTTTAACCACACATTAACAGCCAGGGTCATACCATGTCGATGACAGTTTTACGATTGGGGGAAGCCGGAGTACCTGGAGAGAACCACCGAGCAACGACGAGCAGCTGCCAGCTCTCCAACATCGTAACTCTGAACTCTGCACCGCGGCACAGGCAGGGTTAGATTGGTTGAAGACATGCGCACCATCGACGTGCAGTACGCCTTAGTACACAGCGTCATCGTGCCCCCATGTAGGCAATCGGGGTTAAGTGCCTTGCCCAAGGACACAACGCGGGAGCACGAATCAGTCGCTGAAATGGTCACCCATCCAACTACTAACCGCGCTCGACGTTGCTTAACTTCGGTGATCTGACGAGAACCGGTTACCGCGACACCACCGCGCCCCCTCAACCAGTGCTAACCCTGCTTGTGTGGAGTCAGTATGTTGGGGAACCCGACAGTTGCTCGCCATTGTTCGGTGGTTCTCACCAGGTACTCCGGCTTCCTCCACCCATAAAACAGTCTGGCACGAGGTTACCCCGGCTATCAAAGTGCCGTTAAACCCCAATAAATAAATAGTCCAATTGAAGAATATTTTTTAGGTTGTTTTTGTTACTTTACTATTATAATGTGTTTTCTTCCCCAGCTTTTACCATATTTTTAGGAACACATGCACATTTATTAATCCTGTGCTGGAGAAGTTTGATGGAAATCAAACAACACACAAATCTGAGTGAGTTTTAATTTTTCATTTGTCATTAGTTCCTACATAATACCATTCTTTCACAATTAGAGATGCCACATGACTCATCACTTGAAAATAAAATCAATTTTGTTTCTTAACCCTCTGCACACTTATATCAATATAAGAACATATTAAGAGGCAATTTTTTTCCCGTAATGCAACTAGGAATTTAATCAATTCAATCTTGTTCTGACAGAGCTCATCTGTCAACCAAGATTAAATTGGTTAAATTCCCAGTTGTATTATTGTAAAATTTGTTTCTTTAAATTTTTATATCAGTATGCAGAGGGTTAATACGTGTCTATATATCATATATCATATGTCCAAATCAAATGTATTTACTTGGTTTATTTACAGGCATATAAGGACACTTTCAGCATCTTTGGCTGTATCGTGACCTCAACACAGGTATGAAGTAAGTTTAGACAATCATTTACACCTGTGCTGCACACTTTAGAGGACTTCAGCCCTAGGTAGTGGTTCGGGGTACAATGTTAGCAGTAAAGCAGAACTTTTTTATTGCCATAAACAAGCACTGTTCCACTTCCGAGGTTCCCCAGGGGATTACCCAATTTATAAATACTGAGAGTGGTATATGTCCACCTCAAAATATTTGATATACTAATGATTCTAAAATTCATTCTTGCACAGCAAATATCGTGCCATTAAACAATTCGGAATCCGAAACCACGGTCGTTTAAATCGGACCAGGCAAAAAAGGCTTCGGCAGAGGAAAACAGTGATAGATACAACTAGTACATACTAATCCATTCCAATAAAAAATACAGGTGTGCACCAAAAAACCATGATGGGACGATTCACACGCTGAAGTTGGAGTGACACATTGCTTTCCCTGCTCAAGTGTATAGAAGTAACAAAACCGTTCCAGCCTAAAATGGTTAAACTTGGCCTTTACTTGGGCAACCCTTTTCAGTAATTTTAATCTTTTAGGCTTTACTGCCCATATTCTAAAATCTGTTTGAACAACCAGTTGGTTAATGGCGCATACAGTTCAACACGTTCCCCGTATATGCCAAATGCCACAAAATAACTTACAGAGTGATTATAGTGACAATCTCGTGTGGTCAAAATGGAATTTGTCAGCGATTGGATATTGAATGCAGAACACTAAACAGTGAACATTAAAATAATTTTATTCATATCGTCTTTTCAACCAAACCATCCCGCTAAAACATAAAACCAATATATTAAACCGAAACATTGCTTTCCCTATGGAGGTGTATACAACCAAGAAGAATGATGCAGCAAGCAGGCCTAAATTGGTTGAACTAGGGCAACCCTTTTCAGAATAATGAAAATATAGCTCTTTGGAATTGGGCAGTTTTGGTGATCAGATTTAAACCACAAGTAGGATAAGGGTTTTAACCACTTAGCTTGCAGAGTGGTTTAACCCTTTACCCAACGTAACGGCCAAAACCGGCCAGCGCTATTCTCAAATATCGCCAATTAATTTTCAAAATATTTTCATTTTTTGTCTCAAAAACATAGGTTATGACCCCTCGTTGGAACGAGCTCGTCGAGCTCGTTCCAACGAGGGGTCATAACCTATGTTTTTGAGACAAAAAATGAAAAAAATTAGTTATTCAAGAATTTTTTTTTTTTGCAAGTGTCGTCTGCTTTTCATGTTAGGTAAAGGGTTAAACCCTTATTGTAGGAGTGGTTTTAAATCTGATTACCGTCCCCAGCACCTATTTGTTTTATTTATACAATATTCTAAATAAATAATCGACTTTGTTATTTAAAATAGAGTAAAAATTATACTTTTTATTGCAAACACATCCGTGGGTTTGTTTTGTTTGTGTCAGCATCAGTAGGCAGTACTACTGGCTGTACATGAATGATTGATTAACAGCTAGACACATTGTCAAAGTTGACTGAATTTACCTTGCTTTTGCAATGAAATTACTCTTAAGAATTCTTAAATTTTATTTTAAATATTTAATTGCAGGTATTTTAAACTTAATAAGCCATTGTACGTAGTAGTGTGAATGTATCAAAATTGGCAGCATGTTAAATTCTGGCATAGATTTATTCATGTGGATGCAGCTGGTTTACAGTTATTGAACTTGTACAAACTTGTATAAATTTTAATTGCATGTTCAATTGAGTAAAAGCCGGTATTTGATACTTAATGGTAGACAAACATTTTCACATGTTGTCAACGCCACTGAGAGATTTTATGACGCTCAGGTTGGCCTGTTAATTCAACTCCCGGGAAAGACTACCCCACTTAGACCCACCCTTTGCCCTTTATGAACACAAAATCGAAATTAATTCCCACACACAATGCTTCAATTGAGTCTCTCTCTCTCCGTCCCCACAGTCCGCTTTCAGTCTATATCGATGGTACAGTACGGTTCGAAAATTAATTGTTATGTTTAAGCAATTTAAACCATATTACAGCGCAAGTCGAAATGAAATCTAATTCATTGAACCATACTACATCGCATGTCAAAATTAATTTCCGTATGCAATTTTTCAAGCAAGTCCCTAAGTGCGGCTATCAACAGCTATGACTATAGCATAACTCTGACGTAAAAACTCGACACCTTTCTGTGTCAAATGTTGATATAAAAATAAGATAATACATGAGAACAACTTGTGTACCTGCATTTTGTTGATAAAATATGTCTTGTATTAAACCACATTCCGAAATATTATTAATGCGCCCACTAAAGAAAAGTCAATATTTTATTGGATCGCAGTATCAGTGGGTAGTGTTTGTTTTGAATAAGTGCCGAATTGCCACGAAGTTATATTCGGTAATTTACGTGGATTTCCGAAAACGGGCGAATGTGATAATTGACGAGAAAGGCACTCGGTAGTTTACGACACACCACAAATTAAACAATGAAAAAATCTGAGATACATTGCATTTCTTTAACAATCGATACTAACCAGAGATCTAAAACGAATCAACTTGATTCCTAATAAATTACTAATCACTTTGAAATCTGTGGTCAAATGATAGCGTTATTGGTCAATAAATTGCGAATTTTTCTGAAATCTGTGATCAAATGAGAGAGGTTAGTTTACCTCATCCCCACCTCAGTCAACAAAATATGCCATGCTTGAAGTATCGGATTTTCTTGAATGTGGATGGGAGGAATCATTTGGGAGGGAACTCTCACTGTTTGTGAGGAACTCCTCATTGTTCGAGAGAGGTTGTGAGGGGCCTCTCAGTGTTTGTGAGAGACCCTCAGTGTTTGTGAGGAGGTATGAGAGAGAGGTTAGTTTACCTCATCCCCACCCCAGTCCATACACTATGTTTGAAGTATCAGGTTTTCATGCATGAGGCTGGGAGGAATCATTTTTCAGTGAGTCCTCATTTTAAGTGATCACATTAGTAAATAAGCGATCAATGATCACTAAATGAGGGATTAATTATCACTAAATGAGTGATCAATGATAACTTATTTGTGAGTCCTCATAAGTGATCATTGATCACTCATTTGCACTATGCTTGAAGTATCTGGTTTTCTTGTATAAGAGTGGGAGGAAACATTTCTGAGTGAGTCCTCATTGTCTCCTCAGTGTTTGTGAGGAGTTTGTGAGGAGTTATGAGAGAGGTTAGTTTACCTCCCCCCCCCCCCATCCCTCCCCAGTCCATTAAATACACTATGTTTTAAGTATCTGGTTTTCAAGAAAACCAGACTTCTAAACATCTTCCACCACTATACCCCAAATATGCATTTGAAGCTCTCAGACTGAAAACTTTCGAATCAATGTTAGTTTAAACAATATTCATTTAGCAAAAACTGATATTATACATACAACAATGAAGGTCAAATACAAAATTAAAATGACTGCACATTATAGCAATTAGAAAAGTATGTATTATAATCAAGATAAATGAAAGAAACGACAGATATATAGACAGGATTCGACAGGAAGCTCAGCTTATTTTGAGCCATCTCCCTGTGTAAACAGAATACATGACCAATTCCAATTAAAAGATTTCGTCATTCGCTGCAACTAATATTATTTAAACATTAGTATATTGACAAGAGAAAGATAGAAGATGGAGCAAGAGAGAGAGAGAGAGAGAGAGAGAGAGAGAGAGAGAGAGAGCCTAAAGGGATATAATACTTCAACACAAAACTTTTTCTTAGGAACAAATATAACCTGTTCGAGTGCAGTCTGTATGTCTATTGTTATAGTGGGTTTAATCCACTCATTAAATCCATCATAACACACATCTCTGGCGCAACGTTAAGATGGCACCACCAGTCACATACCACATTGATGTAGCATTATGACAGCAGTAAGTGTGACACATGAGGGCACCCAAACGCTGCACCAATGAAGTGTGCCAGCTTGGATTTAACTTCAACTTTTTCCAAAAAGGATAACCACAGATTATGACACGTATTAAAAAAGAATAGCATCTGTTTTCAGGTTGGATTGGCCACTGATATAAGACCTAGAACGTCACTTAATACTTCACAGAAGTAATGATTAAATTTAATCAAGCATCAGTTTGTTATATAATCGATGACGTTCATTGGAAGCGTCCATTCAGTAATATGTAGTCATGGATTGCTCTGAAAACTTCGCAGTTTTCTGAATTGTTCAATCTTTCCGAACCAAAGAGAAGCATAAAGAGATCGATGTAGAACATTAATGGTGGAATTACGAGCATCAGGATACAGTGGACAATGCAACAAAAAATGGTCAGCTGTTTCGTCCTCATGACATTGACAGAAGGGAGAGGCTGAGAGGTGATTATTGTTTAAGTGGGCGTTAATTCTACTACAACTCAACCTTAATCTACAATGGTATATTTGAGCTGGTCGCGATTTGGCTCTGCTGAAAAATGGCGGTAGACGTCGGCAGTCATTATTTAAGAAAATTTAAAATATCTAATTGAGGAGTTATTTCTCACTGGAATAGGTATGCTATTTCACTGGTTGGTAACGGATTGTATGAAGGAAGCCTGGTACAGATTTGTGTGACATAGCAGAATACGATGATTTCGATTGGATCGAAGATAATGGGCTTAACTTATAGGTGATGTAATGGGTGGTACCTTGTTGGAGATGTATTGGGGTGTAAGCTGATGATACATTTTGAAGAATTGGAAAAGCTTGTGCTTCCGGCGTCTTTTTTGGAGAGTGTCCCAACATGTCTGAGTATAAAGTAAGGAATTGCTGGTACTTGTTGTGGCAAAAGTAATTATTCTTGCTGCAGCTAATTGGATTTGTTCTAGATCTGCAGCTTTAGTTATTGAACAGTTATCACAAACACAATCTGCATACTCTACGAGAGGCCTAAGGAATGCAAAACATATTTTTTCCAAAATCTTATGATCGAAGGTGAACTTAATCACTCTTAACATATCTATAAGAGACCACGCTTTGGAGCTGATGTGTTCTATATGGTTATTCCATGTACAAGTGCTACAAGATTACTCTGTGGTGCCTGTGCTCAATAACTTCAGAGATTTGGCTTCCTCCTAGGTATAAGGGTGGGTGTGTTGGTTGGTTGGTTTTACGTGTTATGGGCATAGTTTCTGGTTTTTTGAGGATTGGACTCAACCAATCATGTTTAGCCTAATGTTCAATTCTTGCCAAGTCACGGTTGATCAAGATCGAAGCCTAATCAGAGTTTTCCATTATGCGATATACTGGTGTGTCATCTGCGAAAAAAACGTATACTGCTAAATAAGTTATTGGTGATGTCGTTATTGTAAATAAGAAAGAGCAGGGGACCAAGGATTAACCCCCGTTGAACACCAGAGTTTATAGATCTTCAGGAGGATGTCTCAGGGGCTATCAGGACTCGTTGATATCTATGAGATTTATAGGATTTCAAGATGAGGAGGAGATCTCAAGAACTACCTATCATCTCTAGTTTGTGGATAAGCCCGACATGCCATACCTTGTCGTATGCTTTACTTACGTCACGACACGGGCCGCACTTCTATGCCTTCGTCAAGTGCATAACAGAACTCATCATAAATATCTGTTAATTGAAGGACCCGTGAGTCGCCTGGAGTGAAACCTGACTGAAATTGACTCGGAATGTTATTTTCAATCAAACGCTTCCAAAGTCGTTTAAAAATGCACTTTTCAGACACCTTACCAACACAGCTAATCAGTGAAATCGGACAGTAATTCAAAACTATGTTTGAAGGACATTTTTTTCAAGACGGGTATGACGTTGGCTTTTTCCACATAGAAGGAAAATATGAATTGTTCAGTAAGATATTGAAGAGGATAGTAAATGGTTCGCTCAGAGAATGGCTACATTCCTTTAGGAGATGCAGACTTATCAAATCTTGGTCTGCTTTGGAGATTTTGATAGATTTGATTGCTTTGTGGATTTCTACTTCGAAGGCATATATTGTTAATCGTTTGTGAAACACGGGTCGGGGTGTTTGGCAAGGAGGCATTAGAGTCATCAACAGAAGAGATGGAACAGAAATACTCATTAAATACTACGGCTTTCTATACGTTGATAGAGTACATTTTGTTCAGATTGTGAATAGCTGGAAGCCCTGAGACATTGTTTTCAATGAATGTTTTTAGGGTTTTCCACCACAGGGACGAAGTGGTATTAGGGCTATTTTGTGTGTTCTGAACGTTTGATATATACGCGGTTTCTGCCTTCCTAACAACTGATACAACTTCATTCCGTTTGTGTTTATAATTCACCTAGGCATGTGGTAGACCCGAACGCTTCGCTACACGATATAAACGTTTGCTCTGCCTTATCAGTAGGTGTATCTCGCTGTGCATCCATTTTGGCTTTTTGACTTTGACATAATGAATTTGTTTGGTATAGGTTTGGATGCTGCTTCAATTAGCTTAGCAGTGAAGTCAGAGACTATTTCGTCACTAAGAGCCAGGTTTAAATCCTCGTAATTCCCTTGAGGATTCAACCATACAAGCCTCTTGAAGCTTAGAGACTGTGGCTTTGAAAATGCAATTTCCATATAAATTGGACAATGGTAGCGAATTAGGTCAGGAGTTATTGGGTCTAGCACCTCACATCCTAATATATGGATGGGGTTGCTAACAGCAAAGAGATCAACCAGGAAAGCAGACGACTCGGTAAATCATGTCAGTTCATGAACAGCCTGTCTTATGTTAAAATAACCAGTTATATCATTGAAGTGGATTCGTGGAGAGTTGTTCTGGTTATCGTTAAAATCGCCGGTTACAACTAAATTTTAAATTGACGTATCTTTTGCTTTTTCGATAGAAGTAGAGTTAGTATCCCACATGTCTGCGGGGCCATTGGGTGGGAGATTGAAAACACCTAATAATAATAATATCCCATGCTTTGTAAACTCTTCCACCCAGATACACTCCATGTTTGGCATTTCAAGATCAATTCAGCGCTGGATGCCTACATTGTCTTTAATATAAATGATGACCCCACATCCCCTCGACGAGCGATCGAACCTCTCTGGTCCTCGGAACCCGTGGATCATAATATCAGATGTTAAGTCAGAGCTTTGCAGCCAAGTCTCCGTGAGTATATCGAAACATGATGATTTACACTGTATGATGTCTAGTTTACGCTTCAGGCTTTGTATGTTGAGAGGCAAGATCTTTAATGTATTCGACGTGTTTACTAGGTTTACGTAATTTGGGCCGGGTTAGTTTGAACATCGTCTGACACAGGCAGAATCATCGTCAGGGCAGTAGCTATAGGCAACAGCAGGTAGATATCACGTGTCGTAGGTATTAATTTAGAAAACCGTGGTAATAACGAGGATTTTTCATACTTGGGTGAATTTGCCGATGAGAGAAACAGCAATGGTGGACCGTGAAGATTCAAGCAGAGCCCAAGTCTTGATGGATCAGCAATAGCGCTGTATCGCATATTGGGAAGAAAGAATAGGACAGCCATGATTGAACAGCATTGGGGTAGCTGACCACATTTAAGTCGCCAGTACAAGTATGATAAAGCACATAGGGATCCATGTTTTGTTAATCTATGTCTTAGGCTGCGCCAGTAAACTGCTGTGAAGGATGTACCGATCTGTGCACGGTGCACTTCAATACTACTCATTGTGTAATTTGCTGATGATGATATATGTTTAGTGTTCGGGTGTTCGTAACATTCATTGGCAACAACACGCTAAAAACTAAAGTGTTAAAAACTACACTTGAAGTGCTGTATTTAACACTTACTAAGTGCTGAACTAGCACTTTGTTCAAGTGTAGATATCCCAGAACTTGACAGGTGTTACAATAATACCACTTGACACGTGTAATGTCGCGACACTTAAAAGGAAACAACGCAGATGACGCGGATCAGGCTCGAACTCTCGAGCCTGATCCACGTCATCTGCGTTGTGTCCTTTTAATTATGTACACACCAAGCGCAAATCAAATTATGGACGATTCTGGAAGAACCACCAATGCTAGACACATGGGAAGTGCCATCCATTCAAGTTTCAGATGTCTGATGATTGTAATGTCTAAGTGCTTAAAGCATTGCACTTTGAGTGTTAAAATCAAACCCTAACAGTTAGACTGGGTTTAACACTTTGAAAGTGTCAGTTTTAACACTTTAGTTTTTAGTGTGAAGAGCATTATGTATTGGTATTGGAAACAAGTTGTGTTCAAGTTAGCTTCGCGACTAAAGAGGTGCGAATCAAAAGTGTGGGGAAAGAGGTGGACGACAAGCATAAAGAAGAGTAAATACAACATACTGAGGTAATAAGAAATAATAACTTAACCTGCTTGCAAAAAGTCGCACATCGAATGCTGTGATGTGGACATCTCCGTCTAGTTATGTAGGGGTCACCAGTAGATGGATTTGAACGGTAGTCAGTAGATGTCGGCAATGGTTGGTCAAGGAGCACCATTAGAAGCATAGATAATGGGCCAAGCAATAATGTGCGTGTGCTTCATAAAGCGTCCATAGGCGCAAATCAACGTAAGCATATCTGTATGAATATACCACTTATTTGCACATATACATGATTTAGTTTGCATAACATAATTATGTACATATGCGCTACACACATATCAATATACACACAGAAACACACCCCAAGACATATGTTTCTTCCCAAATACTCGCATACATATACACATATACCATCTAAGCATAAGCATATACAAATTAAATGCCACCTGGGAAATAATCAAGTTGGAGTAACTTATAGGAAGCTCTATATTTAACCGAGATATTGGAAGTAGGCAAGTCTTTTAATGCGCCATCGGGACAACTTTAGGTTAATCATGATATAAAACACTCACGATCACAGAAAGGACGGACTGGAGATACACTTTAGCAGTGATTGGAATGACACAAATACTGCTGCCTGGAAGTCGTGCAGATTCTACCCTGTGCTGTAGGATACAATTCTGTACAATTCCATATGTATATCAGCTATTACAAGAAAGATTGCGCAGGATTCACCAGTAGATATGTGACCCTTACGAAAATCTATGGCAATGTTACCGAGCGAATGCGCCAAAACACCAAGGTGGATAGCAAGATGTGCCCTTTTCTGCATGGGTAATGTAGATAAGACTAAATATGTTTATTGTGGGGTTCAGATTTATTTGTGGACAAAGGCAGATGACGTCAAAGAAGAACATAGAAGATTCGAGCCTTTATTCCTCTTTTTGGGGAGCATACCACAAGACAAGAAGAAGAATAGATTCCGACAGACACGACAAACTTTATTATGAAATGTTGCGTGTGTCTAGAGTCGCAAACAACTCTTTTGATTCGACCATGCCACCATTTGTGTTGTTGCGAAAATTGTTGTAAAGAATTGAATCCATGTCCTGTTTGCTGAAAGACAGTTAAGGAGTATTTGAAATTATTTATTGTTTAAACTCTTTGATTTAATGTAAAGTCATATTTTATGTACGATCGTAAGAAAAAAATCACTTACTTGTAAAAACAGTTTCCTAATTGTACATTTGTCTTCAACGTTTGTAAAAGCAAATGAACTACTTGTAAAAAACAGATTATTAATTGTAAATCCGTATACATTCGTATTAAATGTTTGTAAAAGCAAATCAACTACTTGTAAAAACAGATTATTGAGTGGAAATTCGTGTTAAGTGTTTGTAAAAGCAAATCAGCAACTTGTAAAAACAGATTACTGATTGTAAATGCTTCTTCAGTGTTTGAAAATGCATTTACTTGTGAAAACCAATTACTGAATGCATGATTTTATGTAAAATTAACATAATTGCAAATCTTATTTTTATGTTTTTGTAATAACATTTAATAGAGAAAGAACATAAATTCTTAAATATCGTTTATTCCGTTTCGACTCCCACGACAGAGTCACCATCAGGCAGCTTTATAAGCAGGGGGCAGAAATAAAACTACTAACTAACAAGCTATTAATTGAAAATAGAATACATTTTAATTTTTGGAATTCACTAAAAAAAATACCAGTAAGTGGATTTAAGCTGAGTTTGAATAGTACTGGGTGGTTTTGTCCATTACATTAGGTAAAGAGTTGATACATAGACGAGATTTGCACTAAGGCTATACAGTGCACAGGGTTAGTTACTCTGTTAAAAATTATTTTTTTATAACCAGAAAGTGTGACTAACCCTGTGCAATGCACAGGGTTAGTCACACTTTCTGGTTATAAAAAATTGGAAATTGCCATATCACACACTATATGAAAATATACACTGATTAAGACTGTAAAAATGTGAAGAGTTAGTTGGTTACATGTTGTTACATGAGGGCAGGATTCAAGGAACTATTGCAAATACTTATAATGGATTGTGGAAATGTTTAAAGTGAATTCCAACAATGAAAACATATTCTATTTTCAATTAATAGCTTGTTTAACTGCGATTTTATTTTACCCATTGCTTATTGGCTATCACGATGGATAGGGCTTTTGGATGTTTGTTTTCGGGGGGGGGGGGTGGGGGTCGAGCCCATATCCGCCCACCTCTGTTATGATTTTCAAAGTTCTGTAAAAGATTGTACTCATACCATCTTCTTGCACTTTTCACTTTTCGCTTTAGGTAGAAATAGGATATCCCATTCTTGGTCTGTGTGGTATACACGCTGTTGTTATTAAGAATAAAGCCCTGATTAACTGCAGTTACACTCTGTTTTGCTTTTAAAACATCTAGATATTTCTGTTTTGTCATTTGCTTTAGCCGTTTATTAATTCCTTTGCAGCTCTATTTATTAGAAGGGCCAAAACAGTAATATGTCTTGGAACATAAACCTATTATACCATAACCGCCCCATTCCTCCTTGAAGAGACCTGGTGTACGCTTGTTGTACCTCTTTTTTGTTTTAAAACAAACTTGTGGAGCTATCCATTCTTTGCCCTGAATTTTATTTGTTATAAAATCCTGTTTGTGCTCTTCACAAACTTCAGCAGGCAGCCACTTGTTCCATTGTTTGTAGAATTCTTCCTTCTTCTCGGGACGGACAACTTCTTCTAATCTTGAAGTAGAAAAAGGCGATGTATGCACTATCTGTATCCAATTCGCAGTACTCAAAGGTGGTAGGATCAACAAAGTAATCCATGAAATCATAATAGAACTCCAACATACGAAGTTTTGCATATTGATACACAAAGAAACCAATCCAGTTTGATGGGTTTTTTTTGTTCATATCCACATCATAGAGATACTCAGTTAATATGTCTTCAAGTTCCTGAAGCCTGGTTCACAAAGAAAGCTTGTCACTTTGTTCCCAGAACGATATTTTACATCCCGTTGTTTTTCTTTGTTTGTGAGTCTTGCTATATGAACAGTTTCCCAACAGTTTCATAGTGTCTGCAACAATGGCACAACCTGGGTCCTTGTCACCTTCTCTTCTAGCTTTTGAAACTTGGTCACCAAACATTTTAAAGCAAACTTTAAGTTCAAATTGAATAACCTGGTAAATTTTAGTTATCTATAAACCATGATCTAGGTACCATTTTAGACAGAAGAATTCTTTCCCCTTTGAGGCTGTCTATCAAAATTCTGCGTGGTGTTCCCATTATGTTATTTTCTTCAGTGAACATCTTCATGTGGTCACCTGTATCTTTTCTGTTGACATTTGTACTTTTGAAGATGGGCGTCATTTCTGAGAAATAATCCCGGAGTTTTGGTGGGACATGGATATCAAATTCAACCATCCCAAAAAGGTGCTCTGACACAACCTCTTCAAGAATATCTTTTTCCAACATTTTACCAGCAACGTCCCATTTTGGAAATGTTGCCATAAAGTATTTGGCCATTGGATTTTCATTCTTCATCTTTATCCACTCACATTCCCAAATTTCTGCAATAGCATAGTTTAAATTTCGCAGGTATAGACAATTTTCTTTTGTTCCAGTCAATAATTCTGACATGTTTTCATTCTTTATTGGGTTTATGTTCATTCGCTCCCCATCCTTACCAAAGCACGACCACCATGTCCATGCCATTAACATCCAAAAATTTGATAAACTATCTGGGTTTCTTGACACCATCTACGGGCAATAAACGTCGCCCCACTTTCTTTTCTCTGCCATTAAGTTGGTGTTCAATGTTAATTTCACCACGCCGAGCCACAGATTTGAGCCTCCCTTTCGCCATTTATCCATATTTTAATGATTTGACTGGCTTAAATCCATGTTCTTCCTGGCGTCTAATGTATATCTCAGTAGGCATTTTCTGCAGAAGAGCCCATAAATAGAGCGCGTTCGCATCAAACCCAATCACGCTTTGCAGAGCTTTCCATTTTCCCTATACATCAATGCACGAATATGTGTCTGTCCTCTTTCATGATAGCGATTGAAGATAATCGATGGTCCGCCAACAATGGTTTTCTTCACGAGGTGATACTATTAGTTATCCTTGTGTTTTCCAGGGTGTATGGGAATTTACACCAGTTTGGGAACTCATACACCCTGAGGCGAAGCCGAAGGGTGTATGAGTTCCCAAACCGGTGTAAATTCTCATACACCCTGGAAAACACAAGGATAAGAGATTTATTTCCAAGAATTTTGGTATACTTAATACTTTAACCTACATTGTGGGCAAAAACTGACAGAAAATTTGTACTTTGTAAGTTTCTTAAATAAAACCAGACAAATATGGATGTCATTGGAACTGGCTCAACGAGCCAGTTCCAATGACATCCATATACGTAATATTTTATTGCACATAAATATTAAATTTCCTGTATTTTTATTTTTGTTCTAACATAACCGAGCAGAAGGTATGAATTAATAATTAAAAATGGGTACTTTTTTAGCCATATAGCTTGATCTTGTACATTCTTGTTTTTACACCGTGGTTAAACACGGTGTAAAAAAGCCACTGTGGATTGCAAGTTACACCGTACCTATCAGCCAATCAAAATGCAGTATTTTGTTTCATTTGGAAATAAAGGTCTTTGTTTGTTTGTTTGTACAGTGTGAAGTAGATTTCTTTTGGCAGAGTACCAAACACATAGTTTAATGTCAACCCCGGGACAAAGATTGCAGGAAACCGCTGGCCACTGAGGCATTGATGGCTTTCAAATATTTGTCATACTTGAAACCTAGGGCTAGAAAATTGGTGGTATCCATAATCTTCATTGTTTCAGTTCTAATGCACATAAAATTGTTGTTGTTCTTTACAAGAAACTGACTGTATCTTGGCGTGATATACAAAATAGTTCATAATTTCTCTTTTCACAAGGTTCATGTCATAATGTCCATTATTAAATCCCAGGACTGGAAGTTTTTTTAAATACTTCTCGAAAGATTATGTGAGTTTTTGCAGTGGATGTTTTTTATCTCCCAGTTCCAACTTGAGTTGTTCTTCAATCCGTGTATGGAGTTGGTACAACACAGAGTAATGTTTCTTATTCATCTCTAGGTTGGCTTGGAAAGCTATTTGTTCAAGACGTGACAACATTCGTTCAACTAATTCCGTCGAATCCCCTTCAGTAACAAAACAAAGTGGGTCCTCGAATCCAGGGACATTGTTGCACACAGACTGGGACGTGTTGAGAAATCCGCTGTCTCTAGTTGGTACTGTTAGGAGCCGATTATTTATAACAAAACGACTCGAAATTGAATGTTGCTCGATAAGGGTAAAGTCTGTCAATCACTGGCACATGAATCCCTTCTTCGTACAGTTTTTCAAAAAGGTTTTTTGAGGTCGATACACCTCTCTCACGAAGTCATATTGAATCTCTCCTGTGCAGGCTTTCTCGTGGCGGTTCAATCAGAAAGCTTTATCCGATAATTTTCCACATTTGCGACAGGTATATGATTCTGCAAAGTTATCAAAATCTTTAATATGAAAGAAAAATGATTTTGAAATTTGTCTATAAACATTGTATCATTGAATCTGGATTTGGATCATTAGACTAGTTTAGCATTATTATTCTCTTCCAATTCGTAAACTTGAATGTTCACTTCAAACAAAGCTTCGACATTAACCCTTTACCTAACCTGAAAAGCAGACGACACTTGCAAAAATAATTCTTGAATAACTAATTTTTTTCATTTTTTGTCTCAAAAACATAGGTTATGACCACTCGTTGGAACGAGCTCGACGAGCTCGTTCCAACGAGGGGTCATAACCTATGTTTTTGAGACAAAAAATGAAAAAATAATAAAAAATAATTGTCGATTTTTGAGAATAGCGCTGGCCGGTTTTGGCCGTTGCGTTAGGTAAAGGGTTAAGTAATTGATTCAATACTACTCCATGAAATTTAGATTTTGAAATCTCGGTAAATCGTCGAACGTAAATATTGATAACTTTTACAAGGTTTTTGATATCGGCGCCACTCCATAAAGCAAGACATCTGAATAAGCACAAATTATCATCGTACAGTACGTGGAGAGTGGATTGTAACTAAATCACCCGCAGAGTGTACTTATCACCCAGGTTATAACTTTCAAATTTTGTACATATCGACAAAAAACACAAGCAATGTTTCAGCCAATGGACCTCCGGGTTTAACCCGGAGGTTCATTGGCTGAAATTTTGCTGGTGCTGGTTATGCTTTGCAACAAATTTGCAATTATTCCCCGGGTGGAATCTCCACTCTGCGGGTGATTTAGTGATAATACACTCTCCACGTACTGTAGATGACTCCCGTTATGGCATCTTTCTGAAGTGATATGAGGTATTTATTGCTAGAATGTATTCCGGCAAATCATCTGGCGCTCCAGTTGAATGGTTTGGAATTTTGTTTTTGTAAAATGATACATATTTATCGAGCTGTCTACAACCTATTTCGATGTTGGACGTTGTTGTCTCGACCATTCAAGAATATCTACTTGGGCTAGGGGGCATACAGGAAATTTCTAAAATCTGCTTCGTTGCTGATGAGGTGGGGGAGGGGGAATCCAATACTGTAGCATTGTTGTAGGAGGGGTGAAAGAACATAGCTCACCAGTCTCGTTGTTCCAAAGGAGGAATCCACAGCTGATATTTATTTTGAATCGATGTTGCTGGGGGTCAAATATGGTCCTAACTAATTCTTCATCCATAAATCACAAATCTCCGACTCTATAGTTGTACACGTCTTTCACGGGTCGCCCTGCAATAAAATGAATAAGACTAGCTTTACAAAAAGGGACAGTTTAATGATGTAGTACTGCAGTAGACTCCAAGATTTGAACACTCAATAACTAATAATGACCGACTGGAATAAGGCAATATGATTTTAAAATCTGGGCTCACGAGACGACGAGCTGCATCTTTACAAAATAATAATAAAATCAACCAACCTGTAATATGATGAGTCCTGATCGAATCTCAATGCCACTCATACATGTTGTTTACTTCGGGCGTTTCCTCCGTCTGAAGAATACCTCGCGTGAATGTTATTGGGTCCACGCCATGAGTTGTTGTAGTTGTCACTGCTGATTGTCTGCGCCTTGGAGCCTCTGATTTTGTTTGTACCGTGAACTGTAATAATTGACCGACATTTTCATGACATTCCAAATATTCATAACATTCATAACTAGTTAAACACTTCTTATTGTGATTTTGCAGGTATTCCAGTATCGTAAATGATTCCCCACAGTTCTGGTTCAGGTCCTCTTTATGGGCCGTCCTTTGATGTCGATTTCTGTTATGCCGGTCCGAGAAGGTTTTCTCGCAGAACATACAGGCAAAACGTTCCAATGGCGATTCCTTTGCGGGGCCAGCAACCTCCTTGGGCGTCTCTTACCGTTCCAAATACCGTTCTTCTATGGGACCCACAACCTCCATGGACATATCTTGTCTATGTACGGTCCTTTGATGTCGTCCGAGGTCTTGTTATAAACCTTAAAAAGAGATACAAAATAATGGATTTTTTTTCAATAATTTCAAATTTCAAGTGAAGGAAACAGAGATTTATTTATTTATTTATTTATTTATTTATTTATTTATTTATTTATTTGGGGAGGGGCGTGGCTTGGCAGTACCGGTTCTTGTAAAATCACCGAAGTTTCAAGACTTCTAACACGTCGGTACCCCATAACACAAAAATAACTTACACGACATGTGAAATCTTTTGTTGTCTTTTCCACTTTTTTGCCCTGAAGTTGAACCAACTCTATTGTAGTTACCTCACGATGGGCGGTCCTTTGATGACGATTTCGGTTGCTTCGACCCTAGAAGGTTTTCCACATAGTTGACAACTGAACCTAACAGATTCCATTTTCTCAGAAAAAGAATTATAAAATCCTCCAGTCTTAATTCGATTATGTTGTCACAGCGCAGTTTTCTTATCAAAATACACGGGCAGTACAAAATCCCTTCATCTATTGAATAACGCCTATCATTTGTAAATGTTTGTAAATGTTTGCGTATCAATTTTTAAAGTGATTTTATACACGTATATTGCTTGCACTTAAGATTACGATAAAGCCAACTGAGGGTAATTTTGTCAATATTGGCATATGTTTAGACACGTAGATGCAAGTCATCGCCAACATATAAAACATATAATAAACCTGATTATTCAATTTAAAAAAAGCTCTAAAATCATTAAACAAGCGTGTTAATTAGGTTGGAGGAGGAGAGGAGGACGGGGTGCTGGAGTCTCCATTCTTTATTGGTTGAGGGAAACCATGTTTGAAAATTTAAAATAAAAAAAATAAAAAAATCAAACATGAAATTTAAAAAAAATCAACTTGAAACTGGTGGCGACACAAGTTAAAAGTTAATTTATTTAGGTACACAAGGCGGGGTGCCTACTTTGGGCACATAGGTTCAGTGGCTCTTATCAGTCTTGGGTATACAAGGTGGGGAGTCCCATTGACCATAGTCACTTTGGGAATGGAGCAGCCATACAAGGGCTTTGGGCTCGAAAAGGGGTAAGGTTGCCTAAAATGACGTAAGCACTTGGGTATGGATAGGATAATGGGGATGGACTTGGACATTTGGATACAGGTAGGTAAGGGAGGCCATAAATATATTCCCTATATACTACTTGCATCTCTAATAGCCTCCACTTTATCATCCATTGGTTTAAGTTTGTCATCTCCTGTATTGTGGGCGAGACACTCCAGACTTTTGAAACTAATCAGACATTTACTTGGCTTGCAGCCTCCTTTAATCTCAATGATAAGATATTCAGTAGTTCCATGTGCTGATCAAAGTCTTTCGTGAGCAACACAACATCGGCAATGAAATTAACAATATTATTTAAGTCCTTAATTAGCAGTCTCATCAGGCGACTGAAACTTGCTGCCGAAATTTGAAATCTAAATTGAAATAAGCCCAACTGTGTTTGAAATGCAGTAATGTGCTTAGCAGAGTCAGTCAACGGAAGTTGCCAATACCCTTTAGAAAGGCCTGATTTTGAAATATAATGGCCGCCTGACAGTCGAGTAAAAATATCATCCATATTTGGCATGGTTTCAGCTTCAAATATAGTAATATGATTTATAGCACTGTAGTCGACACAAAATCTAAATGTTTTATCTCTTTTTTAGCCAACACAATAGGAGATGAATATGGACTATCTGATGGTTCGATAATTCCCATATTTAGCATGTTCTCTACCTCAGTGTTTTTCTTTCATAGCATATGGCAATGGATAGGGTTTTATTCTGACAGGGTCACTACTTGTTAAAATAATATTGTGTGTAACTAAATTGGTGCACCCTGGAATATCAACTAAAACATCTGAAAAACTTTCTAAAAGGCTATAAATTTGTACTTTTTGTTGTTCAGACAGTTGCAGGTCTACACGAACCTCACCAGGACCTTCCTCTGCCCCTTGTTTTGCCAAATTAAGAATTTCGTGTAAACTGTCATCACTATTTTCTTCCTTACCATCTATATCATTTACAACAACACTGAATTGTCTTAATACTTCCTTTGTTTCACTAACACTAGTATTATCTTTATCAAAATACAGCTTAAGCATATTTGCATGAAATGTCCGAAGCTTATCTTTCATTTCAATCCTATAGTCTACTTTACTTTTCTTCTCCGCAATTCTGAAAGGACCCTTTCACTTTATGAGTAGTTTGTTACTATCACTCGACAATAGGACCAAAACGTTATCACCCACTTTCATATTTCATATTTCTGTCCTTTGTTTTTGTATTATATTAACAGTATTTTCATGATGCCGTATCTATTTTTTTTTAATCTAGCTGGCAGGTCATTTCTAACGTTTCCCTCAAAATCAATTACAAACTGATATGTAGAGTTTAACTGTGGATCTTCTATCTCATTAGTCCATAACCCTTTCAAAATACTAAGGGGACCTCGCTCTGTTCTACCATATACAAGATCAAAGGACGAAAATCCTAAGCTCTCTTGTTTAAATTCCCTATAAGCAAATATCACTGTGCTTAAGTACTTGTCCCAGTCTTTTGGGTGTATTGAACACATGCGTTTCAACATCTGTTCGAGAGTTTCATTGAAACGCTCTACCAGTCCATTGCACGTTGAGTGATATGGGGTTATCATTAGTTGTTTTATAGATATCAGTCTACTTACCTCTGACAGCAAACAGGATGTGAATTGTGAGCCCATGCAGGTTAAAATTTCTCTTGGAATACCTATTCGACTGAAAATGTCTCCAATGCTTTCACTACCCTGTCAGTGTTTATTCCTGATAATGCAACAGCTTCTGGGTTGGACTATATCTATTACCCTTTTTAGTTATTGGTCTGAATGGACCAATTAAGTCAACAGTTACTCGCCGAAATGGTTCATCTGTCAGGGGCATTTTTTGCATTAACACTTTCGACGTTTTTCTGTGGATATTGTTCGCTGACATACATCACAAGAATGGCAGAACCTTCTGAAATCTTATTGTACACCTGACCAAAAAATCAGGACAAGACTTTATTAGAGGTGCGCTTTATACCCAGGTGACCAGACATAAGTGACTCGTGTGTAAGCTTCATCACACTAGATCAGTAAATATTGGGAACTACAGGCTGTTTAATGCCTGGAGATTTAAACTCTATAAATAATATCATTTAGCTTGAAGAATACTGACTTACCATCATTTCTCGGTCCATTGACTAGCTCTAGAATCTTACCTAGAGTTTCATCATACTCCTGAGCTGACCCAATATCAACTGGGGTTATATTTTCAATTGGTTTGGGGACTTTCATTGGAGGATATTTCTTACCTTCCTCCCTAGTTTGTTGCCTCGTCTTCACAACATGTACCAACTTCCATTCTGTTTTTGATTGATCAGGGTGATTTGCATTTTTCACATTACCATTTATCAGATCAAACAATGATCAGACCCATCAGCCAAAACACAAGTCTGATTTGCACCATTGACTCTATTAGTGGGAACTAAACTTTTTCTTACTACTATACCATTGCAACAAGTGTCGCCCAGGACACTAGCTTCCTGCCCTTCTAAAATACCATGTATTACAGGCATCCCCATTGATAAATTACTTACCTTATTTGGTGAAGAATTAGCATATGCCCATGAATATGTCGAGGACAAAGAGCGAAAGGGTGCTTTCTGAACTTTTGGGCAAAAATCACTCTTTTACAGTTGTTGATAGCTCTTTATGATAACTTCCCTGTGTTTGAAAGCTGGGCTCATATTAATAATAATAAAAAATATATATCATAGAAAACAAAAGTGCTATCTGCAGATTGCCCACAAATTGGATGCTAAAAGGTGCTACGTGAATATAATTAATTGAAAAAGGTGCTATCTGCCACATAGCAGTTTTTACATCCAGAACTCTATTATGATTGTTCAAAGAAGAAAAGTGAAAAGGCGCTATTTAACAAACTTGTTGACATAAACAGGGATACAGTTGTTACACTGAAACATTAACAGACTAAAATGTTATGTGCTGTCTGATAATAGAGTAGGAGTTTTCTATTGTATAATGTGACCTAAGTTCAAATCATTACATGTTGTATGTAACAGTGTCTATATTTATTGGGATTTCATTCACTGTTTCAGTAACAAACAGTCAAATATTAATTTAAAGATGTTTACTTCCCAAAGATGGCGACTGTTTTTCAATGCAGTTTTACCTCAGTTATGTGGCAGTCAAAAATCATTAACGGTTGATCAATTACACACCATTGTTGTAAATCACCTAAATGAAAACAAACAACATTACATAAACTTTGTAGCATTCGCTGACCAAACTAGACAATCAGAAATGGAGGACACATTTGCACAATCTGAAAACAAACTTTGTGAAACAGGACAATTGATGTTGACATAGCTGTTTGTCTTCCTTTAGCGGTAGCAAATATCTCCAAAACGCTAATATGAGTGTATTCCAGTCAGCTATCAAAATCTGTATATGGCAGTCAATGAGATCTATCAAGTGTTGATATGAGTGCTAGCTCACAGATTAACCTCTCACTACTGGTTTTGCATAATAAGAAACACTTCGATAAAGTTGTAAATTTAACTGATGAAGGGCGAAACACAGATGGATTGAAAGGCTGAGAATAGAAACTCAACACTTGAAACGAGTAAACAACAAACAGAACAAACACCTCACACAACTATTAACAAAATCCCTAGAAAACATGTGGAGTTTTCTAGGGAAATCAAATATCCGAAAAGTAAAATGACATCTTGATGTGGGATATGTTAACAAGACATGCAAACCAATTGAACAGACAGATGACTGATATTATTTGTATAAAATCCAGATTTAAGTGCAATTCCAAAATTGATCAAAACCTGCTGGCAGCTGGGGTCCTACGAAATGTAGAGAAATATTATTTGTCAAAATGTTATTCAGAATAGCATTAAATGACGACTGGCAGGAAGAAAATTTATAGCACATGCAATTTACCTTCCATCAAGTAACAGTGTTGAGTTTAAATTAATGTACAATCTTTATGAGGAAGAGTGCAATGAAATTAAACGACGACCAAGCAGCTTTTATATTTACATCAAAGAAGTTTGTAACAACTTCAATATCTCCTTCATATACCCTCAAAAGATCAATGTGCATTGCGTTCAATACATGAACACAGAAAAGAGAGAGGAGAACAAATTAATCAGGAAGATACCCAAATTTACAACAAACATCAACATGTTAAAAACAGGCAAGAGAACAAAAAGAAAAAGATAAGCATCAAGCACAGACAGAAAAAATGTTTTGTCTCAGCAACAACTGATTTACAATTTGTCCAATCCCCTTAATCAAAAATAGGAGACATTTTCTATAAACGTTGCTCTAGCTTTATAACCTGTCATTCTATTCTCTGAAAACTAAAAATGAAACCTGTTATATTTGGGATGAAGGCAACTGGCACAGAGGTTCATGTTGAACTGCAATGTGTCGTTTATACTATATCAATTCAATTGCTGAAAGCAACACCATATGTTGAAGAGATTTCCTCCTACTCAGATACACGTGGAGGCCAAACCGGCAACCACTTTGTAACATTGGTGCTGCATTTTGCTTTACAGAAACACAAACTTTCAAGAACCATAAATCACAAATTCGTTGAAAGTAAACACTCTGAAATAGAATGTGATTCCATTCATCCAGCTGTTGACTTCCCCAGGCATCACACCAAATTTTACATCCCTTTCCAGTAGGATATGGTACATTGTGATTGCAATGAGATTTAGTGATTTTTCTTGATCTAGAAGTGTTCAAGAATTCCCATTGCAAAAACATGAAAGTTTCTACGACTAGAAAAGGGGTTAACTGATGAAATGTAATGGACGCAATTCTCTCAGCTCAGCATGCATATGTGAATGACATTACGAAGCAATATGGCCTAATTTACCACATCTATACCACCTCTTATCAGATGTAGAGTATGTGATTTGGGGGGTGTTATTTTTAACCAATAATTGTTGTTGGGGTAAATACTTTGCAGTGGCATATTAGATTTCTTTTGTTGATTCAGCAAACTATTAGCAATAGAGTATCTTTCATCCCTAAACTAATCAGCTAATGTTGACATACTTTTGATCGAGCCAGAAATTCTCTCCTTCAAAAATAACATTAACTCCTTATTGCAAATGGACAGAAACAGATCCAGTAAACTGAAATCATATAAGCCTTTATATATTTTTTCAACATTCGCCATTTCTATCCATCAAGTTAAATAGCTCCCTAATCTTACAGAAACTTGCTAGAAAGCTTCATCAGCCTCAGGCTGACATGTCCTATATCGGGTCAAAATCCCTCTTTTGAGTGAGCTCAAACCTTTTCAAGAGAGAAGATTTTTACGACCTCATAGTCAAGAGACCTTTCAATGGTAGTAACACATGAACATTGAGGGCTTTACCCTTCAATAATATACCCAAGTTAGTCACCCATACAGAAGATGGCCAGTTTTGAGCTGTAGCATAGAGTTCAAATCGATGGAAATAAGAGTCGATTTCATCCTTATCCTCCTCAAAGGTTGGTATTTTGGGGCCTTTTGTCAATGTATAATTAGCCGAGGATAGAGAAAAACTACCTTTTAGTTCAGCTTCTTTCACCATTTTTCCCAATTTTTATTCATGCTCCTTTGACTTAAGTTCAGCCTCTAATTTCATTTTCTCTATCTCGAGATTATACTCACATTCTTCTTTCTCACTTTCATGCTTTTCTTGCCTTTGCTCTCTTTGAATTGCTTGTTGATCAGTTATGAATTCCTAGAGTGTGTCATCATCAAAGCCAAGCTTCTGATCAAACTGTCAACTCCTTTAAACTCTCCATTTCTAAACACCTAAGTTTTTGTATGCAATATACAATAATGCAAATGGATCAAACACAACACTGCCAAACATATGATGATTTCCATAAGGCAAGTTTATGGAAACTACATCTATAAATTTAAAAAAAAAATCCTAATAAGTGTACCATAAGCACTCCATCTACAGCCCTGCAGTTAACACAATACTGAACCTATCGAAATGGCAAATCAAAAATGGCATGCATACAGGTGGCATGGACAGATCGAGTTTGCATGAAAGGGAAGTGAATACAAATACTTTTCTTAGACAATCCTATCTTGTAATGATCACATCCAATTCAGGTTACATTTATATATATATAAAATAAAAAAA
Organism: Pictodentalium vernedei; assembly: GCA_031216915.1. Lineage (NCBI taxonomy): Eukaryota > Metazoa > Mollusca > Scaphopoda > Dentaliida > Dentaliidae > Pictodentalium > Pictodentalium vernedei. Next base: position 513,270,073 of record CM062294.1, on the reverse strand, counting down.
CAACTATCTTTACATGAAATAATAACCATTGTACATGCTACATCCTATGATTCCACTGCACAAAAATGCGAAATAGGCCTATCTCACCACACACCACACACAGACCCCAGCATTCAATTAATAACGCCATTTGATCCAGTAAAGCATAAATGTATGAGACTTTACACAGCCTGTATAGTTGATGTAACTGTCAATATAATCACCGATAACAGTCTATAAATTTAGTATGGTAACTCCAACACCTATGTTAAGTCTTTGATAATAAAGTAAACACCAACACAATTGCTAAGTCAGTTAACTATCTCCGACTCGTGAAAGTCTAAATCACGCCACCACTCAAGCATAAAGCTCACAAAAAGCACCAACTCATACAAGCCATTTAACACTGACTTGCAAAAGTCTATCTACTGTACTTCAACTAGCTACTGTGATAGTTTATGTGTATATATCACCGATTATGTACATTCACACCGAACTGTACACACTCTTTATCTCCGAGTCTTATAAATGGATGCTTTAAATGATGTTGTCAAAGACCTCAATTTTGGACACAACAAATAGTTTTCATACAAAACTCTGCTCTCCTAAATGGTCACGAATATATACATCCTATTCTACTTCAAGTCACATTAAGGAAATTGAATTCATACTTGCTTTACATCCATTTAACCATTATTTATATACATACAGTTCTCATAAAAAATTAGTGATGTTTCTTATTGTTTCACTACGCTTCTCTTTGCACTACAATACAACATGCGGCTTAAAAACACCATTCCATTAGCCAAGCATTTCTCAACATGCTAATCACATTCCTGACATCAAATGGACAAACATATTGCCACCACAACCATATCACATCACAGTTCTCATACCATAGACCTGAATAGAAATTAATAATACCGCCTAATTAACACTTACACCAACCACTCCCGAAGGCAAGAACAGATAAAATAATCAGTTCGATCCACACAATTACAGATAATAATTTAAAATAAACTGGGCCTAGGGTTGATCAATAACACAGAATTAACTCACTTTAAATTGATGAATAATTGCATTTAAAACAGGGGCACGTACAAATCAACCATTTTACAACTTTTCACTCGCACAAACGAGATATTGATATTGATATTCATATATTTTATTCCACAGAAAATAAAGCACAATTTACGTATAATGTACAAATCACAATACAGAAATCAAACCAATAAGTTTGAGACCAAGAAGTTTCCTTAAGTACACCAGCAGTATACCAGCAGGGAGAGGCATAGCCAGACCGGCTGTCTTCCTGCCTTCCCATAGGTAAGGGAGAAGAAGGATCGAAATAAGAATTCACTTAGCAACAGCCAAACAAACTAAAATATGACCTGTAGCGGTCGAGGTATAAAGGACATTTACCAACCAGCCTGGTTGGTCCGGATTTCTTAGTCTCGTGTTAAATCGGTCGCTTTGTGTGCTAGAGGTCGACGGTTCGAATACCGGCTCCCACACTTATCTCTCGTCCTGTTACATTTGGGGGGATCCTCCGATCCTCAGCAGTTGGTGGCGTTGTGGATGCTATGGTAAAGCATGGTGGATGTTTCGACCGCTCTGAGGTGGAATGTGAGGTGAGATACATGGTTGGAGAATCTCAAAAGAAGGGAGAGTAGTGCAGCGGTCGAGGTGTAAAGGTCATTTACCAACCAGCCTGGTTGGTCCGGATCTCTTATAGTCTCGTGGTAAATCGGTCGCTTTGTGTACTAGAGGTCGGCGGTTCGAACACCGGCTCCCACACTTTTCTCTCCTCCTGTTACATTTTGGGGCTCGTCCGATCCTCAGCAGCTGATGGCGTTGTGGACGCTGTGGTGAAGCATGGTGGATGTTTCGTTCGCTCTGAGGTGGAATCTGCGGTGAGATTCATGGTGGGTGAATCTCAAAAGAAGAGGAGAGTAGTGTGGCGGTCGAGATATAAAGGCCATTTACCGACCAGCCTGGTTGGTCCGGATATCTTAGTCTCGTGGTAAATCAGTCGTGTTGAATTTAAAAAATCCTCGATAAATATTCAGAAAAAACTTAATGTTTGTTAAAGGGAAATAACTCCTCGACAGCATCAAAGCGACACATTATTAACAGTCGAGCCACCTTACAATTTTGTTCACGTACAATTTACGCCTGCTGTAACTTCTGAAATTAAATTCAAAATGATGTCATCTCAATTTGAACTTAACCTATTGTTGTAATATATTTTCTGCATTATCCTGTCTGTGATAATTGTGTTTATATGCTTTTGTCATTTTTGAAGTTTTTGTTTACTTTTAATAATAAAAAAATCAGTCGCTTTGTGTGCTAGAGGTCGACGGTTCGAACCCCTGCTCACGCACGTATCTCTCATCCCGTTACAGACCTATACACCCAAAAGCGACATAATCTTGATAAATAATATTTAATATTAAAATACATTAAAATTAAATCTCACACCAGATAATTTCTCTTACAATCCTTAATTTTTTAACACATTCGTATATTATAATAACTCAGGATAACCAATACACCCTTTTGACGAGCAAACAAAAATCCCGAGCTTGATGAACAATATCACTCATTTACCAACACACCGTGACCACGATTTTCACATCAATCGCAAGTCCACTATCAAAGTAACTGACCACTGAACCTACGACAACACGCAAGTGGAAACCCAAAACTCATTTCCAATGACACAAGTCACAAACTGAAGATTGGGTTGTGACAACTCAACACCAAAAAGTGTGAACTTGGAGACAACGTTTTTGTCGCGGTACCCAGAGGAGACTTCAGCTCTGCCTGCAATAGCAATTATCCGAACTGATTTAGTTTTATTGTGGTTACTTTTGAGACCAGATATCATTGCGAAATATTATTTAAGACCATCGTAACTACTGAAATGATTGCTGACGAACCGCTCAGTAACAGACACGCGTCGTCTGCATATTGGGTGAGACTAAATTCCTTGCCTGCTATCTTGATGCCTCTTATGTCGATATTTTGTTTAATAAAAAAAGCCAGTATTTCACCACCTAAGATAACGAAGTTGGCGATAAAGCTCTCCCTGCTTACAACCCTGTTTTCGATGTACTCGGTCCGATATGAAACCGATAGCGAATGTATCGTTATAAATTATATTTATCCATCTCTGGAACGAATTTCCAAAGGTAAAGAAAATCATGGCTTTTGATATAAAATTCCATTCTATCGTATCAAAAGCCTTTTTAAACTCAGTTGAAAGCAAATTTCCAGGAATGTTTTCGGATTCTGTAAAATCAATTATATCTTTCAGTAAACAGATATTTTCTGCTGTACACTTGCCTTTGATGAATCCTGTTTGATCGGTACTAATCAGAGCTTAGGGAGAAGGGGATTTATACGATTTGCTTATACGGTTGTGTTATATTTTGTGAGGGATAATCAGAAGAGTGAGCGGATGTTAATTTGTTGTTTGAAGTTTTGTCTTTATCCTTTTTAGAAATACATTCCACAATGCCGTTGTGTGGAGTAATTGACATTTCCCCTTATCGTTAACATAATTAATTGAATTTAAAAACTGTAATTTTAAATAGGACCAAAAATATTTAAAAACTTCAACTGTGAACCCGTCAATTCCCGACACTTTATCGTTTTTCATTTGTCTGAGGGCGTTTGTTATTTCTATCATGACAGGTCGTCATCGACGCCTGATGATGCAGTTTCCATCAAAACAGGCACTCCTGATTTGTCGATTAATTGGTCCAGATTGCAGACCTCTTAATTTGAACTCCTGTAAAGATTTTGGTAAAAGTTTCTTGGTTCATTTAAAAGTGGTTTGTGTTCTGTTAAATATGTACCATTGGTTTGCTTGATTTTGAATTTCATGTCGTTTTGATAATTTGGTTTTTCTGGTCCGCAAAAATACGTAGTTGGCTTTTCCCCATATTCAACCCACCTAGTTCTCAATCTCACGATTGTTCCGATTAACCTACTTTCCTTAATTATACTAAGTTTACTATAAATTTCATCAATCCTGTTGGATAAGTCAGTGTCGTGAGCAGAATAGAGCTGCTCCTGTTGTTTAAGTTCATTTTCCATTTTTCTTTCTACGTCGTTTTATCTCTTTTTTATATGTGATGCATGCGAAATTGTGCAACCCCTTTCTTCTAAGAGCAGAGCTCCCCGAAATAATTATGGTTCTACAGCCATACTGGTATCGGGTAAAACAGTTTATTCATTCGGATCAGTGTATTAATTATTTTTTTAAATTTTGTCTTTCACACCAGGGTGGGGGGGGGGGGGGGGGTCACCAAAAATTTCCAAGACGTGACGTGGGGGTAGGGGGGTCTCTTGAGTGCGCCAAAAATGTGCATTTCCAAATTGTGCAATTTTTTGAATTTTTTAAAAATATATCAATATATCAGCTAATATATACCATCATTTGTGTTTCAAGCCTTAAAGATGATGTTGTACATCACGCTCTTAACATAAATACACCATCGGGAGGCTTTATATGTGAGAATATTGGGCTTAATCTGGGAAAGTGTCACACGTTAGTAGATGGTGGGTGTCTTGTTCGAAATGTAGAAAATGTGCAGACAATATTTTGGGAACAATTCAAATGAAAATTTGTTCCCGTATATGTACACCTGCTCTGGCCAAGCCTGATAATGAACAGCTTGCCATTTGTAGATTGGGGCCCACAGCAGCCCACAGAGGTTTAAATTGGTGGTACCAGTTCAACCCATTACCTAACATGAAAAGCAGACGACACTTGCCAAAAAAATGATTGAATAACTAATTTTTTTCATTTTTTGTCTCAAAAACATAGGTTATGACCCCTCTTTGGAACGAGCTCGATGAGCTCGTTGCAATGAGGGGTCATAACCTATGTTTTTGAGACAAAAAATGAAAAAATAATAAAAATTAATTGGCGATTTTTTAGAATAGCGCTGGTCGGTTTTGTCCGTTACGTTGGGTAAAGGGTTAAGAACATTATGAAAACCCCCTAAAGACAGCTGTGCCTACTAAGTTTATAAGTTTATTTTGGATTTTAATGGGAGAGTGGGGGTGGGTGTCTGAGAACGGTAGTAGAAACTTTGCACGTAGTGGGTAGGTGGGTGGGTGTAAAAAGGAGCCGAATAAAAAATAGGACGTCACGTCTTGCAAATTTTTAGTGCCCCCCCCCCCTCCCTGTTCACACCCAGAATATTCGTTTTATCTTCCAATAGTACTTTAAGTTAAATTTCGATAAAAGGAGAGAGTTACTTAAAGTAAGAAACATTTTATTCATATCTCGCAAAGGTAAAGTTTGCCTGCAATAAAGAAGTCATGGATTTTTCTCTCAACTCACCGGAATTGGTTTCTGAGAATTGATCTCTGATACGCTGCCATACTGAATCTTTATTACAGAACTGTAACGTGATGGCTTATTGGAGAATTTCTAGTAAGCGTAATATTGATCACCAGAAGTAAGATATATTGCAAACAAAGAGATGTGCGATGAATGTGGAAGAAGTGACATTACGATGAGAACCTCTTTTGCATTTCTAGCAACTTTGGTCTTGCAAATAAAAGGTGAGTATACATTTAAGATCGAAAACACGTGTTTCGCAGGGTCCTAATTTGACATATGATGGGGGAAATATATAATATACAATAAATTTCATAATAATCCATCAACTAATTTTTTATTTTAAATTGTCAGTGTTTTAACTGTAATACTGGTGGTAGATACAAACTGAGCCTTGGTCATTTTATTTACATATATCGAAATACCGTAATTTATGGAATAGAACGGGGTCATTATCTCATAACAAACGCAAGCTCTTGTTAGTAAAGTACGGCCTGTTCTTCGAACAGAGAAAGGTCGAACATATGCCGTGAGGATAATGCTTGGTGTGTACTTTATATTATGATGTTGAAACTCTACTGACAGCTGTTTGTTTGCAACAGTGTCGGAGGGTGGGTTACCGATAAAACATCACTGCACAAAGTTTCAACCAAAGTAATATATTTTATTATTACCCCTTTAGCGGGCGTTCTATAGCATATTAATATAGTTTAGTGGGGCAGTAAACCTCAGTAATTCACGTCGTCAGTAGCGAGCTGGGGGGGGGGGGGGGGGTGAGGGGGGGCGTTAATGAAAACAAAATTCATTAACAACCCACCGCCCGCTTCTGGTCACGGTAATAACAGTAATAATATGATTTTGACTGGCGTCCCGGTTTATTAACGGGCCTTGAGGACTGGATAACAGCTCTCGCGCTTAATGCCCCCCCCCCCCCCCCGGCTTCGTCTCGGGCCGGTAATAAACCCTTGGACAGTCATTCATTCCTCTCGAGCTTTTGATAAACTGTAACGCCCCCAAAACTCATGTTATTGTAATATTCTATGAAACACGAATACAATACTGTGATAAAAAGGACGGGCAGAGATCCGGTTGAAATTTTCTTTCCATTTTTTCCACCACTGTAGAATCTTACCTCTTGGAAAAGAAACGCAAGAACATCGAATCCGTTCGTTCATTTCTCAGGATTCGTACTTGATTTTGAAGTGCTTTATTTATGAAAACTCGACTAACTACACAGATATGTCGCGATCCGATCGCGATCTGAGCGAGAAAAATACCATTTGTTACAATCGAAATAGCTATCAGTAGATGTTATATTTTAGTGTTTATTTGTATTACATGTGGTCCGAAGGCAGGGAGAGCAGCTGCCCCCTCTGTCCCGTGCTTCTGGCGTCTCTGTCCACAAATGGTATTTTCAGTTAAAACAACATTTATTTGAAATTAGTGTTATACGTATACAATACATAAAATAGATGTCACAATGGAAAAAAAATTAAATTAAAATACAAAAGTATACGATATAACAAATAAACCGATTGACAAATTACCGAGGAAAGGGGGGATTCGACAGAAATGTCGGAAGCACGGGGACAGAGGGGGCAGCTGCCCTCTCTGTCTTCGAACCACGCGGTCGAGAGGGGGGCCTTCCCAACTTCGTCACTCAGTATTTATTCAATAATTTATTTTCGAAGTTAGGCTAAAATACACCACAAATCCGTTCTGGTAGCTTTCAAACTTCAATGGGAGAGTTGAGTGAGTTTGGGGTGGAGTGCTCCCCCCTCCCACCCGTTGGGAGGGGACACCTCCTCTCAAACTCACCCATCTCGAGCCTTCAGCCTTCGAGACATGCATGTTTCGGCATGTCATGGCGGGGCTGCTGGTGCGAGTAAATGCCCTTTTCCCAGGGTCTGAACCACCCTGTCCTGAAGTGCTTCAGGCGCGCCTGTTTGTGGACACAGTACTATAAGCAGAGTTTAAGCCAAGTGGCTTCCAAGCTCAGCCGTGGCGTCCTTCGCTAAACCAGTTTGCTTGTCCCTCTGATGCTCTCTCATAACATATTTCTATTTACCCTGGCGGCTTTTAAAAATTCTCGATCTACCCGCAAGCCAATTAAATATTTTCTCGGTTTGCCCGCAGCTCCTATAAAGTGTAACTATAGATTGTTTTAAATAAGTGAACAATGTACTGTTACCAATAATTATTATTTATTAGTGCTATTATTTCATTAGTTTGCGCTAAAGAGCAGGAAACACAACTTAAAGCCCTATAGCCATCACCACGTCCAAACCAGTGCTCAAAGATGAAGTGGCAAAAACTTGAGAATCATTTATCCTTTTACGTCGATTATCTGCAGCTGTACTTTATTTTTCTCACTCTCTCATCTGATTGTCCTCTTACTAATAATATATATATGCTTCACAATTTATATATAAATTCATCTAAATTATTCTTTGTCTGTTTATTCCTTTTTAGTGATTCAGTCGATAACATAAATTTCCTACCAACAGTTCAATGAGATTTGTTTCATCCAGGGGTGGCGCCAGGGATTTCTCGACAGGGGGGCTGACTTCTCCGACAGGGGGGCTATAACATTTGACCTCCCAAACGAAGGCAAATGAGTGAAAATTGGTAAATTGGAGAATCAAAATAGAAGCAAATTGAGTATGTTTGTTGATTATTTAACCCTTTACCTACATGTAACCTGAAAAGCAGACGACACTTGCAAAAATAATTCTTGAATAACTCATTTTTTTCAGTTTTTGTCTCAAAAACATAGGTTATGACCCCTCGTTGGAACGAGCTCGACGAGCTCGTTCCAACGAGGGGTCATAACCTATGTTTTTGAGACAAAAAATGAAAAAAATAATGAAAATTAATTGGCGATTTTTGAGAATAGCGCTGGCCGGTTTTGGCCGTTACTTTAGGTAAAGGGCTAATGTAAACATATTATAATAAGGTCGGGAAATATTTCATCTATAAAGCCAGTTTGACGAACGACATTAAGGAATTTCGTGAGACTCACTATTCTCTATCAAAGTTCCAGTGCTGCACGGGTTCGAGACAGACAAGACGAGATATCTACATTCGATTGTCGGAAATTTCTCGTGAAGTCGGGTTTACGAGACTCTCTGACGGACTGACTAAAAATCTCCGATGGGGTGGGTGGGGGTGGGGGTGGGGGCTGGACCTCTCCGACGGTGGGGGAAGCTCTAGCTCCCCCCTGACCCCCCCCCCCCCCCCCTCACAAGATTACAAAAATGTAACTTTTAAACCTGCTTTCTTTAATAATTCACAAAAATACTTTGTGAAGTTATTCCGTGAATAAGGCAAAAATACGAATATTGCATACCCCTTTATATCATAATTAGTTGTGGTAATTCGTCAGTGTTGTGGATGCAGATTTGACAATACTGTGTTGTTTCTTTTGAGAACTATAATATGAACTGTTTTAAAGGTGGTGCCTTACGTGACAGACGGTGGAGGACCGAAGCTTCCAGTACGTTTAACAAATGAGCTCCGACCATGAGTGATCTTAATATTCCAAAATATTATTGATCGGAATCGAACATAAGAACACTTCGTCATACCAAAAATTTCTTAAAAATGATTTATAAGTGCTCCATTCTCAAAGTTAATGACATAAAGACTAAAATTAAGCCCGAAATCGTATTAATGCTTTACTGGAAAATGTGCGGAGACTACAGACGGTTGCTGAAGATGCATATGCGTGTGTCACAATGACTCGGCAAAATCCAAGAAAATTTGAAAACCCCAAAGAAACGCCATTTTTATGATACACAACGTCCTGACCAGTGCGACGAAATGTGTGGTTTGTGTTGCGAAATTCAGATTATAGTGGCAGATTCTGTGATAGGTAAAGTGTTAAAAGGGTAATTAGAGCCTATAGTAGATTCTAGGAAAATAAAATAATGAGTATTTGAATGTACTCGACAAACAGAATCTACTCGTAGAATATGGAAACATGAAATTATGTTGCACTATGAAACACAGGATGTTTGGGGGAGGGGGCTTTAACTTGACGATAACTGGTCAATTAGTTATCAGTGTATTACATTGTTCTGTCAAATCACAGTCGCGTGATATTTATCCAGTTTCAACCGGTCTTAGGTGAATCTGACTGAAATATCACCTGCTCATCTAAAAGAGAACATCCTCCAGGCCATCGTCTATTGAAGCCTGGAGATTCTCGCTAGGGTATTGTAACGGACTGGTAGAGGTACTTCTTTGGAAATGAGTGAGTCATGTCTCTTGATCTGCTGATGCTGATTCCCAAAGACGAGATCGCGAAGCATTAACTCGCAATTCTGCTCAAACCAGTCACGTTCTACTGAGGTGTTACAAGTATTTTGTCTGGTGCCGAATTACTTTGATGATAGGAATTAGTGAATTTCTAAAAAAAGACTTTATAGTTGACTAAAAGTGTTGGTAAACCGAAGGGGAAGCTGCTTGACCAAGTTATCTTTTATTCCGAAGTCGCCAGGACACGGATATCAAAGGCCACTTGAAAAGAACCAACCCTTCAAACTCTAAGACATTGTGGTAAGAAACTGAAGTTCGAAGTATATTACAAAACCACTAGACGAACATTTAGCCACGGTCATTAACGCTCGCTATGCCACATGCCTGTGTGTGCAAGGGTGTGTTTGAGTAAGTGGATGTGTGCGTATGTGGGTGCGTGCAAGGACGCGTCCACATGTGGGTGTGTTTAAGGTAAAAAAGTCGCCCCGGCACAAACGTTTTTGACTGAAACGAATTTTTCTTTCGTATGTCCAAAGGTACCAATACACTCTAGTCATTCTTATTTTGGTGTGCTTGTCATGATTTGATCCAAGATCTCACCCCTCCCCCTCCACGGGGGGGGGGGGGGGGGGGGGGGGAGATCTTGGACCAAATCATGACAAGCTGTTATGTGCTGTTTGTTTGTCCCCTTTGAGTGGAAATGAGTGCGCAGACGACTGTTGAGGTAATGTGATGTGCATTTACTTACAAAGATATACAGACATTCTTTCCTGTTCCGGTTATAGATATTCCAGTCCATAAGTATTTACGTCAACGTGGAAATCTCAAGATATTAATATAATTGGTGGAACTACCCGGTGTAATCGTAAAATCACTGCTGTGGTCAGTTTTCTTTTCTGATTTTAATGTCATCAAAATTTTGACCAAATGAAGTCGCGATTGTGCAACATTGCTACCTTTGGTTCACAGAAAATGAATCTTTATGAATTTTTTTCTGATTCAATCGTCCGGAAGATAGAAGTTGGTCGGAAAATTGAAGTTTTACTTTTACAACCAAATATTCCAGACGAGTGAACCTAAACATATATGCGCCAGCGTTCAGGATTTAGGCAATGACCTAGTTGAGAAATAGACTGGTGGCTTCATAGTTTGGGTCTGGTCATGGTTGGGGCTGTTACTGCTACCTCGGGGTGGAAGGCCTTTAAAATACATTTGGCCGAATACAACTAAATCTATTAATATTTTTAGGTAATATATTACAGTAATGTCTGTAAACTCTCATTCTTTTAAACGTGATGTGTAATCACACTACTTATCGACTGAAAAGTGCGTGTGTCTTTGTGTGGGCAGGGATGCTCCTGTGACCCCTCCCCATGCCCCCACCCCCGTCTCTGAACGAGTGATGACATTCTCTAAAATTCTTATAAAATTCATCACGTTTCTCAATCCATAATTTATAGTTCTATATTGGGACGAGATCAACGACATCCTTTCAGTGAACGTATTATGCAGGGGACATGAATAGGACAAAATGCTGCTCTATTCTTGGATATATCCATGAACAGTCTGATTATAGTGAAAAATGCGAGGACATCGGGCACCGATAAAAAGACATACAATTATTTATTTATTGGGGTTTAACGACACTTTCGACAGCCAGGATCACCTCGTGTCGGACAGTTTTACGGGTGGAGGAAGCCGGAGTATCCGGAAAGAACCACCAATAAGCAGCGAGCAACTTTCAGACTCCCAACGTACCAAATCAACATAAGGAGGGTTAGCATGGGTTGAAGACAAGTGCACCATCTACGTGCAGTACTTAGCACACAGCGCCACTGTGCTCCCACGTGGGCAATCTGGATTATGTGCCTTACACACGGAGACAACGCAGTTATCCATGGCGGGGATCGTACCGTGGACCTTTCGGTTTGAAGTCCAATGCCGTAACGACTGGGCCTCCGCGCTACTAGACATGCAGCTATCTTCATACAGTTTATATCTAAACTACCACTGAGACAGGCGTAGTTTGTCGTTAATTCTTTTCGCAAATCTTTTTTTTTTTTTGGCTTCTCACAGTCCTTTTGTCACATGAATTCACCGGAATTCGACATGAACAGAAAATATCACTGGATTCAACACGTCACATGCAATCTGTGTTAATACATACACAGTCGGTTCAAATCTATACAGGGATAACAGTCTGAGCGATATCACTTTTACTTATTAAAACATCAAAACGGAGACCGACGATGACCGCTTCGCGTTAAACAACTAAGAATTATATTATTTATAATTCTTCGCAACTTCCATTTCAGAATATAGAAAAAAGTAGTCGGCGTGATATATTTGTTGCACAGTGCATAACAGACATTATATGGACTTAAGTGACACCGGAAAAAACATTGGTCCAACCATGGATGAAACTTTTCCCCATAATTCAGTTTTCTTTGTTTCTCAGAGCTTGATTTGACCCCCAGTTTGAGTTGCTACAAGAATAAATAAACAATAAAAATGGAAACAAAAAAAACCCACTAAAAAACCCACAACGCAAGTAAATATTATCAAGCAATGTTTCAACAACCTTCATTGTCAGAACACGAACATTCTTGTACAAATAATACACACATCTTTGCCGGCTTAATGGGAATCCAATCAGATTCTCTTTGTTGGGGTTTACGAAAATATGGAGCCGAATTCCTCGCTTTCATTTGAAAACCGAGGCCGGTAAAGCATCTTTTGCAACAATCCAACCATTTTGTCTATAAAACCAATATTTATCTTAATATAGGACGCTCGTCAGAGATGAATACCCAGTGTGAATGGCCTTATCGACTCTCCTTCCAATGACGCTGTCTGTTGTAAGTCATTTCAACATAAGATATTGAATTTTGGAAGAATTTCTTTTGAATGTTATAAAATTCAAAGGTAGGGGCAGGTATTGACAGTACACAAATATGATTGAGATATTTTTGCAATCTACCTACAAAAACAATTAATTTTCACAGGTAGTGAATAACAAATGTAATGTGAACCAATCCTTTACCTAACGAATCGGCGGCATCCGCTTGCACAATATATAATTTCAGGAAAAGGAAACAAGAAACGTTTTCTGCAGAGCACAAGCGCGCAGACAAAGGAACATGAAAAAAATACAATTCGTGAAAACATTCAATAAGATTTCACATTAGATTTACAGGTTTGACCTCTAGCGTGATCTTTATTGACATGTGCACTTACTTTGTGTAAGTGGCACTGAATAATTCAAAATTAATCTAATTTGCATAATTTATTCACGAGAAAAACACCTGTATTATATGTGATGCATGCCAAGTTACTAAACATTCATATACAAAAAATTATTGAAATCACTACTTTCATATAGAAGTTCTGTACAATAAAACTGATTGCACCTAATTTCGTTAAAAAAATGCTTGCTGGAGACTTAAATTTCGTACCTGAACCCAAAACACTTGTTCCTATCCCACAATGATAACAAAGGCTCCGCAGAAGTTTCGTGAAGATGGGTTCATTAGTAAGGCCTCTAGCCCGAGCCTTATTGACATGTGCACTTACTGTGTACAAGTTGCTCTGAATAAATCAAAGTTCTCATCTAATTTGCATAACTTATGCATGAAAAAAAACATATGTGATGTGTTCCATGTTACTAAACATTCACACACAAAAATTTATTCAAATCACAACTTTCATGGTCTCTAGCCCGAGCCTTATTGGCATTTGCACTTACATTGCTGAAATTAATACTAAATAAATCAAAGTTAGTCTAATTTGCATAATTTATGCACGAGAAAAAAAAATTATATGTGGTCTATCTCATGTACTAAACATTCATAGAAAAAAAATTATTCAAATCAGAGCTTTCATGTGGAAGTTCTGCGCAAAAATCTGATTGCACCTAATTTTGTACAAAATGGCTGGCAGCGGCGATCTTGAATTTTAGAACGGACCCCAAAACACTCGTTCTCGTCCCACGGTGATAACAAATATATCCAAAAAGTTTCGTAAAGATCGGTTCATAAATATGGCCTCTAGCCTGACATTTGCAGTTACAATGCTAAAAGTAACACTAAATAGATCAAAGTTAGTCTAATTTGCATAATTTATGCAAGAGAAAAAAATCCATATTATATGCTATATATCCCCATGTTACTAAATATTCCTACAAAAATTATTCAAATCAGAGCTTTCATATGGAAGTTCTGCGCAAAAATCTGATTGCACCCAAATTTGTACAAAACGGCGGTCAGTGGCTATGTTGAATTTCAGACCATACCTAAAAAACACTTGTTCTCGTCCCACGTTGATAAAAAAGTTACTCCAGAAGTTTCGTAAAGATTGGTTCATAAATACGGCCACTAGCCCGAGCCTGATTGGCATTTGCACTTACACTTCTGAACGCAACACTAAATAAATCAAAGTTAGTCTAATTTCCATAATTTACGCATGAGAAAAAAACCTTAATAATGTGATATATCTCATGTTACTAAATATTCACACAAAAATTTATTCAAATCAATACTTTCATACAGAAGTTCTGTACAAAAAACTGATTTGAACAATTTCGGTAAAAATATTTCGGCTGGCAGCCATTTTGAATTTCGGACTGCATCCAAAAACATTCGTTCACGTCCAACGTTGATAGCAAAGGTACAAATAAGTTTCGTAAAAAATCGGTTCATAAATACGGCCTCTAGCAGGAGCCTTATCCAATTGTTGACGTACATACAGACAAACAGACGGACTGACAGATGGACAACAGGCCATGACAAAACCTGAAATTTTGACTTCGTTCGTCAATGTTGAGCTCATGATACAAAGGTAAAATATAAAATACAAAAATACAAATGCAAATTAAAAAAAAACTTTTAGTAAACAACAAGTTTCAAAAAGAAACAAAAATCATGAGTCATTGTCAGATATATCATAATTACACAATATACAATAGTCATATAAAGTTAAAACCTTTTTATTAATATAAAAAAATATGTATACAAGGAAAAATCTGAGGTCAACAATAAACAGTTTCAAATCCTTCAAGTCAACAATAAACTGGGGGCGCGGTGGCTCAGTTGGTAGAGGTGCAGGCTGCAAGCCGAGAGGTCCTCGGTTCGAATCCCACCTGCGGCAACCGCGTTGTGTCCTTGGGCAAGACACTTCACCCCCATTGCCCATGTGGGGGCACGATGATGCCGTGTACTAAGGCTTACTGCACGTCGATGGTACGCATGTCTTCAACCAATCTAACCCTGCCTGTGCTGCAGTGCGGAGTTACGATGTTGGGGGGCTGGCAGCTGCTCGTCGTTGCTCGGTGGTTCTCTCCGGGTACTCTGGCTTCCTCCACCCTTAAAACTGTCACGGTCATGATTAGCCATTGTGCATAAATATGTAACCTTAAACATCAATAAATGACCTTAAACATAAATAAATAAATAATAAATAAATAAATAAATAAAAGTTGGAAAGCCCATGTATCAAAACATCTACTTTTGTTTAACCCTTAAGGGACTGGAGATTTTTATACATTTCTGCTATATGTTGAAAGTCTATCTCCTGTGGCTTTGCAGTTGTTTTTAGTCAAGTCTTGGCTGCCTACAGAGGCAGCCAAGACTTGCCTAGAAACAACTGACAAGGTACTTGGAAAACAAGTTTTGAGTTTACCCAAACAGTGCATTTTGGAGCACCTGTTCCTTTGCATTAAAAAGTTATCAAATTCGGAATTAGTCTCTTAAAGGTAAACGGTTTCAAAAATATAACCAAATCACAAATCAACAATGTCAAAAAGAAAAACAAATTTCACACCTTTTCAGATACTTTCTAATTACATAAAATTGACCCATTTTTTCGAACGAATCAAACCAGTTTTGAAGACAACCCAGATAAACTTTTAAAGGCTTGTGGGAAGAAATCATGAGACATATCGAGCCGCCCTTCAAGTCTTGAAAACAGAAAAAAGCGTATGTAAGGTACAACCACGGAGAGGGGGGAGAGAAATAATTCCATCCCGCCAGAGCTTAAGCTTAATTCCATTACACATTTTCACCCACGGGGAGGGAGACACATGTTTCATACCCTATTCCACCCTCTCCTGTTCTCGGCCTCCGTCCTTCAACAGCGGTATCTAGATTTTGCCCCCCTACAATATATTGGGATCCCCCACCCCACCCATGATTTGGCATTATGGATCAACAAATGGTACATGCAAATTCTGAATGCGTCTCAATCTGAATGTAGGGTGTGTGGTTATGGAGGGGGTGGGCTCATAATTATTTTTGCAGTGATTATCCTGACGCAGCGTGTTCATTATATCTACAATATTTTCGGGTAAAAGAATTTTCCTGCGCATGTTTACTCCTGTTCTTAACCCAAGTTAGTTGCCGTTAGAAGTGGAAGTTTCAGTTCGATATACTTGTATAATGTAGGAGTTCATCCCAACATTGCTTTTATTCGAGGGTGAAAACGACGTTGAACATAAAATATCAAACAGTGATGATTTTGGTCCAAATATGAGTAACATGTACACTATATCGCATGTTCCCAAGTTGAAAGGTTAAATTTTCATCTACGCATGCTTATTAATGTAAAAAAAAATAATTAACCTTCATTGGAAAGATTTCTTCAAGCTCGTTCCAATGAGAAGTTACAAGATATGGTTTTGTTAAAATATTTTGAAAAATTTTTAAAAAAAAATAATTAAAATCATAAAATTTTGATATCGTCTGCGTTGGGTAAAGGGTTAATAAAAGACATAAAACAGATATAATTATGTATAAAATGAACCATGTCAATTAGCAGACATCTGATTACGACACAAAAACATGGATATATGTTCTGTACATGTTATGTGGAGATCTAGTAAGCAAAGTTTTGTTATATGTGGGCACTTGTTTATCATGATACCAAAGTAATCATACAAACTAACTGGATGCGTATATTAATTTTAAAAAGCATATTCGTACGGGATTCAAGTGACATAAGTTATGGATATTTCTTTAACTATGTGCACTCTAAAACCAGATCGGTTGACAATTAACCAAATTCAACTGGGTTAAGTTAATATGAACCCAACTGGGTTCATATTCACTCATCCCGGTTGATGTGGGTTGATTTTTAACAAAACTGATTTTAGAGCGTACGAAAGTATAGGCGGTAAGCATTTGACTAGTTTGACATATTATAAATAGATGTGTCTGTCCTACTGGTACTAAGAATAACCCCTCGTTCCCATTGGCCGTACTTTCAATAAATACTCTTAGTCGAAATAGGGCAATGACTGTCAAAATGAGTCTGGTCGATTTCAAAATCACATGGGCACAGATGACTGTGCTGGTTAATCTCTGAGCCAAGTTTTTAAAAACAAGCATAGGAAAATGTTGAAAGCGGGAAAAAAGTAAAGTCGAAAATGATTCTTACTGACCTTAAAATGGTAATGGTTAATTTCTGGGCAAAGTTTAAAACAAATGGACCTGAAAATGATGGTATACAAGCTCAGGTAAAGTTGTATCCATGGATTACAAAATCTTAGTCAAAAAGGGCAACAACTCCCCAACAACATATCCGATCAATCTGTAACTGGTAGGTCCACATGTTCCACATATGTGCCAAGTTCCAAAAAAAAGTGATTAATAAATGATCGAAAAAAGTTCCGGACAACATTGTGCCCACAGACTGACACCTCAACGAGCAAACGGACGGATGGCCAGACGGAAAGACGCACAAGCTGATTCCAGCATATCCCCCCCCCCCCCCCCCCCCCCCCCGCGCGCAACGCAGTTGTTCGGAGTTTATAAAAACACATCCACAACGCGACTTAAGATTAGGTGGTTTACTGACCAAATCAATTCCGTTTTTAATTGTCATCTGGAGCCAATACTCTACTATTAAAAAAAGTACGGGATATTTGATAAAAGTGAGATATATGAAGAAATATATTTATATTTTCATCACAAAGACAGTTGAGGCATTGCACTGTGACATCAGGTGAATGATTTCAGCGATAGTTGGGTGTCTGACAAGCACACATTCTACGCACTGAGCTGTAGAAGACATGGGCGGTCAGTCAGAGAATTTACCACTTTCAGTCCAAGACCCCAATACCTTGTAAATCCTCCTCGGTTCGCGAGAAAAGCACGGAACCGACGTGGCATACTCCTCACCAAACGTCCAATATCAGCTTGACTGATGTTTTTTCCATTCTTCCTGCAGTGCAGCGGCGAGTTCCTGGACATTGCTACGGGGCTGTTGACGTTGTCGTAGGCGCCTGCCAAGCATATCCCAGACGTGCTCGATTGGCAAAAGGTCTGGCCTTAGTGCTGTCTAAGGCAGTGTAGTGATGTTCTACTTCTGGAGGAACTCTGTAGCGACACGGGCCCTGTGTGCTCTTGCATTGTCATCTTGGAAAATGCATCGACGGCCGTAACGTCGCGCAAATGGCACCACATGAGCTGGTAATATGTTGTCACGGTAGTACTACCCTGTGACACGCCCTTCGATGGCATATAATGCTGTTCTGCTTGTAATGGTTATGTCTCCCCACACCATAACCGACCCACCACCAAAACGATCGTGCTTCCCAACGGTTACGCCATGGTATCATTCGTTCCGCCGCCGCCACACTCTGTTTAGCCTTCGTGGAAGTCGAGAGTGAACCTTGATTCATCGGAAAACATGACGTTTCTCCTGCGATGATTGTCCCAGCGCTGTCGTGCTACACACCAATTACGGGTTGTTGCTATGTGACGTTCAGTCAAACGTGGAATTATTCGAGGTCGTCGAGCATACAAATTGCAGATGTGTAAGCGATTTGGGATAGACTGACCACTGACTCGCACATCTGTCTCTCTATGCAGCTGCTGTCCAATTTCTGAGGCATTTTGATGGCGGTTGCGTAATGCTGTTGTTGGGATGAAACGATCCTGGTTAGCAGTTGTCGCCCTTGGACGACCTGACCGACGTGTGTCATCAACATTGCCTGCCTGACGGTAGCGTGACCACAACCTGCCAATCACCGATTGAGTAACGTTGAAAATTTGAGCAACTGTAGTCTGTCTGTTGCCAGCTTCCAACATTTCATGAGACCTCCGAAAAAAGCCCGTCCAGCACAAATGGAAATTTCAAAACGTACCCAACAGACATTAATGCGGCGCACGTGCGAAAAACCTGCACGAAGTTTTCGTGGGCCGGTGACATTCGTCACCCACACTGAACTTGGTAGCATATTGATGTGTCCAATCACGCGTATCCAAAACCATTTTCCGAAAATATCAACATCAGTGTGGATATCCTCCTTTTTTAATAGTATATAAAACGTTTACAATTGTTTTTTCTAGAATTGTATTTTCTGCCTATTAATATGACTAAAATGAATCATTAGCATTTTAAAAGATATGGCAATTTGCCAAACTGGCTCCAGCGGAAATTCAGATGAGATGTAAATAAATCTATTTCACGTCGTCTCCATTTAGACATAATCAGTTGGAACAATTCAGGGAGTCTTTACAACTTTGTCCGATCGTTATGTTCTCAAACTTTTCGAACGAATATAACATGGTCCTGTCCCGGAATATAGGTTGCCCACAGCCAACTGTTCCTTTGTATGTACGCCAAACCAAACATTTCTGAGTTATCGCTTTACAAGTCACTAAGTGTGTAGCCCCGCACCCCCCCCCCCTCACCATTGTCATTAACTAATTAGCCCCGCCACGCGACGGAATTTTGTTTCAACTTGCATTGCATAAAGGGAGATAATAAAATCTTGAACTTCTAACTGCACTGAACGGACACACAGTCCGCATTAACAAAATAGATATATATCACAGCTGTGATATTATCAAACTGAATCAGGATATGAGTATCGCGAACAGACGCACACGTTCATTGAAGAGCCATATGTCCTGCTCTCAGACCCAGCTAATTAATAAACTTGGTTGATGGAGATGTATCCACCTGCCTCCAGTGGTCGTTCCATAGAGAACTGTTTCATCCCAGCCAGACTTTGCTGCATCTGCCTGAAGCACGCACGTGGGGCTAGAATGGACAGGCAATTAATCTCTTTTGATCTTCGACATTCTCAAGCCACAAATCAATCTCTAACTTTGATCTCCCAGAAAGTGTCATACCTTTATCAAAATATCCTTCAGTTAATGCTAAAGCAATATTATTTCAGTCTCGAGCTGGCGATAATGCAAAGCCCATGGCACCAATCAAGCGTACAGCTGTTCAGATTGAAATTACAATACTGTTAAAGGCCTCTTGACATAGCGATCTGAGAATTTGGAATTTTCTCTTCAGTAATTGTGTCTGTCTCATCTTGTGAATTTAGAACAAACCCCAGATAGTGAAGAGTTGTTGAAGGTTATGTGGCTAATTTCTCAGGGAAATTACAAACCCCGATGAAGTCAGTAACTGTTTAGGTGAGTGAATATTCTTCAGGTATCAATCTTCTTCCGGTGTCAGGAACAAATCATCCAAGTGACGAGACAATCCCATTGGCATAGCGCACAATTTGAAATATATTTGTTGTTATATTTAAACTTGAAATATTTCTGGTATTTCTCTTGACATGCGAACTGAGTGATATGCATACGAGAGAACCAAGCTAGCCATAAACACGTTATGTTGCATAATCTGCAAACGAGAGTCAACAGTTAGCATATAAAATGTTCATATTTAACAAATTTATTGAGTTTCTTCAACATAAAATCAGCCGAAATCTACCGTTCGTTTCGAACGAAGGAAATATTAGAGATAAAATCTCCCTTCTTTCAAGATCATTCAGCTGTTATACCCTTTTGTAAAAAGGATTTAGTTTGGTCTTTTACAGTCAATTAGGTGAGTTTTCTTGGCTCAATAATTTGAAAAGTACATTTGTGAAAACAATTTCTGATACAATTTAAAATAATGACTGCTTTGTGCGGGAAAGCTTGTTTAACAATCTACAAGTATAACTACGTCTACACAATTTATCGTTTGCTTTTGAATTTTGATGCTATCTTGCCGGTTCGAGGCGGAGCATACCCTGACATGGTTGGTTGATATACCGACGACATCGGGGACTTGTGCTCTAAAACAGGCTTTGACGCACTCTTGCTTGGATCAGGATATTATAAGATTGCAACCTGATTTTCGAAGTTTTCTATGAGTGCACAAGTTTGCCAGCCATAAGGTTGATTTCTGACAAGTCCTTAACTTACTGCACAAAATCCCTGTCAAAAGGAAAGTGTCCACCAGGAGACAAATCACTGTACAATGATTTAAATTCATAATTTAGTTCCGGTTTAATAGCAACTCGTCGTCGAAGATCCAGTTCATGCGATGCATCGGTATTTAAACTCACAACAACGGAAAGTTGTTCCAGTGTGTCCTCCTGAGAGAGGATCGGCACTGTGCCCCCCCCCCCCCCTCTTTTAAACTTTCAACAAGAACATTTAGGAGAGTCACGAGGCACGTCAGCCTCTTTCATAATGACTTTTGAATCTGTTGAAACATAACGTCCTTTGTGGTGTCCTTCCTGGAAACCAAATTAAAAATTTTCTCTGAATCGCACGAACCACTTCCAGCCGTGGACCGTTTGCTGGTTTGAGAATTTTTTTACCGATAGAATTCCTATTGTCCTTGACAGTACCATTGGTAAATAACTGTTACTATTTACAACTACAGTGTTCGCAATATCGAGCTTCATAAGTATGCATGTCAATCGGTACGAGATTTGTATAGCACGTTTACTTATCGTAATAAAAAAAATCACCGACATACACTTCAAGAAAATCACATCATGTAAAAAATCGTTATCCTGAGTTAATTCCATCATTCACAATTCCAAAAATGATGAAACATCGAAAATTGATCATTCCTGCATAAGATCTCATTTAATGTTAGGAGAGTGTGACTTGCTCAAAATTCTCAGCCTGAGTATTTGTTTAGCACATATTCAATTCCCAGAATAATACCAAATAATAACAACCTGATAATTCTATCATAAATGTGTTGGCATTTCAGTTACTAGAATCAATTTTATACCCCCTTCATGGCTTCATTTTTAAACATTTTCTCGGTAGTGAACTTCCAGCCCCCTCCCGGTCCCTCCAGGTAGTTGGTAATTTACTACCCTAAATCACACCTCTCAATCGGAAACTTCCAGTCACGTCCCTGTATGACACCGCCAGAAAAAATTCTATGCAACCCTCCAGCATGCTTCGTAGCCTTGTCATTGGTTGGAGATGTTAGTTCCCATCTTCTCAGTGTTGTGGGTTTCATCGGAATATGCATATAAATGTGTTGGCTAAGAAATTGCAAGGACTGTTTCTTCTGAACTGAAAACTGCATTTGGGTATTTTCAATATCATACTATGATTCTAAACACATTGCGTTTTTTGACATATCATTGGAATCGGGTCATTGAGACAATCCCAACGGTATGTTGCAGCCAGTGTGTTTTTAAACCCCCTATTGATTTGTTTATCTTGTGGGATGGAATGGAACCAAATATGAGTGGTAAAACAAAAATGAAAGGTAATGGTGAAGACTCGGGACTTAGGAACAGGGGACGAACAGGGGGGACTTACCCCCTACCCCCCCCCCCCCCCGCCACCCGGACTTTCCCAGAAAATAGTTGATAGAGTGAGAGGGAGAGAGAAATAGAGAGAGAGAGGTGAGAGAGAGACAGACACAGACACAGAGAGTGGGTAGGGCGAACATATTCACCACAATGTTTTACATCATAATACCACTATCGGTGTCTCTTCTGGCGCCTTTGATGTCGATAAATGTGCACTTTTTCGCCCTATATTTAACAGTTTCCCCGCCGAGCCTCTTTATTGAATATGGAGACAAAAATGTGCGCAGTGTTAGTGTAGAGGTGCATTTAGCCCAACGGTAGCGCTGTGTATTGTATTCCTACCATGCCATTCAGGCATATGGGCCACCATTGATATATTGGAATCTGCGTGCCCTTCTATGACCGTGCCCCCTCCCAAGTTCGAAGTGCTCTCCAACGACCATTTGAAGACTTTCTTAAAATTTGCATTAGTTAGATTAGTGTAGGATCTCTATGCCTTTTACCCATTTTTCACTAACACGATCGCGTGTAACCTCTTTGAGCCGCCCATGTCATATGATGTAATACTACCTTCAAATATGTAAACCTGCTTTTATTTTTGACATGATGATACTTCTAAAAAGCAAAGTACACAAATTTGGAAAGTTCTATTTGTTACCTGATTCCCATATTCCCATCTTTTTAGTGCATAATGGTCCGACATTGTGATGGTGAAAAGTACACGAGGGTTCACCCTTCTTCTGTTAAATGGCCTAATTCCCCTGTCGGTGAAATGGGTAATTTAGATTCTGATTCTCTGTTTCACCAAACAAGCTTTGACACGGGGCTTCCAATGTATTTTCTTTTTCTTTTAAAAATTGTCAGACGCGGAATTTCTGAGAGGGCCAGGATGGGCGGAAAATTTTGGAAGTATTTTCAAATTTAGATAAAATGACTGGACGATCAGCTTCTGGCGAAAGATGACGGTGCCCAGAAGACCCCATAGTAACTGAAGAGCACACAAACGAATTGTATTGAACCTCAAATCTTTTATAAGAGTCGCAAAGTTACATTATTTTGCAAGTGAATGTGACTTAATTTCTGGTTGATATCATAGATCAATTAGATCATGTCCTCGCAAGCGAGGATTGTGACTCCTGTGGGTGATCAAGATAGCCAACATGACCGGTAGTTTACACATCATTAGTTTCACCACCATGGCTACAGGAACGTTAACTGCACGTATGCTGCGCCTATTGGTTACAGGAAAGGATACTTTTCACACATGGAAATTAACATGTTGGATTTATGGGACGTGAATGGACATGATATTGTTTCTATGGATAATATGATGGACCTCTTGGTGTGTTTTTGATTGACTGAAAACCTGAATAATAACACAGACAATTCATAATGCACAGCAGGATTTACACGGTTCCTGTTGGAAAAGGTTGATAAAATACAAGACTATTCAATGGCATTTCTCGATATATTTAAGAATTTTCCAAGCCCCTACAATAGCCAAATTCAAGGATTTCCAAGGCTCCGCCTTAAATATACCTAACTGGGACATCCGGCCATTATCCCCTCCTCCCACTTCCCTACAAGTAGGGAAGTGGGAGGAGGGGCTAATGACCCGAGAGCCCTAGTTAGGTCTATGTATTCAATACCTCTGCAATATAAAATTACATACTTAAGATTACGTGCTTCGTCAGCATTTTACTCACCTCCGATGCCCAGAGCCTCAAGCTTTCGCCACATCCTCTCCCTCGATACTCTGTCGTATGCCATTTTACATCCAAAATGGTCACAGACATCTTTTTCCTTTTTAATTTCGCGGATTCTATCATTTGGGATAGCGTGAAAAGATGGTCAGTGACTCTTCGTCCCTTCCTGAAGCCATTCTGAATCTCTCCCCCAAAAAACTTCGCCTCAATCACCTCTTCTAATCCCCCATACAGGAGTTTACAGAATACTTATCCAATGTTGCTACTGATAGAGATCCCTCGATAATTATCCAAAACGCTCCTTTCCCCCTTTTTGTGAATAAATGTCACTTTGCTTTCTCTCCATTCTTTTGGGACATCTCGTTTATCTATGGTTAGGCTTGCACAGAGTTCCTCTCCCCATTTTTTGAGAAACTCGTTAGGAATTTCGCCCATCTCTCCAGGTTTTCCATTCCTTAATTTTGAGACCACCTTTCGCACCTCCTTGGTTTTAATTTCGCTACACACGAAGTTCGATAGATTCTCCTCGACCTGATTCGGACACTCCGGGGGGTTTCCCATGCCCCATCGCTTACCTTTTCCTAGTTTCTGACTAGTTCTGATGCGATATGGTCTTGATCGTCTGTACCTCTTCCATCTCCCCCTGTCATTCTTAGCGTCCTAATAAGACTGCTATTTCGCACTCTCCGATTATGATTTTTACTCGTATTTACTTTATTTCGTGCTTGTTGGTATTCTTCCTTTGCTACCATGGCCTCTTGCTTCCCGCCTCCTTTAGTTTTCTACTTCTCTTGTACGCAGCACATTTAACTTTACTTTTCTGCTCTTCATGGCCCTTTTCAGTTCTTCGTTCACTCTGTACCCAAGTTCCCGTATTGGCACCCTAATTTTTCCTACACTTTCCTTTCCTGCCTCCACTGGACTCTCAACTGTGGCGTCGGACATTTTCTGGACACCACCCCCCCCCCCCCTCCACCCCATCCCCTTGTGTACAGTTGCAAGCTTTGGTTTCAATTTTTCTTCGAACTTCGCCCAGTCAGCATCCTTGAGTCCTCAAATATCGTTAAAGCTTCCTTTGCTCCTTACTAGATTTTTGGCCCTGATCGTCATTGTAATCAAGCTGTGATCACTATCCAACTCCCTTTCACCCCCATCGCCCACATCTAACCCTATCACCTCCCTCCATAAAATAATAAGGGGACGCGGTGGCGTTGCGGTAACCGGTTCTCGTCAGATCATTGAAGTTAAGCAACGTCGAGCCGGTTAGTCCTTGGATGGGTGACTGTCTGAGCAATCGATTCGGACTCCCGCGTTGTGTCCATGGGCAAGGCACTTAACCCCGTTTGTCCGCCTGGAGGCACGATGACGCCGTGTACTCAGGCGTACTGCACGTCGATGATCCGCATGTCTTCAACCAATCTAATCCTACCTGTGCTACATTGCGGAGTTACGATGTTGGGGAGCTGGCAGCTGCTCGTCGTTGCTCGCTGGTTCTATCCGGGTACTCCGGCTTCCTCCACCCGTAAAACTGTCACCGCCACGATATGGCCTTGGCTATTAAAGTATCGTGGAACCTTAATAAATAAATAAATATATACATAAATTAATATCTGTGAGAATATAGTCGATTATTGATCTTCTGTTGTGACTCTCCCAATTCCATTTCCTCTTACACATCGCGTCCCTGTTCAGAATCTTCAGACCGAGCTCATTTGTGAAGTCCAACAGCTTCCTTCCATTCCTGTTGACTTTCTTTTCTCCCCCCACTGCACGTGTAACATACGTGTGTCCCGATTGAGATAGTAGGGAGAGCCAGATCTATCTCACCCCACCCACGTGACGTTATGCATTTATAACGTTATTATGACGTTATGCATATCGTATCAGTTTCTTGCTACCAACTAATTCATATTGACGTCATCGGAATGCAATGTGATCAAAGTTTGATGCTCTAAAACTCTTCAACCCTCAAGCTGCCGCCGTTCCTAATCGATTTCGTGGTATAAACCTTTGGTATATATATATATATGTATATATATAACTTCTGCATGCTCTTTCCGATGGTGTCATCAGTTTCTCAAAACAACGAATATAAAATGAGTTGATTGAATCAGCACGTGACTCACGATTACCTCTGGCTAACGTAATCGCTGCATGGTGGGGGAGAAAAATCCTCGGTGAGTCTGAAGGTGGGAATGGGGAAATCTCACCCTCGGGGCAAGATATTTGAACCAGACCCTAGGCAAGCCTCGGGTCTGGTTCAAATATCTTGCCCCTCGGGTGAGATTTGTTCATCCCACCCCCAGACTCATCGGGGATCATAATAATCCCCGCCCTCTATGCCTTCTTCCTTATCACCCATTAAACTCACCCGTCAAAATTATGCAGAGTCCCCTGTTTTCTAGTTCTGTGATATTGGACCTTAGTGTTGACTATACTGAGTCATCCCATTCAGGTTTGCTTCCCGCCTTCGCACAGTACACAATCTCAAGTGCAATACTTTTGTTTTGTCTTTTTACTGACCTTTACCATTCAATTTCTCAGCTGAGGTGCTGACATCTTCCAGGTCTGAGATCGGCGACCGTTTTAAATCCTCTTTAATGCACATGCCTACCCCTCCCCCTTTTTCTCACCTTCCGTTCGTCCTACACCTAACCACACACACCCCCTTACTTTGTCTACCCGTTCTTCGTGTCTTAACCACGTCTCGCTGAAGTCCATGACATCAAAGTTCTCTGCCTCGATCAATGTAACAATTTCGCTTACTTTCCTGTGGAAACCCTGGATGTTGCTATAACCCACATTCAGGGTACTGCGATTTATTGTCTTCCGCCTACTGATCCCATTGTTTTCTGACGCTTAGTAAAAACGTTCTCTCTCCCTTACTCGTGTTCACCCCACCTGTGTCCACTATTGCCATACCACCTACCTCTGGCCTCTCATCCCGCTCCTCGCCAAAAGGCTCTAATACCTGTAGAATTGTTTCCACCAATACCTGTGTTCCCATCCTGCTAAGATGCAGGCCGTCACGTCCGTGCATGCTTATGTTAGCCCAAAACGTGTTCCAATGGGCGATAAAGGGTACCCTCGGACCAGCACAGTAGTCCTCCAACTCCCCATTCAGCGAGATAACCCTTGTGTTCCGTTCATCCCCACCCCGTAAGACGGAAGGACCCCGGATAGTACCACTCGTGCATTCCTACTGCGCAGTTTGCTGACTAAACCTCTGTATGACTCCACCAAACTTACTGACCTTCTCTCCCTGATATTGTTGGTCCCCACGTGGACCACCACTACCGGATCCGATCCCGACCCTGCCACAGTACCATCTACCCGGTCCCTCGTGTCCTCCACCTTCGCCCCAGAAAAGCACAAAACTGTTCGATTAGAATTATCAGGACCACAGACCACATTGTCAACCCAACGTACAATACTACTCCCCGGTACACCTAACATTCTTCTTCTCCTCCAGACCCTTTATCATCTGCAACACGCCTCGTTTAGCGTGCTCCCGGTCCCCTCCTTCTCTTCACCGTCCTCCCTACACCTACATCTGCCCTATCAACATCAGCAACCACATCTCCCCTCTCAGTGTCCCTCTCATTCTCTTACCCGGGGGTATCAGAATCTAAAACATTGAACCTGTTCTCTGAACACCGCTTAGCAACCTTATCAGCCTTACGCTGACTCTGGCCTCCTGACTCTAGACAGCCCTGCCCTGACTCCACCGTCCAAATTTTCCTACTGGCTCCCTCTAGTCAGTTGCACACCCCACACCGAGCGTCTTTCCCCCACGTTTCCTGCCTCCTGGCTTCTTCCTTGAGTCCACAACGACCTTCCACCCACCTTCCACCTCACCATCACAGGTAACTTTCAACGGGGTGACTCCAGAAACACCAGCCCTCCCCAACCTCCCCTTCAGCTCCGCAATTTCCCGCTCGAATCCAACACACTTCTCTAACAACTGTAAAGTATCCCTCCAATTCGAACGCATCCAACTACTGTCCATTGGCCGACCACCACCATACTTCATATCACAATGTCTGCACGCCTCCGTATCCTCAGTCTCCCCCACCTGTGCCTGCACCCCTCGACTCACCTCCTCCTGACGCCCTTTACTAACCATACTTACCTCCGTCTAGACACCCGTCGAGCACTTACTATCATGTTTATAAATGTTTACAAATATAATAATTAGCAATATATAATGACGGAAATCAGCAAAACAGACGAAAAAAGGCAATGCAAGGTAAGTAAATTGAAACTAGGGAAAATCTATGACTTGAACTTCCTTATTTCACACTATAATCATCCCCTAACACACATACCAACTATACTGTCCAAACAAAGTTAATCCTAGCCCCCCACCTCCCCGCCACCTCCCTATAATACCAGGGGGTACACAGTAAATGGGTAAATTCTCCCGAGAAAACCTGCTATTGCAGTTGGGGGAATATGCCTTATTAGTGAAGCAAGGGTTTCTAGAGCTTCCTTTTTTATAGAATGAATATTAGGTACCGCCGACGTCATCGCAACATCAAAAAACGTCACGTTCTTCAGTACCTGAAGGAAGAGCCTCGAGCATATCTAACACACCTTAACCCTTTACCTAACATGAAAAGCAGACGTCACTTGCAAACAAAATTCTTGAATAACTATTTTTTTTTTTATTTTTTATCTCAAAAACGTAGGTTATGACCCTTCGTTGGAACGAGCTCGTTCCAAAGAGGGGACATAACCTATGTTTTTGAGACAAAAATGATAAAATAATGAAAATTAATTGGCGATTTTGAGAATAGAGCTGGCCGGTTTTGGCCGTTACGTTGGGTAAAGGGTTAATCGGCGTGGCATGCTGTCCATGACCTTCCGAATTTCTCTCACTGTGATGTTGTCTCATTTCTCTATAAGCACACGGCAGTGAAGTGGTCAATATTCAGCAAATATTCACCTGTTTTAAGGATGTATACCCGATCCGATAGAGGAATGCAGAATTCCACAATATGAGCTATTCGTATACCCACAGGTATTATGGGGGGGGGGGGGGGGGTGCTTAACTTGTTTTGGACAGTATATATATATATCAAAAATACACCTTCCAGAAATAAAACTAGTAATAAAGAAATACTTATAAACAGCTCCGTATAAAATATTTTGATTTCTCTTCGTGAGCAGTATTCAGGGTAAGGGTATATACTGCTAGCCATAAATGAGTACTTTACTAAGTACTCAGTACTCGTACTCATACATTTACCCAGTACTCGTACTTTACTCACTCATTTTCAGAGTACTCGTACTCGAGTACTGAAGTCTAGTACTCGCCCCAGTCCTGATTCGTGGGAAGTAGGCTTTATGTGGACGAGGGGATGTGTGTGGGGTACGCTATCAACCAGAAACATCATGTTTCACTAGATGAAATGTACTGCAAGACATAGCAATCATTAAAACATAAGAAATAGTAACAGCAACTTAACTGCCAGGAAACATTCCAGGGGGTGCTTAATTAAATTCCATGTGTATATATATTCGTCAGTTTTTGCGTGGAGACCAGTTTTCAACAAATCAATATTAAAGTTGCCCATTATGTATGATTTTTTTGTTTTCACAATTTATTTTATCAGTTATTTCACTTAATCTAGATAAGAATTGGTCAATATATGTTTTCGGTCGAGTATTGGGTCTGTAGACTACCCCGAGTAATTTAGTGGACCTCATACTTTTAATTGCAACAAAGAGAGATTCAATGCATGTGAAATAAACAAAGATTGATCATTACGTATTTAGTAAGCTATGTCTTCTCTGATGTACATTCCAACCCCACCACGTCCATCATCTCCACCGGGCCTCATATTTTTAATAAGGTACCAATCAGAGTACAAGAACAATTTGGAGGAATTTGGAATATCTCAGTAAGGCCTATAATATCAAAAAGAGTTTTCGTGATTATGTTTCGTACAGTAACTCAGTTGGTAGTTCCCAATGCGCCTTTAGACTTTGACAGTTCAAATGGAAAATAAAAAATTGTATTTGTTGGTTTCTAAGTTTGAATGGAATTTCTTTGGGCAAGTAATATTACAATCATTTTGGATTACATTAAGGAGACAAGCATCTGTAGTGGAGGATTCGCGTGATGTTTCGTTATATGTATGTTTGAAATCGTAATTTAAATTGTTCTGGATCTCGTCCAGTGAGATGTTATCAGCCATTATTCAATACCAGGTCAACAAGTCGAATGGTCAAAGAATAACATATAGTCCCAGAAAGACAGTCTACGGCGAGAAATGAGGAACATACAAATTAACATTTCATTAACTGGAGTTCAGATTGAAACTTACTAAGTTTAAACAATATTTATTTGTGAAGAGAAGTATGAACACAAAAACAATGGTGCAATGAGTAACATGAACAATAATATCACATAGACAAGACACAAGATGGGATTCGGCAACAAGCATTTTTGCTTTTGTAAGCCTTTACCGGGTCACAATTTGCAATCTCTGATAGTCATGACAAGGGAGTTGATTTATGTATATTTGATAATTATAATTTTTGGTTTCACCCTGCAACTAGTGCTCAAACGACTAGTGAATTCCAAAGTCGTCTAGTCAATACCCAAAAGTCAAGTCGACTTCGACAAGTCATTTGTGATAACCTGTCTCCTAATAACAGTGTTGGTGTTCCGGTAGAGTGCTGAAGGTCCAAATTTGGCTTCACTTGGGCATTCGTATACAGCAACTTACTGGAACATTATTCTGCTAATGTGCTTCTAATTATGCTAAGAGTGAAATTATATAGTCTTATTCAATTTGCCTTGTTGCGATTTATGGGAGAGTGCCTATAGGCACTCTCCCATAAATTGCAACAAGGCAAATTAATAACATATCCTGATAGCCCAAAATAATTCAGCACTCTACTAGTACCAGTTAAAACAAACTACTGTCACTACTATTAGATGGCAATAGATGTATACATTGATTGCCCAATATTGCTGTTCAAACTGTCTGACAGTGGCACAGAAGGGCTACTATTTACCTAAAAGCTTGAACTCCTCCGACTAGTCGACTGCACAGTTGAGAGTGGACTACTGGTTTGCCAAGAGTCGACATCGACTAGTCGACTAATCGTTTGAGTACTACCTGCAACATATTCGAACAATTTCAACTTCCGATGCGTTGTTGGATAAAGGAGATCAAATAAACAGGAAGACTGTTAATTGGAGGAATTGAATGGAAGAGGTTGATAGCAACTTTGTCACATGTAAAGTGAATATTTTACTTGCCACCAGCAGAGCCGTTGTGAATTTAAATTGAGAATGCACCACATTCTGTTAGGTAGTAGTGAGTTGATGACACGTGCTTCTTGTGTGAAAGGCAAAGTCCAAATCGTTACACACGACTCATATATCGAACACAAGTGCGGAAAAAGCTACCAAGCTCATAGCTTACTGCGTGAGCCGATTGCAGCTACGAAATATAAAAGTAGTATAATATTTTGAATAACGTTATTTAATATTAAGGGTAACTTTTACGTCATCGAGGGCTGATTTAGCCCATAGAAAAGTTTTACACATGTGTATATCAGTTTAGATTACCTCCTGTCAGACTGCGTACATGAGGTGGCTCTGATTATGATTGATTTATTGATGTTTAAGGTCATATATTTATGCACAATGGCTAATCATGACCGTGACAGTTTTACAGGTGGAGGAAGCCGGAGTACCTGGAGAGAACCACCGAGCAACGACGAGCAGCTGCCAGCTCCCCAACATCGTAACTCCGCACTGCAGCACAGGCAGGGTTAGATTGGTTGAAGGCATGTGTACCATCGGCGTGCATTATGCCTTAGTACACGGCGTCAACGTACCCCCACGCGGGCAATGGAGATGAAGTGTCCTGTCCACAACGCGGTTGCCGCAGGTGAGATTCGAACCGAGGACCTCTCGGCTTGCAGCCTGCACCTCAACCTACTGAGCCACTGCGCTCCCGGTGGATCTGATTTATACGACTAGATCCAGTATAAAGTTCTCATCATCATGATACTCACACAGTATCCTGAGACTTCGCCCCTACAAGTCAGTACGGTGGAGATTCATCGCCACAGAAAATGGCTGTTGGGAGCGGAGTCTCAGGGTGATGTTGTGTCATGGTTTCACATCACAGTGGCAGACGATGGTTTAAACATGTTTACTTGTTGGGATGTATTCATGGTGACTTTTGGAGATATGGTGATTAATTTCGTTACTATTGTTAACACATCCGTTCAGTTAAATATCAATATTAACGAGGTAAGGTAACTGTCCGATGGTGGCATTCCTTTCTGCTAAATAGATCGGACACTGGAGTTGGTATTGTTCAGCAGTTTCGATCGCACCACTTCTACAAGCTGCTGCAGGTGAGAGGTGATTGTTGTAGAGGTTGTCAGTAAGGTTGCTACAGGATAGGCACAGTCTGCAGTGGTATATTTGCGCTTTACGTGGTTTGTCATTGAAGAAAAAACTTGGTACGAGGAGCTTATTGTGGTTATTGAAACTTACTTAAATGGAAGTTATTAACGACAGATTTATTTACAGTTGTTTTGGATATACACATAGTCGAATATAGTGCTGGAAGAATCTGATTCACGGGCTAGTAAAAGAACAAGACGAAATATAAGAACATAACATTTTTTCGCTAATATCTTGTAACTCATTCTCATAGCGAATTAGAAGGAGCGTTAACCCTTTACCTAACATAAAAAGCAGACGACACTTGCAAAAAAAATTCTTGAATAACTAATTTTTTTCATTTTTTGTCTCAAAAACATAGGTTATGACCCCTCGTTGGAACGAGCTCGACGAGCTCGTTCCAACGAGGGGTCATAACCTATGTTTTTGAGACAAAAAATGAAAATATTTTGAAAATTAATTGGCGATTTTTGAGAATAGCGCTGGCCGGTTTTGGCCGTTACGTTGGGTAAAGGGTTAACATTTCACCTGGATATTTGAGGTGCACAAGAGCAGTTAAAATGTTGACTAAATAAATGAATGGAAAATGCCGAATATGGTTCTGGAAGAATCTTACCAGTAAAAGAACAAGAAGAAAAATAAGAACATATATACATTCCCTCTAATATCTTGTAACTCATTCTCATAGCGAATTAGGAGGAGCGTTAACATTTCACCTGGATATTTGAGGTGCACAAGAGCATTTAAAAGTTTGACTAAATAAATGAATGGACAAAACAAAATAATACAGAATTGTTTCGTCGAAATCTGGGATATAAAATCCCGACACAGATACTGGAAAATGTCGAATTCGAATATTAATAGCCGGGATGCTCGAGTCGAACCCTCCAAGAATCATCGTCGGTGTCCGATATCAGTTGAGTCAATAATATTATCACGTAAATCACTTCGTCGAATATCAGACTATTTTATTTTCTCCATTTCATTGAAAAAAGTAAGTTTTGTATGACAGACTCGGGAAGCTTGAATGAAAGAATGCAGTTTATAACTAAGAACGGTCTCTCAGTATTAGAAAGGGGGGGGGGGGATGACTCGCTGATAATGAAAATATGTCGTCCAAAACTCAATACTCAAAACTGCATTCCGAATATCGAATTCTCACACTGACCCTCGAATGACTCACACCAGACTTTCCAAGGAACACTGCCAGGTTCCGGCTTCATCAGTTGGGTCAAGTATCGAAGTCACACAATGGGAATGATATTTTGTTTATACAGAGAAATGCGAATAATATTCTGTTTATACAGATATGCAAATTTATTTTATTACAAACCATTGGACAGTGCATAGCACTCTCTTACAATCTGCAAAAAAACAAACTTTGAATAGTAGATTAAAGCGGTGGTGTCGGATTCAACTATCTCTGGAAAGAGGGAATAACAAACAAGGAGTGATATCGTTGAACACCCCTTTGCAATGTTTTATATTCAGTCAAATGCGTATAATATTTCGTTTATACATACATCCAAATTTGCTTTATTACAAATTACTGGAGAGTACATGGCACTCTCCAATAATTTGTAACAATGGAAACTTTGAATAGTAATCTTGGCGGTGAGGTCGGATTCAACTATCTCTGGAAAGAGGGAATAACAAACAATGACTGATTGATATCGTTCGTTGAACACCCCCGTATAATGTTTCGTATTCAATCAAATGCGAATAATATTTTGTTTACATATAAAATTTTTTTTATTACAATCCATCTGCGTGTGTATGTAGGCACGCCAGAGTAATTTGTAACAAAACAAACTTTGAATAGTAGATTTAGGCGGTGGGGTCGGATTCATCTATCTGCAAAGAGGGAATAACAAACAAGAACTGATATCGTTAAACACCTTGCAATGCGTTGTATTCAGGGAAACGCTAATATTTTTTTTTGTACAAATATACAAATTTGCTTTATTACAAATTATTACGGATTAATTTTTACAGCAATCACTACAATAAAAAACAAAAAAGCAAAAACAAAAGAAACATGAATATGCACGAATGAAAAATCACTTAACACTGTTTCCACACATTTGTTAAACAAGTTGCCTCACCCGCTGGCCTCACTGGCACATATCTCTGTGTGAAGACCTTATTGTGGGCGTATGGCCATCTAGTAGACTTGTGCATTGGTGTTATTAAAAGGAACTGAATTCAATTCCAGCCCTTACAACAATAACAACTAGCAAGCATTACAACCAGTTTCGGATACTGTTGTTTTAACCCATAGAGTCTAGGATTATTTTGTTATGATAATTACTTCCGTTTTAACAAGCTTACAGAAATAAAATAGCTTCACACTGTTAAATCTCAGTTCTCCAAAACAATAATTATAAGCAACCGATTCGATCTGTTAGGCCTAGAATATACGATGGATTTTTGACGTGTCGAATCTAATGTAGAAGAGTGGTCAGTTTTGGTTCTAAAGAGAACCTATATTTTTTGCAGTGTATCTCACTCTCCTTCCATTGAGATTTTCTCACAGCTTTCTTCTTCCTAGTCACAGTCGCCCCATCTTCTTCATGATCATCCTCATCTGATTCTGACATTTTACTTGCAATGCTAGTATGTCTGCAAATAGAGAATAGTGACATCAGTGAACAGTGGTATCAATTATAAACAGATGATTGATTGATTGGAGTTTAAGGACTATGTTACCCAAAATTGCAACCAAATATCACAGTGTCAAAAAACACAAATGAAATAATGTTTTTGTTAATGCTGTATGCCTTTGGGGTCGATGTAATGTGATGAACACCTACCTAAAAATAAAGAGTAAACAATTGAATTTTGAAGTCCAAAAATGACTTTTAATTATTTTATTTGAAAAACAGCCTCCAGCTGAATTGGGAAGGAAAATCTACAAACTGGTTAAACCAGAATATACAGTAAACATCCCGCTAGTGGACATTACCAACCAAATAATTTTCAGGAATATGTAAATTTTTTTAAAAATGAAAAGATTATATAGTATATTTTGCTCTCAGTGGAGATAATTAAAAAAAAAACAACCTCCTCAATGTTACAGATTCAGTACAGTTTTGATCAAAATGCACAGCTTTTAAAAAATATTGTGTTTTATTTCAAAACGCAGTTTAAGGGAATGAAGGGAAGATGGGCACGGAAAGATAAGAACACTTTATAAAAATCAGTGTTCAATTAAAGTTTATTTGTCAGTTCCAATTCCGGTAACTTTAAAAAAGGAGGAATGTTGACCAGTTCTGCATGAGTGGAACAGTTCTCATGTTTAGATGAAAGACTACCTTCTTTACTGGGACCCCAGTAATGATACATGCTTTTCTTTTGTTTCATCAAATCAACTATTCTCCATGACAATGTACATGTGTATTTGTTCAGGAGGTTGTGTTTTAGGTATTTATTCACTGTGAAGCAAAGTATACCTTCCATTCTTCTTATTGTGAAAAATATTTAGATAGTTTTTGAAATTAGTTTGTTGTTAATGTCCACGAGAGGGATGTTCGCTGAATATTTTGGTTTAACTGTTTTGTAGATTTGATAACCAAATTAGGCTGGAGCCTGTTTTCCAAATTCAAAAATTCAAAGTATTTTTTTGCGTTTCAAAATTATTTTTCTGTTTTTGATTTTTTGTTGTTTGTTTTTCTGTAGGTTGCTCTTCAACACTAACGTTGTGGTCACTCGAAGACGAACCTAAGTGTCGAGTTCTCTTCTTTATAACTCAAAAATGGTTCCAGCACAGTACCACTGTTGCATACTTATAGCCTATATTCTCCTAGATTCTTCCCCAGAAAAATGGCCGATTGATTGAAATTGTTTATGGTCACTTTCACTATTTTTACAACAGTCTGACACTCTGTCTTGTAGTAAGCTTGATCCAAAACCGGAGAATAGAAGCTCCAAGATTATTTCAAATGCATTCCCAATGAATTCTAACTGAGAAAAGAAACAACATTACTCCCGAACTACACTACACGGTTTAATATTCAAAATCATCCATTTTTAAAATTGGAACAACATCATTTTATAACATTTCCTTCTAAACTTAACCGCTCCTCAAAAATCGAACTAATACTTACATCCTGGTCCTCCATTTCCTCTCATCTCCATTTTGTTTTTCGCTTCGGTTCCGGCTATTGTAGCAAACCGGAAAACCGAACCGCAAGGCCCAGCAAATACCGACCGAACGGTTTTACTGTGTTTGTGTATAAACAACCTTACTGGGGGTGGAGTCGTGAGCAGGGATGTGGCGACAGGGGGGTGTGGGGGTGTCTCACCCCACCCCACCTCAGCTAGGAGTATTTGTTTTTCAATAGCTGGAAATTCCGAGGTCAAAAATCAAATAGTTGGAAATTCAATAAATTAACATTGTTCATGAAAAATATTAAAATTCCAACTAATGATGAGCAATTTTGATCTTTTATTTCCAACTGGAAACTTGAGTTTCAAATTTCCTACTCTAAAATTTCGACTCTGACATCAATCCGGTAAATTTTCTGACCCAGACACATTATAAATTTTTTCCGTTTCAGGACTAGTGAAAATTTTCAGAAGGGCTCATAACCCTTTACCCAACGCAGACGATTTCAAAATTCATTATTTTAAATATCATTTTTTTAAATTTTTTTAAAAAAATTTCAACAATGCCAAAGCCATATCATGTGACCCCTCTTTGGAACGAGCTCGTCGAGCTCGTTCCAAAGAGGGGTCACATGATATGGTTTTGTTGAAATTTTTCGAAAAATATTTTTTCAGCAGCTGTATTTGCACATTACGCGGGCAGATGCGAGCGATTCGTTGGGTAAAGGGTTAAAAGATATCACCCAGAGCTGCAGTGCAACCACCTATCGAAACCCCCACAGTTGGAATTTACACCGGTGGCACCCCCCTCCCCCTCCCAGCTGAAACCCTCTAGCCACATGCCTGATTCCACCAAGGGAGGGAACTGGAGCAGCGACCACTGTAGACTCTCGTCATGTAGTTTATCCGGCAGAGGGGCAAATACGTCGTGTCCTCGCGTCATATTTTCTCCCTTTTCTACTCGTGACGAGTCATTGAGCCGAACGGTTTTACTGTGTTTGTATATAAAAAACCTTACTGGGGGTGGTGTCATGGGGGGGGGGGGGCGGGGAATGGACTCTCGTCACTTAGTCTATCAGGCAAAGGGGCAAATCCGTCGTGTCCTCGTTGTCGCATTTTCCCCCTTATTGATCCGCCCACTGGACGAGACAGTAAGGGAGTAAATGTGACAATGAGAACACAACATAGTTTAGATCAACCTTATTCATTTGTTACCCTGATTTATGTTTCATACGTAATAGACTTAGCAACTGATCCAATAGAAGCCAGAGGAGAGTAGGACAGAACCCAATATAGACAGGGCCATTAAGACGAGTGGTGTCATCAAATCATTCGGATTTTAATAAGTTAATGGGCCCGAAGTGTTATTTTTTATCTGTTTTTAACACACAGAAAAAAACGAACTGAAACGTTTTGTTTTGCTGAAACCGAACTGAAACCGCATCTGAAAAATCTAAACCTCCCAGCTCTAAACCTAGGTATAAGTAATTGACAAATTTTGCATTTACGTTTTTTAAATTGGGACGTTTGAGTTGTGGATATGTCATGTTTCGTGGATAGAACAAGATTCACCTTGGAATACAATGGATAACATAGATATAAGTAATTGACTAATTTTACATTTAATTTTTTTTTAAATTGGGACGTTTGAGTTGTGGACACACCATGTTTCGATGGTAGAACAAGAGTCATTTGAAATACAGTGGATGACATAGGTATAAGTAACTGACTTATTTGGCATTTAAGTTTTTTTTTTTAAATTGGGACGTTTGGGTTGTGGACACATTCTGTTTCGCGGAAAGAACAAGAGTCATCTCCAAGAATAATGGATATCATTGGTACATGTAATTGACTAATTTTTGCTAACAAGCAATATGTACTATAACTTACTTGAATGTATTAAATGTTGTCATTCATGTTGTCCATGTATCTTTGTCAGCATCATTTCTCCAGCAAACCTGTTTTGTTATAACTCATTGTGAAGTCTTTCTTTGATGTGTAGAAGAATAATGTGAGGCGCTTATCACAACTCATTGGAAAACCTTTGTTTGTCAAAAATGTGTACACGAAGAGTGTGAGACCATTATAATAACTCCAAATTTTTTTGTACACTCCTTAATAAATTTTTCGAACGCCACCAGTTAATGGGTGTTTGGGAGCACCGTGGCTCAGTTGGTAGGGATGCAGGCTGCAAGCCGAGAGGTCCCCGGTTCGAATTCCATCTGCAGCAACCGCGTTGTGTCCTTGGTCAAGACACTTAATCCCAACTGCCGACGTGGTGGCACGGTGGCGTTGTATACTGTGGCGTACTGCACGTCGATGGTGCACTTGTCTTCAACCAAAGCTAATCCTTCTTGTGTGGAATTACTATGTTGAGGAGTCTGACAGTTGCTCGCCGTTGCTCGGTGGTTCTCTCCTCCTCCCTCCACCCATAAAACTGTCCGACACGAGGTGATCCTGGCTGTCGAAAGTGTCGTTAAAACCACAATACATAAATAAATAAATAAATAAATAAATAAATAAATAAATAAATAAATAAATAAATAAATAAATAAATAAATAAATAAATGGGTGTTTCTAGCCAAGGTAAGAACGTACAGGCACGAAAAGAATTGTTGGCAGTCAGTTGTGGGCTTTATAACGTAATGTGTTCAGTTCACCAGGAAGGAAGAAAGGAACACCGGCTATATTGTCTCCCAACAGTATACTCTTCCTGATTAATCTCTTGTAATACTAACCACAATGAAGCACCGGCTGCTTTAAATAAGGGATGGGTTTATTGGAAATATATTTATGTTAGTATTATACTGGATATGCGCTGTGAAATGAATACGATATCATGCCATTTAATTATTTAACCCGATCGGCGCTAGCCAAGACTCGCAGATTAAATAATTAAATCTCTTAATGTCTCCACCTCCAAGCCCACGTCTACCTAAAGAACGTAAATCATCGTAATCTGAAGCACTGTCCATACTGTTCAATCTTCTTCTGAGTAATTCCCACTCTCCGTCTCCTTGAAAGAAAGCTAATGTGTCTCTAGTGCTGAAAAAATCTCCCTCAAATGTTGTTAGTTTAAACAGTATTTATTGAAAAAAATGAATATCATGTTACATGCATACACATCATAAAACACAAAGAATGAACACAATAGTACAGGATACACATCACATAATATAACAGTAGACAAGTTTGAAACAAAATAGATGAGGGATTCGACGGAAAGATTTAAGCTTTTGTATGTCGTCTCCTCAAATGTTGTTACCAACTATCGTCCGATAACACTTATCAGTTGTATTGGTAAGATTTTTGAGAAGTGTGTCTTCAAACAATTGTGGAAATTCTTATCGATAACAATGTTTTGAGTCAATTCTAGTCAGGGCTCACACCTTGTGACTCCAATGTGCTCAACCAATTGATCTATATGACGAGTTCTGTAGATCCCTAGAGGAAGGTAAAAAGGTAAGGGTAGTCTTGTGTTACGTCAGTAAAGCCTTTGACAAAGTGCAGCACGCTGGTCTCACCCATAAACTCGACAAGATTGGTGTGTCCGGTGACCTTCCCACGTTTCTAAAATCATACCGTTCCAACAGGGCCCAACGGGTTGTCATAGCTTCTGAAACATCATCCTGGAAACCCATTTACTCTGGAGTCCCTCAGGGCAAATACTCTATCCAACAAGGGAGACGACTTCCAAAAGCTTATAGCTTACTGTTGAATCCCTTACATGTATTCTTTGATTCTGTTGTCTGTTAAATTGTATACTATTCATTTCGTGAGTTGTTCCTTTTTATCTGTTTGCATGATGTCTACAATTGACTCTTCCAGTAATTAAAATATTATTAAACTAAACTAATAATTAATCATACCCGTGAAATAACAAATATATTTTGACACACTATATTTATAATTACACTAAAGTAAAGTACAGGTGCTTATACTTTAACTAGTTTGATTCCCTGTATTAAACGTACAACATGGTGCAAGTGTACTTAAAAAGCACATGTCTCTCAACCACAAACAAATAAATGAGTTATGTATTCCAAAGCTTCGTCACATCTTCTGGACAACAGGTTACGTTATGGTTTAATATATGTATTCTTACCAGAGCTGTAATTGTGCAACACGGATTAACACAAGTGTCTCTCCCGGCATCCCTTTTCCGGCATACATTGATCCCAGGCACTGTCACTGTAGCAAAGACCAGCGAAATATTACAAGCCTTTAGATATGAGGGTACAGGATGGGGTTGGGGGTTGGTACTGAGCACTCGATAACACATATTCCTCATCATCCATTTTTCTATTAGGCTTTTTTCCGTCTGGTTTGAACACATTTGTTGATTTTTATACATTCTTGCCATAAGAAAAACAACAATTCAGCCAGCAACATGAGAACTGCCCCCACAGGTTGAGATTTCATGATAAAATACTCAGGTTGAGATTTCATGATAAAATACTCTTCAGTTAGTCATACCAT
Source organism: Pictodentalium vernedei (assembly GCA_031216915.1). Classification (NCBI taxonomy): domain Eukaryota; kingdom Metazoa; phylum Mollusca; class Scaphopoda; order Dentaliida; family Dentaliidae; genus Pictodentalium; species Pictodentalium vernedei. The sequence continues at coordinate 513,229,172 of CM062294.1, read as the reverse complement.
GGGTGAGTACGAATAATACAATGAAATTTTTCGGTCGAACAAATATTTCATCTTAAGAGGATATTCTAAATTTTTAAAATGAACAAAATGACCCAAGACCAATATAGAAAAGTCAGGTGAAGTGTAACAGCATCAATTAAGTTCTCAAAAATCGTCATTCAGTTATCGATACTTTTTTCAATTTTTGTTTCAAAAGCATAGTTTATGACCACTGATTGGAACAAGCTCAATGAGCTCGTCCAATGAGGGGTTATAATCTATAGTTTTGACGCAAACAAATGGAAAAAATTAAATTATTCAAGACTAACAAAGGCTAGTCTTCCCTTTCAGAGCAAGAGGTGTATGTATATCTACAGTACAAGATTATACCTACACCATTGGGTGTTCATCAGCCTGCTGATGCATGCCGTAGGATCTGTTATGAGCATCGATGCAGAGAAATAGATAGCGTTTCTTCATAATTATTAACCAAAAACCTCCACTGACCACGGGGGACCCCAGACAGGCTTTGGTCCATCCTATGTGAAAATGGTAATGCTGATAACCATTCTGGCTCATTTTGGATGATCCAAATTTATTTTGCAGCGCATGCGCTATCTGCCCATCACAAATGGAAATATAAAAAAACGGAATGGAACTCAGCAAAGCATCTGGTAAACATGGAGCGCGGTGGAGTTGCGGTAACCGGTTCTCGTCAGATCACCCAAGTTAAGCAACGTCGAGCCCGCCTAGTCACTGTGTGGGTGACCGTCTGAGCGATCGATTCGGCAAGGCACTTCACCCCGATTGTCCACATGGGGGCACGCTGACGCCGTGTACTAAGGCGTACTGCACGCCGATGGTGCGCGTGTCTTCAACCAATCTAACCCAGCTTCTGCTGCAGTGCGGAGTTACGATGTTGGGGACCTGGCAGCTGCTCGTCGTTTCTCGATGGTTCTCTCCGGGTACTACGGCTTCCTCCACCGGTACAACTGTCACCGACACGATATGACCCTGGCTGTTAAAGCGTCGTTAAACCTTTATAAATAAATTATGTAACAGGTTTCACTGGTTAGATAGCTCTGAGGGATAAACTTGTTTGAGATTTACAGGGAGTGAATCTACAAAAAAATGGAGGGGTATCGGTCGAGGTAATAGAAGGTAATTTACCACCCAGCCCGAGGCTTAATACAAGTCAATAGTCAACAAAAGAATGAAAACACATTTCAACAACACAACAATAATATTTAATTATTGTATTGTTCAATTAATACTTTTATACTTTAAAAATAAATATAGTTCAAACTAATATTGAAGCAGCTGGTTAACATAATTCAAAACCATGTGCTTAGGTAAATTAAATTTTAAATATCTGTCCTTGGTCAACATTTAGATAATTATAGGAAACTTCCCCATGGCACAGAAGAACAGATGGGCGGGCCTGTTTACCGTAAATAATAGGAAACACGGAATTTCAGACATCGAGCTTCAATATGGGTTACGCAATGACTGCATTTATATATACATTGCCGTATATATATACACACGGAGTTGTAAACGTAATATATGCTCTTGGCCTCGTACATTGATTAAATCATTCAGAATTTACAGGAGGTTACTAGTAACATTTCGATTCATGGCGTTTGATTTTGCAAAGAAATTTGTTGTGCAGAGCAGGGATCTTCACAAAGCGGTGATATGATTCGCAATACAAAACACTGCTACATACCGTTTCCTGTACATAGTGCAACAAACTCTTGAAATCCTATCTTCTAAAGAGTGGGTGTCGAAAGTTAGACGGAACAAGTTGCCTTTATGGATGAGTGCTCAAAATGTTAATCTACACAATTCAAACATACATCTTACCCTCAACCCCCCCCCCCCCCACCCCCCCTCCCCCACGTTAAAGCTGTGGAATATCGAAATGCAAGTAAGTGTATTGTTTGAAAACAGATTTGCCTATCTGGCTGTTACATATTGACAACTTTAATGTTGCAATCTGTCACTGTAACTCGCAACCAGTTGCGGCACTCTCAATCAGTGTCAACGATATTCCCGAACGTTTCCAAGGGTTTATAAGCTTTGGTCGAAGTAATCGATTAAACTGCAAAGGTCTGTGGTTTCATTTGAGTCGTTGTTACTGGTAATTGCAGCAGTTGACTACGCCGCGTAATATACATAGAATAATCTGTCTGCAATAATAAACGAAAACCTACCTTGAATTAATCATAATCTCTGTCATTTAACTGTTACTGCCCCACTACCATCAGAGGGGTGTGTGTGAACAGTCAGAGGCGGCGAAAGCTCCAAAAAGTGGGGCTCGTGCCTTTCTGGGTGCCGCAAGGGTGTTGGATGGAAAAATTTTTTTTTTCGGATGGTGGGGGAGGTCAATGGTGGTGGGCCGGTGTAGTCATGCAAAATATATAATTTTATATACGCTACCCCTCACATGTGTTCTCTACCTATGTAAAACACTAACCTCAGCGACCTCAACCTGCCATTACTTTGTAATATTGGATATTGACTGGTCGATATTGAATCGTGTGGCATTAGCTGTCTTTGTGCAGCATCGGCCGTCTTCGGGTGTACCACAGACTAGGGATTTATTTTTTCATTTTTGATTAAGAGTAGCATGCGTCTTTACATATCTCACCTTTTGGTACACACTACAACCTATATGGCGTCCACTAAATTCGCATACTTGGGACTGAATTGAATTGAACTAGTTCTTTGCCATTGAATACATAGAGGATATCTACGCAAGCGCTCGTGAAAAATAAAACTTTCCGGTCCACATTCATGAGATAATTCTCGATATTCACTAAAATAGCATAGGTTTTCTATTTATCATATGGCACGTGACATTTTACTACGCAACATTCAGCCCAATTCGACTGCAAAAAGTTTCAAGACAATAACAAAGATCTGCTGTTCGTTTCTTCAAGGCGACGTTCAAGGCGACGCCATGCGCCGAAGGGTGACGTTATTAAGGAAGCTAGTGAGGGATATTTCCCGATATCCATCGAGTCGGAATATCTTTTAGATGATTTGCAATAATTTACAGGCTAGCATATAATAAAAAATTATATTTTACAAAATCACAGTGTAAAAGTGAAAGTTAAAAGAAATACGGTACATCTGAATCGAATGGGAATGGATGCATAAATGAGATATTATTGTGGTTATATTAACGCATTTTACGGGTTGAATTCCGTCAGTACGAACTGAGAGATAGTCCCCCGACATAGCGATAGATACAAAACCCAACAAACAAAGTGAATATTATTTGCGCGTTATTAAAGAATTGAATTCATCTTTGAAGAGGGACCTGTTTTTTAGAATTTACTTTGGTATGAATGTTCTCAATTATAAAAATTAAAAATTAGCCAGGTTTCGGAGAAGCATTGAGGAAATCATATGAATAATGAAGTAGAGGAACGGGAATCATGTATGAATTTTAACTGCATTCTGACATTCGTATCATTCGCCCGTTTTTTGTATCACACAGAGAAACATAATCTACGGTACTACCAGCCATCATAGAAGACTCTCGATCATACGTAAATCCAAGAAAATTTTTGTAATGGCGGATATGACGGCGACGTAGATTTTTCGGTTCACTTTGCAGCGAGAGATGGGAGGTTGAAACTTGACGATCGTAACTTATTTTACCATAAAATGATTGTGCCTTCCTTCGGGAACTGATGGAACCTGTTTTTGTGAGTTTTATTCTCGTCGTTGATACTTTAATGTACAGATATGTTTGTGAGCCTGTTCCGGATTCCCCATTTTCGTGTTCTGATGGAGACTTGAGTACTACTCCTTGTTAAAACAAGTTCGCACATTGGGATTGAGTATCTGTGTCTATTAAAATGAATCAGTATTTCTAACAATCCTAATAATCAGTCTGCGTCTAGAAAGAAATTTCACAATTTTAAAAACAATCGGTAATTGACAAACTCCAAGTGTTCATTTTATGGAACTTCTAATTCAAGCAGTACCTGTTTGTTTTGGTAATAGCTGTACTGATTGTTTCCACTGGTGTTGATACTCTGTTGATGCTTTGTTGTATTATCGATCGGTTGTTGTGCCAACCTCAAGCGTGACTTCAACTCTAACTGTACCAAAATCACTCACACCCAAAACATTTCGTGTGATCCATGAAAGGAGCTTAGATATCTAATCGACTGTATTCTGCTCAGTAACAAAGTTCAAGTCAATTCGATTGAAAGACTAAATTCACAAGATAAACGGAATCGTCCCCGAGACGAGAGCGCAACATCTGTTGACCTGGCACTGAAAAAATTGAAAGAAAGTTCACTTTCGCAATCAGAGTCTGATAGTTCTATTCAAACTTTCTCCAGTTCTGACATTGATCCCGCAGTCCCAGTAAATTTTTCCCAAGATATCATGGCCTCAGGTGCTCCGTGCGTGACATCAACGCCCAAACCAGGAAATCCAGAATCCGAGACTGTGAATGTGTTTCTCATGGCTTTTAAGGACCCCTCAGTCCAAGCCATTTTAAAAGACCTCATAAGCTCAGCCATAACAGACAGCATAAGTCACTTTCAAAAACGGGTAGAAGTTCTAGAAAATATCGTCCAAAAAAAAACAAATACTATTTACCGGCTTCAAAACGAAATTGATGACTTAAAGCAATATGGTATGCGTAATTCTCTCAGACTATCAGGTATCCAAGAATCACCAAGTGAAAAGACTGACGATCTCGTCCTAGATCTGGCAAAAACCATGGGGGTACCCTTGGCCCTAGATGAAATTGAGAGGAGTCATCCTTCAGGACCCCAGGGCATAAACAAAAATAACAGGACTATTCTAGTAAAGTTCACTAGCTACCGTGTTTGAGACCGTTTTTTAGGGGACGTCGTTTACTCAGAACTTCTCAAAAGACTAAGAACGTGTATATTAACGAGAATTTGACGACGACTCGAGCTCTCCTGACCCGTAGGGGGAGATTGATGGTGAAGGACAAAAAGATCGCTAGCACATGGACTCACGACGGAGTTATTTTTCTGAAATTTCATGACGACTCCGTCAGACGAATCACAAACGAAGAAGAAATGACTTCTGTAGAGGAGGAGAGAGTCAAGCTTCAAATGACGACCCGTAACTCCCAAACTTTCTCAAGTATACAATAACAGCCCTTTTCGTATCAAACCAACCCACATTCAGTCAGATAATGACTAGTTTGGAGTAATGCCTTATTCATAGACCCAGCCCAATCGCTCGGACAATGCCCTGTGGCCCACACTGGAGTGTGTTCTTCGAGCATGTTCCAGTGGGGGACATCAGGGCGTGGCTTGTCGGGGAGATTTTCGTATCACACCAACCCATATTCAGTCAGATAATGACCAGTTTGGAATAATCCTTGCTCATAGACCTAGCTCAATCGCTCGGACTGTGCCCTGCGGCCCACACTGGGGTGTGTTCATCGAGCAAGTTCCAGTGGGGACATCAAGGTGTGGCTTGACGGAGGAGATTACAATATTCAGGCCTCTGTGAATGAGCATTGGCTTTGCTGCTGGCTGATTATGATAATTAAAGGACCATAAAACCAACTCATACCCTATCAGTAATTGACCTGCATACAATAAGGCATTGTTTACCGACCCAGCCGAGCCGACTTGAAACTTTATTCAAAACTGCAATCGGTACTGTCTCGTGTCACCTGCATACAATAAGGCATTGTTTACCGACCCAGCCGATCCCACTTGAAACTTATTCAAAACTGCAATCAGTACCGTGTCTCGTGTCACCACACTGGAGTAAGTTCAGGCAGCGCGTCCATATATTATTTTCGAATAGTTACTAAGAATAAACGCGGAGGGCCACCTGATGTGTCACATTTCAACATGTGGGCAATGTGTCACAATTCAACATGTGGGCATATGGGTGTGTGGACTGGGCTGTGATTACTTATGTACGGCTGAATTCGAGCCTGGTGCTCAAATGTTTTTGCCATGTTAAAAGCTATGAAAATGTGCTTCATTCTGTACTTGCCTACATTATGTAGCTCCCCACCTGACTCGGGAGTGTCTTGGTTGGGGTATGCCTTGACCAGAATATTTTTGAGCCCGATGGGCACTTCAACACTTGAACCCCACAGCTCGATTTGCTACTAACATTTCTCGTAACCCCCCCCCCCCTCCCCCTTTTAATCTGGAAGTGACTTACGGTCTTATAATTGTACAAGGATCTGACGCGAGTAATGCTTTGTTCCATATATTTCAACATGTGGGCGTATGAGTGTGTGGGCTGGACTGTGGGAATTTATGTTTGGTTAGAATTGCGCGTCCATATAATTTTCTCGAACAGTAACTCAGTATATACTCGGAGGGCACCCTGATGTGTCCTAATTATCTCTTCATGTGGGCATATGAGTGTGTGGACGGGGCTGTGGGTATTTATGTATGGTTGGATTTGACACTAATGATCAAGTATTCTTGTCATATAAACGTGACGAAAATGTGTTTTGTCATGTACCTGCCAACTTTTCGTACCTACCCACCTGTCTCATGAGTGTCTTGTCCGGGGTATGTCTGGAGACCTGCCTTGACCATGACATTTCTTGAACCCGATGGGCACTTAGACACTTGAAGACTCCAGCTAGATTTGCTTCTAAAATTTTCTCGTACCTCCCCCCCCCCCCCACACACACACCTTCCCATTATAATTTGACCTACGTTCCTGCAAATGTATAAAGACCTGACATGAGTAATGCTTGTTCATAGTCCCAGCCCACTCTCTCTGATTGTGCCCTGCCCACATATATATCTACATGTCCATCTGACTATGAAGTGTCTTGGTCGGGGTATGTCTGGAGACCTGCCTTGAACTGGACATTTTTTAGCCCGATGGGCACTTCGACATTCGAACGCCACAGTTAGATTTGCTTCTATAATTTTCCCAACCCCCCCCCCCCAACCCCCCAATTATCAACTGGAAGTGTCCTCCATTCGTACAATTATACAGGATACTGCCCTGAGTAATGTTTTGCTCATATACTCGGCCCACTCTCTCGGACTGTGCCCTGCGACCCACACTGGGGCGTGCGCATCAATATGTAAACCGAAAAAATGCATATATGATGCTAAGACTGGAATGAGATTTATCCTGTATATAATATAAATTGATCCCAGATGTATTTTTGTGATTTGGGTTTTAAGGTAATTATGTATAATTCTGTTTATTTTTCTTGAGTTGAACTCCATTGTAAAGCGATAGGCCACCAGACAGCAAGTTATACTTTTGCAAATAATATTTTTCAACTCACACATATTACCATATTCTCTATTACCATAGGGAGAAAAATAGAGGGAAAAATGCATACATGATGCTAAGACTGGAATGAGATTTATCCTGTATATAATATAAATTGATTCCAGGTGTATTTTTGTGATTTGGGTTTTAAGGTAATTATGTATGATTCTGTTTATTTTTCTTGAGTTGAACTCCACTGTAAGGCGATAGGCCACCAGACAGCAAGTAATACTTTTGCAAATGATATTTTTCAGCTCACTCATATTACCATATTCTCTATTACCATATTCTTTATGAATGTTAAGCATGCCCTGGGCTCCTGTGAAGATTCGAGATTCTGTTCGTAACTCGATTCAAAAGTCAATGTTCGTTTCGATTCGACTCGAAATAGGAAATTCGGATGTTTTCGAATATACTTCGGCCATAACCGTGGCTGTTTGCAGATCTGTAATTGATTACATTGTTTTATATTGGGTATTGAACTGGGTGGAGACGTGGTTGACTTGTAGAGGTGACGGTGTTTGTAGTGATGTAGCTTCAACTGTTGGGCAGTTGTTGCTGCATTGCTACAAACGCTGTTGCTGTTACAATTGTCCATTTTGACTAGTGCATTACGGCTAGTGGCCATTTGTGAAGAGCTCTGAATTTTGAAAAGTTATACAGCTGTTTCAACATCGGTGGATGGTTTGTTCCGCGGCCATTTGTGAAGAGTTCTAAATTTTGAAAAGTTATACATATGTTTCAACATCGGTGGATGGTTTGTTCCGCACCATGATCTCATCATTTTTTGTTGAATATTGTTCTGATCGATCACAGTTATTGGATGCGTCGTCTGGGGCAGCGGCTCTCTAGGTGACTATCCCCTGATTCTTAAACAAGCAGAACGTCCCCTGATGTCCAGTGTGTTCTATGTGACAGTAGGCACATTGAAAATCAGGGGACGAGACGTAGAGCAGGTTTTATTTTATAAGCGCATTTATGAAGCTACAAGGTCAATGATTCGGATGGTTTCACTCTGAGGTTGGTATGTTGATCTGTGTCTCAGTTTATGGTGTGGGGTGGTGAAGCGAGGGATGCACTTTGCGTGACTGTGTGGCTTTTGATAATCGAGGTTGTTATTATGGAAAAGAACCTTTCTTTGGGAGGCGTATCCATTAACTGTGTCTCGGTTCGAATTTTGATACAAAGTTTGATTTCGCAATTCGTTTTATTTCCACTAGATTTGATGTCTGAGTCGATCATGGTCGGCATTACACAGGTCCCTACCATGCCCTTATTCTTTCTTTTTTTCTGGACGGCATTTTTGCTTTTGTCTTTTTTAATTGCTGCCATTCGGCAGGGGGTTTCTCCTCCTCCACATGCTGGACGACTATGGAGTGGCTGGGACATCGGGCATTAATTATCGATGTTCAATTTGTCTCATCCTAAGGTTTCTTCCTTGCCTTTCGGTAATTTTCGTTAATCCCCCCCCCCCCCTCATTTTTCTCACTCAGTCTTTCTAATTAGTTGTTTTCTTCTTTCACTCTCTCTCTCTCTCTCTCTCTCTCTCTCTCCCTTCTCCTTTTCATTATCCTCCCCTTTCATGCGAGGAAGAATGTCGATTTACTTGGGATGCAGCACAATTGATGAGTCCCCTGATGTACGTTATGCTAAGCGCTACTGTACGGGACGATACATCGACTTTTGTTAATGCAGATGTTCCAAATATTGCTTGAGGTAACTTACAAAACATTAATAAGAATGTTCCATTGAGGATTTTTGACACTTATGCGGCAAAACTTAGGAAAGTATTTTTATTATCAAATGTTGATATATACTATTATTTTTAGTACAATGTATTACAGCCCGCTCATAATATTAAATTCTCTTCTCAAGTTGATCATGCCCCTATTACCTCCTTCTTGGTTATAATTGTATCTAGTATTATATATTGCAGTACACTCAGAATGCTAAATTATCTTTTGAAGATAAACATGCATCTATTACATACTATTGCATTATTTATTATCTTAGTATTATATATTGCAGCCCCACTCATAATAGTCAATTCTTTTTTGAGTGTGTCCCATTACCGGCGATTGGATGTTTCGAGAAATGGTGGCAATCGTGAACTATTTATAGTGATAACAAGTCGAATTAAGCGAATCACAGACTACAAGCAATTAGTTACAGTTCCATATTTCGCCTTTTTTATAATTTGACTCTGTTAGGGTAATTGTGACATCAACTGTCATGTTCACCTGTCGGATTCTAAGGTTTGCCTTTTGCACTTTTGACAACTATTCCACCTCATTGAGTCTTTCTTGAGACGTACAGCCAATCGGAGCCAAACACTGACTACTAAAAATGTAGACGTTCCATGTGCTGCTCGAGATGGGACGCTGCACTTGACGGAGGCCTGCATGTGTTTGGCGAGAGTGTGTTATACCAAACACATTCTTGCCAGGTATGTATGGGTCCCTCGTCTTGGATGGCACTTTATCTCGAGTAGTACTGTGGTGCATATAGTATTATAGCTTTCAGGAGACGTTATTGCGCATTACACTAACCACCTACCATATGGGATCTTACTGAGATACTCATAAAGTTATTAGAGTTTGAACAGTCAGTTCTAATCTAATCCTCCTTCCCTTGCTGCAGACGCCGATTCTATTACTACTTAATAATAATGACACACTTGGTGTTCCTTATTTTTGTATATATGTTTTATTATGTCCTATTCATGTTGTTTCATTATACGTCTTTACAGAAGCTCAGAACATTCTCAACCCCAGTTATAATTACATGTTATCATTTCTCTGCCAAGTTTGTTTGTATTAAAAAACCTACAGAAATTGAAATCGGCTGCTCACTACTGGTACACACTGGCCCTGTCTACATACAAGAGTCCCCCCTCCAACTAAAATCCCAAGTGGTAAAACTAAAAAATGATTGATATACAGTTATACAGAATACGGGTAGGACTCTTTCACCACAAGGCTTGTAGGCGTGTACCCGCGAATATACGACTTGATCTCAAGTGTTTTCTGATGTTGAATTTATTATTGAAATTTGAAACGGCAGGTATTACTATAATGTTACTATTACATCATGTAGTACTTGTGTACCCAGAAGACCAACACAGTTTCTATATGTCTAGGTTTTTTGATCCCATTTTTAAGATTAACAAATTCAAAGTGGTACATCTGGGTATCGAGAGTCCGGCCTTCATTTTACTGCCTTGGATTCCTTTGCGTCTTTACATGTGTGGTGACATTGAATTAAACCCCGGTCCATCCCCTCCTTCGGATGTCGTTCATTATAATAATGCTAATTTTACGAACCTAAGTATCTGCCACCTGAACATACAACGTCTCAAACCTAAAATCGATATCCTCCAATGTGAAATGTCTGACCGTGATGTATGTGCGTTCACTGAAACATGGCTAACCTCCTTGGACAATAATATTGAAATCCAGCTAAATGGATATCAGGAACCAATTAGAAAAGATCGCTGCACTAGAGGCGGTGGGGTGACAGTTTTTATTAAATCAGATGTAATGTTCAAACACAGGAATGACCTGGACACCCCTCTACTAGAGTGTCTGTGGGTTGAAATAGAAACACTTTGCGGTCCAATTCTCTTAGGTGTCTTCTATCGGCCACCAGGTGCCGACGCTGCTATCTGGGATTGGATATATGATTCAATTGACAAGGCTAAAGACACGGGCATTCATAATATAGTTGTTACTGGGGATTTTAATGACAACCAGAATATTAACTCCAATAAATTCAAAGATTTAATTCAGGCTTTCAATTTGAGATAATTGATTACAGAGCCAACGTTTTTTACTGAACATAGTTCTACCATTTTGGACTTAATTGCGGTAACAGACTCTCTCCAGGTCATATCCAGTGGTGTCCTTGATCCATTTATTCCTGACCTGACGCGATATCATTGCCCTGTGTATACTAACTTCAACTTGAAAAAACATGCTCGTAAACATGCCAAGCGACTTATCTGGTTGTATAACGAGACGAACTATGCCGAACTAAATAATGCTGTACGAGAAGAATCCCAGAATCTCATAACTCCTAACGACTCTATTGATGCTGTTATTGAAACTTTTACGTCCAAATTGCTTAGTTTAGCTGGAAAATATATTCCCAACAAAACTATTACTGTGAGAAAAGACGAACCTAAATGGATGCATAACAAATTAAGACTCCTAATTAGGCAACGTAAACGACTATATCGCTCTGCAAAGCGATCAGACCATCCCAATGCATGGGCAAAATACCGCGCTAAACGCAACGAAGTCGTGACTAATATCAGGAAGTCTAAAGCTGATTATTTTTCGCGAATTCAGAATACTCTAGATAATCCAAGGACCCAGTCATCTGAATGGTGGAAAACATTAAAAACGTTTATGGGTGGCAAGTCGCCTGATATCCCAAGCTTATTGTACAATAACACCCAACTCTCACTCGACCTAGAAAAGGCTGAAGCATTTAACGACTACTTCAGTGCTATATCAACCATTGATGACTCCCAGGCTACCATGCCCACTAGGTGCTTCGAATCCCGTCCAACTCTCAATAATATTATATTAAACGCTAGGGATGTCTTTGATTCTCTAAAATCAATGAAGGCCAATAAAGCTTGTGGCCCTGATGCTATAAATCCCCGATTGCTTAAGGAGTGTTCGTCATTATTGTGTGATCCTCTGTCTGATCTCTTCAACTAATTACTGGAACAGTCGTATTTTCCGGGCGTGTGGAAAAGAGCAAATGTGTTTCCGGTTTTGAAGAAAGATCCCCCAAATTTAATATCTAATTATCGTCCCATTTCTCTACTAAGCTGCCTTGGAAAAGTCTTTGAAAAATGTATATTCAAGAAGATCTGGGATTTCTTCAACGCAAATAACTTATTAAACCACTACCAGTCTGGATTCACGCCACGTGACTCAACTGTTCTCCAGCTCACTGATATTTATGATACTTTTAGCTCAGCTCTAGACGAAGGCAAGGAAATCCGCGTTGTATTTTGTGATATTAGTAAGGCTTTTGACAAAGTTTGGCACAAAGGCCTCTTGGATAAAATCGAAAAAATTGGAATTACTGGCAAACTGTTAACATTTCTTGAATCCTACCTATAACCAACTCCTTTTCGTCTACTTGGAAAAGTATCAATTCAGGTCTCCCACAGGGATCTGTTCTTGGTCCTCTCTTATTTTTAATATACATCAACGACATCACGGCAAATGTGACCAGTAGTATTAGGTTATTTGCTGATGACACTACACTCTACTTGATTGTAAAGGACCCCAACCAAACGTCACTTATATTGAATAGGGATATTGCAAATATCGAAGAATGGGCTCGAATTTGGCTTGTTGATTTCAATCCTTCGAAAACAGAAATTTTATTAATTTCGCGTAAAACAAGCCGTGTTCCTCATCCGACATTACTAATGTCCAACGAACAAATAAAAGAAGTCCCCAACCATAAACATTCAGGAATTGTTTTTAACCAATAAGGTACCTGGACAAATCATATCGATCATATTAGTGCTAAAGCTTGGAGACGCATTGACCTCATCCGTAAAAATAAATTCAATCTTGATCGAAGTACATTAGAAAAACTTTATTTTGCATTTATCCGTCCCCTTTTAGAATATGCCGACACCGTCTGGGATAATTGTACAAATAAGGAAGTAGATGAACTTGAGAAAATACAAATTTCAGCTGCAAGAATTGTTACTGGTGCAACAAAAAGTGCCAGCAAAGAATCCTTGTATATTGAAACAGGTTGGGAAAAATTGGAATCTCGACGGAAAAAACACAAACTTGTCCAGTTCTTTAAAATGTACCATAATTTAACCCCACAATTTATTTCCAGCCGAATTCCTCCGTTCATTTCAGAAGTGCAATCATATAGCCTTCGATCTAATCAAAATATTCGAGTACTCTTTTGTCGTACGACATCTCATCAAATGTCATTTTTCCCAGCGACATCAGAACTCTGGAATGATATTCCACAACCAATAAGGGAAAATCATTCAATTATGAACTTCAAAAGATATCTCAATCGAAATAATCGACGTCCTCCCAACTTTTATAAAAAAATCTAAATCTCGAAAAGCTCAAATCTTTCATTGTAGACTCCGGCTTCAATGTAGTAATCTGAACGACCACCTCTATATGCACAACCTGGTTATTTCGCCTTTATGTGCATGTGGAGACCGTGAAACTACAGACCACTTTTTGTTAGAATGTCCAATATATAACATAATAAGGACTGAAACTATTGGAACCCTGGCGTGCTTCATAGATAGTGATATTCTCCTGTATGGATCTGAGTTTTATGATGACTTCATTAACAGAAGTATATTTAAAACTGTCCAGTCATACATTCTGAAAACAGAGCGTTTCAAATAAGATCAGGAATTCTACAAGGCACACAATACTCTATCACTTTCAGGCCTCAAACCCTAGACAGGTCGGCGTGGATACCAAGTGTGAGCAGTCCGAATCAATCAAATGGACACATTTAATCTGAAGAGAATTACTCACTGAATTAACAAAGTTCTGATGCTCTTTTTTTTTTTTTTTTTTTGTTGTTGTTTCTGTTTCTCGTTTGCAATCTCTCTCTCTCTCTCTCTCTCTGTCTCTCTCTCCCTCTCTCTCTCTCTCTCTCTCTCTCCAGTTTCTTCTTTATTCTCCAACCCAATAGCAATCTTTTGTTCTATTTCTATAAATGTATATCACTTTCCCTGTTATTCCTACTCAGGGACGTGGCTAGAGGTTTCCGTTTGAGGGAATGGGTGTAGGGTAGTGAATTTCGGGCTGGGGAGGGTCCGGGAGGGGAAACATCCCCGGTCCCTCCCCATAGATGGAAATTCACATCAGAGAAACAATTTGAAAATGAAGCCATGAAAATGGGCATAAAATTGATTCTAGTAACTGGAATGCCAACATATTTATGATAGAATTATCAGGTTACTAATTGGTATTATTCTGGGAATTGAATATGTGTTGAACAAATGCTCAAGCTCAGAACTCTAATCATCTTGGAAGTGTGAATAATGAAATTAACTCAGGATAACGATTTTACATGAAGAGATTTTCTTGAAGTGCTTTCCGATGTTTTTTACAATAAATAAACATACAATAGAATCCTCGTACCGATTCGATTGTGAATGATGGAATTAACTCAGGATTCTACACGGCACACGGCGTGATTTTCTTGAAATGCATTTCGACTTTTGAGAAAAGTAAACGTACTATAGAAAACTCATACCAATATCATACATACCTTTGAAGCTCGACATTACGTACGCTGTATTTGTAGATAGTACCAGATGGAATTTTTGCTGATTTGAATTCGGGTTGGAATTTTGGGAGGTAAATGAGACATCAGCATTAAGAAAGAAGCTCTAAAATCCAGATAGGTAGAATTTCCAACTATTCATGATTTGCCCTACAAATTTCCAACTGTAGAAAATTTTTATCAGGATTGGGTGGGGTTCCCCCCCCCCCCCCCCCCCCCCGCCGCCACGTCCCTGCTCCTGCTTCATTCAGACACCTTCTCATTTTCTTCTTTTTGATCTCCTTTAAATCTGTTTGTGTGTTTTTACCAAGTTAACTGTAAAACGCCGCCACATTTGCCAAAAATGTGAAATATATTTATAGTGTTGAAACAGCTTAACATAAGCTTTTAGCTTTTTGTTGAATCCACAAATATGTATTCTATGTATTATTGTATAATAATGCAACTTGGAAATAAATAATGTTTAAACTAAATCATATGAATAATGAATTAAAATAACCGGAATCATGTATGAATTTTAACTGCATTCTGACATTCGTATTATTCGCCCGTTTTTGTATCACACAGAGGAACATCATCTACGATACAACCTGCCATCATAGAAGACTCTCGATCATACGTAAAACCAAGAAAATTTAATTCAAACTTGCGAAAATTGGAAATTGGCTAGTTTCGGCTTAACATGTCATTCAACTTCATTTCGTTAGCAATACAATACAATACAATACAATATATTATTATATTATGTATATTATGTATTATTGTATGTCATTCAATTTCATTTCGTTAGCTGAAACATAACAAATACCACGCATTCACACTATTTCAATAGCACGGCTATAATGTTGTTGATTGGTAACACGAACGCCCATAATCAAAATCAGAACAACAGTTCAGTTCAGTTCTTTATCGACTCAAATCACCGCAGTGACACAAGAGTTTACAATGCACACTCTTCGAAGTAAATTAATTACACTGACATGGTGGGGCAATTCTACATTTTGGAAAAAAAAACTTATATTTTATTTGGATATAGAGAAATTATATGAGCTAAGATATGAGATAAGATTTGAGACAAGATTGGGGAAAATGTCAATTTGAACAGCTTGCCACACACGACCACCGGCGGGCAACACCAGGGCTGGCAAGATAATAAGTTTTAGGTTTATACTGACATTTCCATCCGCAGCCCAATCCAGGCAACACCGACCCGTAGCCAGGAGCAGCGAAAAATTCAAGCTGACATTATTTAATCCCCCACTTAGGGGGCTAGAACTGGACCCCCACCCTTTCAATCCTAATACTAGTAGTCACCATTATGGATGAAGACTGGTCCAAAAAGCTAATAAATGGTAGACTTTCTGCCATTCCACCTTCTTGAGACACAACACAGCCTATGGCCCCTCAACGCAAAGAGCTCAATCAGGTCGTTGCAATGAAGGGACAGAAGCAATGTCGATACGTTGAACTATAGAACTTCAACCGAACCTATCTGAACACCATCAACATTTCTTTGAATAACTCTTCTCATAAATGAATAAGTATTTAATGATTTTGAAGACATTTTACTACTCTGATATGTTTACTGCAATGTGACCACCCAGCATTAGTATAATTATGTGTTATTTTCTAATTTGTTTAACTGTTGACATGGCTGATTTCGCGTGAAAAGTCATTAAAACTGGCGGATATCCGGAAATAGTGCGCGCATAGATCGTCATGTTTCTTTAATATTGTGCGCACAATGGCGGCTATTAATGACAGGTTAACGTAAGATGAGGATATTTTGGGGTTACTTCTTTAGTATTCCAACCGCTTCGGAAGCGGTTGGAATACTAAAGGAGTAGCCCCAAAATGCGTATGAGAGAGGTAATTTTTCAAACATTTTTTTTTTTTTGGGGGGGGGGGGGGGCAGGGCCGGATTTACGAACGGGCAGACTGGGCGGACGCCCAGGGCCCCCATATTTGTAGGGATCCCCAAATTAAAGTTCGTCCTTCGAGGAACATAATATGACAAAATTCCCTACCGAATTGCCAAACGATTTGACAATTTGGCAGGGAATTTTATCATATTATGTTCCTCGAAAGACGAACTGCATGCCCTGTCATTTTTTTCTCCCCCACAAAATCGATGGCAACAACTCGAAAAAAAACAGTGGAATTCAGGTTAGTAGCTCCAATTTTTTAATTAACCAAATTTTACCAACAAAAATACTCATATTCCTGTTGAAATATTCCAGCATTTTGCAGCTTAGAGTCCCTTTAGAAGCCACCTGAAAGCCTCCGGAAATCAAAATCTTCTTGGGGGAGAACCACCCCAGTCCCCTCTCGAAACGCTGGTCATTTCGCGATGAGCGGCCAGATCTCTTCGGGATCTGGGTGTTATTGTCGGGCCAATGTTTGGGCCTTCCGGCGCCCCAGTATTATTTCTACTGGCACTTTACAGCTACTCCCCCTGCATAAAAATGCAACGTACACGGGAGTGTAATGCTGTTACATTATCATGCTTTATTTGTTTTGTTTTTTTCTGTTTTTACTTAATAACTTTGAAACCCTCCTTTGAAATATTACGTTGCATTTCGAGCTTTCTATTTTCATTCAAAAAAATCTTGAATCTAGAAAATCAATGTGGTTATAAATGTATAGGTGATGTGTAGTGGCCACAGGGTTTGTGTACGTTATGTCGGAAAATGCAGTTCTGGTACCTATAATTGGTAAAAAAGTGTGCGTGGGGGAGGGGCACGTGCCCCCCCCCCCCCTCCCCGGCTCAGCCGCCCATGTAAACAGTCTTAGAACTCATTGATACCAAGACGTTACACGTCACATGGAAGAGACTTTGGATGAGGAGTTGATGTCAAACGAATTTGAAGCGGTTTTCAGACTGTTTCAATTCTCAGAGTGTTAGTCCTACGTCATCTAATACTCGACCCATGATCATGGTTGATTTAGCACTTTACTAACTCGACACGCAGATGATACTTGCAAATAAAATTCTTAAATAACTATTTTTTTTCATATTTTGCTTCAAAAACATAGCTCATGAACCCTCACTAGAACGAGCTCGTTCAAATGAGGTGTCATAAGTTATGTTTTTGAGACAAAGAATGAAAAATACTGTAAATTGAATGGTGTTTTTGTGAATAGCGCTGGAAAGCTTTGGATAAAGGGTTAAAACAAAAAAAAAACGCAGAACGCGATTCAAAACAATGCTATCCATCATATATGAAAGCTTATGGACAGCTTAATATTGTGAGAAGATTTTTTTGTGTTTCTCCAATAATCCATATTGTAAAATAGAGAGACTCCCATGACAACTGTTTGTATAAAATAAGATGCTTAATTAGTAGAAACTTTTAATTCTTTATGTCGACAATACTGCAAATGAAATAAATATTTGGCTTGCAGATTAAGGTCCCAGATTGTTCAGTGTTTCAGTGTTAAATGTTTGCTTCTTCAACAACAGAGAATAACAGAGCATTACGAACTGCCCATACTAGCCATAGGATAGTAAAAAACATAACAAGAGAACCTTGTACCAAAGGATAACATTTGACTGGGGAGTGCGGTGGCTCAGTAGGTTGCAATCCGAGACGTCCTCGGTTCGAATCCCACCTGCCCCAACCGCGTTGTGTGCATGGGCAAGGCCCTTCATCCCAATAGTTCACATGGGGGCACGGTGACGCTGTGTACCATGGCGTACTGCACATCGATAGTGCACTTGTCTTCAACCAATGCTAACCCTGAATATGTGGGATTGGTGCGTTGTGGAGTCTGACATTTGCTCACCGTTGCTCGGTTGTTCTCTTCGGGTACACTGGCTTCCTTCATCCGAAAAACTGTCCGACACGAGGTGACCCCGGCTGTCGAAAGTGTCGATAAAGCCCAATAAATAAATAAATAATAATAAATAAAGAGAGCGATACACACACTCCACCCTATACTACCACACTAGACAACTGAGCATACCCCACGTAATCACATGACAAGATTCTAAATTCTAATTGTTATTAACTTGTAATTACAGGTTAGTTAAATTACAAGTTATTATATTGTATTTAAAGTTGGCTAAATTATAATTACAAGTCAATAACTTGTAATTACAAGCTATTAACTTGTAATTACAAATTATTAAATTGTAATTTCAAGTTAACAAAGTTGCAATTACAAGTTAGATAACTTGATATTTCAAGATAATAACCTGTAAATACAAGATACATGTAGTAACTTAGATACTAAGATAGTAAGTTAGTATCGTGTAATTACAAATTGTGTCTCGTAATGACAAGTTAGTATTTTATAATTACAAGTTAACAAGTGAAGGTTAATTCCTTGCTATGCTGCCGTACAAACACTTCATCTCGGTGATACATTTTGTTATTATATTAAATTTTATCTGATCTCGCCACTCAGTGGATAAAGCATTGAACATCAAACTGAATGGTCACCGGTTCGATCCTGAACAGTGGTAATTGCTTATACCCTTGGACAAAGCACTTAATCCCTATTGCCCACGTGCGGGTGCGGTGACGGTGAGTCCTGGTGCGTATTGCACGTCGATGATGCACTTGCCTTCAGCCAATGCTAATTCTGCTTATACAGAATCAGTACTTTCGGGAGTCTGACTGTTCGTCCCCGAGTTCCAGTGTGTTCTATGTGCCCACTGGCACATAATATTATAACACATTAGAACGCAGGGGACGAGTTGCTCCCCTCTGCTCGGTGGTTCTCGCTGGTTACTTCGGCTTCGTCCACACGTAAAACAGTCCAACCCGAAGTGACCATTACTGTCTAAAGGGTTGTTATACCCCAAGAAATAATAAATTTGACCTAACCAACAAACGGGATCTAGCATCGGCCACTTAATGTCGTTAAATTCGTAGTTGAGAAATGCCAGAGGGTATTATCAAGGATAAACGAGTTCTTGAAAATTTCAAGTGTGATGAATAACAACACAATCGATGATCTGAGAAACCAAATCGGAACGAACACCTTCAAGAGAACAATACGGCGAAAATTAAAATATATACATATTGTTGTACAGCCGCATAAACCAATAACTTTTGTAAGAAATGAAAGAATGAAAAACACAAAACAAAACAATAATTCACCCACTCATATTGCATTTTAAATTATATGTATTGTTACTAGAGCTGTAATTGTGAAATGTGTATTGCCAGAAGTGTCTCTCTCGTCATCCCTGTTCTGGCATACTTTGCTCCCAGGAACTGTCACTGTAGCCAAGACCCGCGAAATATTACAAGACTGTAGATATGAGTGTACAGGATGGGGGTTGGGAGTTGGTACTGAGGACCCGATAATACATTTTCCTCGTCATCCATTTTTCTGTTAGACCATTTTCCGTCTGGTTTAGAACACATTTGTTGGTTTTTATGCATTCTTACAGTAAGAAAAACAACTATGCCAGCAACATGAGAACTGTCCCAACAGGATGAGATTTCATGAAAAAACCCTCTCCAGTTAGTCATATGTGTGAGTACGAATAATACAGTGAAAGTTTTCGGTCGAAGAAATATTTCATCTTAGGAGGATATTCTAAATTTTTAAAATGAACAAAATGACTCAAGGCCACTAGAGATAAGTCAGATGAAGTGTAATAGCATCAATTAAGTTCACAAAAATCGCCATTCAGTTTTCGATATTTTTTCAATTTTTTCTCAAAAACATAGCTTTTTACCCCTAGTTGAAACAAGCTCAAGGAGCTCATTCCAAGAGGGGTCATAAGCTATGTTCCTGACGCAAAAAATGAAATAAATTAAGTTATTCAAAACGTTTGTTTGCTAGTGTCATCTCCCTTTCGTGTTAGGTAAAGTGTTAACAAAGCCTAGGCTTTCCTGTTCAAAGCAAGAGGTGTATGTACATCTACAGAACAAGATCAAGCCCACACCTTTGGGTGCTCATCAGTCTGCTGATCGTGCTGTAAAATCTGTTATGAGCATCGATGCGGAGAAATCGCTAGTGTTTCTTTATAATTATTAACAAAAAAAACACCTGACCACGGGGGAGCCTAGACTGGCTTTGGTCCATCCTATATGAACATGACAATGCTGATAACAATTCTTGCTCATTTTGGATAATCCAAATATATTATGAAGCGCACGTGTTATCTGCCCATCACAAATGGAAATATGAAAAAAAAAACAATGGAACTCAACAAAACATCTGGTAAACATATACTCTTCACATGATCAAGGAAATTAGGAAAATCCTTCCCATGTATTATTTCTTGTTTTCTTTTCAATTGATAGAGCGATCCAGAGTTAAATGAAAAAAGAATGACATATTATTTTCTGCTAGTAAGGCAGTAGTGTAAATTTGTATCCCATTGTTTTTTTATATAACTCCTGGAAATTCCACAATTATTGTCAAAACAAGAGACATTCTTAAAAATTTAATCATCACAGAAATACGATGTTATATCAGTATTTTGAGCAGTAGAGCCAGGTAAAAGATAGTTTGGCTAGGTCTTCATACTGTGAAAATAGTGACAAAACTTGTGTTCCTCTCATTCTCTGCTGTGGGACTGGCATCAGTGTTAAATTGTTAAATTACGGAGAAATAAACTCAATGATATATAATTGGAATTCACTGGCCACATTGACTCACTGTGCTGCAAGCTGTCATACGTCATATACTGCATTAACAAATTAAAACAAATCTAAATATGCTCTTAAGTCTATATATCCATCCCTTATCTACAGTCACTTGATTTATGGCATACAGATCTAGGGGGCATGCAGCAACTGATTGTCTCTTCAAGCTGCAGAAACGGGCAATGAGACTTGTGTGTAATAAAAAATATAACAGCCACGGACCCCCTCTTTAAGAAAGAACGTATCCTTAAATTGAAAGATCTCCACAAACTATACGTGTCAATATTCATTCATGATTGGTACTTCAATAGACTTCCAGAGTCGTTCAACGACTATTTCACAAAGTGTGTGAGTGGTACAAGACAGCACGACGAACTAACATGTAACGTGCCCAAAACCACTGTTTCCAGCGAGCTTCCGGTCTTTTCGTATGTACGGATATGGTCCCAAATTGATAATGACATTACAAAAATCCCGAGTAGAGCGTCTTTTAAAAAAACATCTTATCGATAATATTCTCGGAGACTACCTCGTGGATGTCCATTGCAATAACGCTAAATGCCCAGATTGTATACTGATTTGCCTACACGTACTAGAAGGTACACAGGAAATTCAGAACAGAACAGATCAGTATAAATATATAAGGCCCACGTGGAATAAGGATTTGCTCCTTGGATCTAAATTTTCAACATGAGTCTCACTGCATTGTATATGTTTTGACCTGGATGTCTTTCCTTTCTGGAAATGCTCTAAATACGTTGAGCTATTTTTATTGTGAGTTGATTATTCAGATTAAGTGGGGGATGGCAGGTAGACAGTCTAAAAGACTATGTCATCTCCCAGCAGTATACTCATAACTTCTATTATTTTGTACGTTTATTGTAATTTTCCATGTTGTTGTATATTGCAAAATAAAAGAATCAATCAAACAATCAGTTGGGGTTCTGTGTTTTGTCCAAATGGAAGGTACATGATGAATTGGGATTGTGTGACTTTGAGGTTGAATGTTTAATAAAGAAATTTTTATGTAACAGGTGGGGCGCGGTGGCGTTGCGGTGACCGGTTCTCGTCAGATCACCGAAGTTAAGCAACGTCGAGCCCGGTCAGCCAATGAATGGGTGACCGTCTGAGCGATCGATTCGGACTCTCGCGTTGTGTCCTTGGGCAAGGCACTTCACCCCGATTGTGCACATGGGGGCACGATGACGCCGTGTACTAAGGCGTACTGCACGTCGATGGTGCGCATGTCTTCAACAAATCTAACCCTGCTTCTGCTGCAGTGCGGAGTTACGATGTTGGGGAGCTGGAAGCTGGCTGCTCGTCGTTGTTCGGTCGTTCTCTCCGGGTACTCCGGCTTCCTCCACCCGTAAAACTGTCACCGACACGATATGACCCGGGCTGTTAAAGTGTCGTTATTTATTTATTGATTATTTATTGATGTTTAAGGTCACATATTTATGCACAATGGCTAATCATGACCGTGACAGTTTTACGGGTGGAGGAAGCCGGAGTACCCGGAGAGAACCACCGAGCAACGACGAGCAGCTGCCAGCTCCCCAACATCGTAACTCCGCACTGCAGCACAGGCAGGGTTAGATTGGTTGAAGACATGCGTACCATCGACGTGCAGTACGCATTAGAACACGGCGTCATCGTGCCCCCACATGGGCAATGGGGGTGAAGTGTCTTGCCCAAGGACACAACGCGGTTGCTGCAGGTGGGATTCGAACCGAGGACCTCTCGGCTTGCAGCCTGCACCTCTACCTACTGAGCCACCGCGCCCCCTAAAGTGTCGTTCCACCTTAATAAAGTAAAATGAAATAAATAGTAAATTATGTAACAGGTGTCACTGGTTTGACCACTCTGAGGGGTAAGCTTGTTTGAGATTTACAGGGAGTAAATCTAAAACGAATGGACGGGTAGCGGTAGAGGTAACAGAAGGTAATTTACCTCTCAGTCTGAGGCTTAATACAAGTCAATAGTCAACAAAAGAGTGGAGGCAGATTTCAACAACACAACAATAATATTTAATTATTGTATTGTTCAATTAATACCTTTATACTTTAGAAATAAATACAGTTCAAACTAATATTGAAGCAGCTGGTTAAAATAGTTCAAAACCCTGTGCTTAGGTATATTAAATTTTAAATATCTATCCTTGGTCAACATTTAGATAATTAAAGGAAACTTCCCCATGGCACAGAAGAACAGATGGCCGGGCCTGTTTACCGTAAATTACAGGAAACACGGAATTTCAGACATCGAGCTTCAATATGGGTAACGCAATGACTGAATTATATATACATGGAGCTGTACACGTAATATATGCTCTTGGCCTCGTACATTGATTAAATTATTCAGAATTTACAGGAGGTTACTAGTAACATTTCGACTCTTGGCGTTTGATTTTGCAAAGAAATTTGTTGTGCAGAGCAAGGATCTTCACAAAGCGGTGATATGATTCGCAATACAAGAAACTGCTGCATACCGTTTTCTTTCCATAGAGCAACAAACTGTTGAAATCCAATGTACTAAAAAGTGGGTGTCCAAAGTTAGACGAAATAAATTGCCTACATGGTTGAGTACCCAAAATGGTAATATAAAAAAATCAAACTTACATCTTCCCCCCACCCCCACCCACCCACACCCACCCACGTTAAAGCTGTGGAATATGGAAATGCAAGTAAGTGTATTATTTGAAAACAGATTTGCCTCTCTGGCTGTTACATATTAACAACTGTGATGTTGCAATCTATCACTGTAACTCGCAACCAATGCTGCGGCACTCTCATTCAGTGTTTGAACCAATATGTGAAGGATATTCCCGAACGTTTTTAAGGTTATAAGCTTTGGCCGAAGTAATCGATTAAACTGCAAAGGTTTACGGCTTATTTGAGCCGGTGTTACTGGTAATTGCAGCAGTTGACTACGCTGTGTAATATAATAGAATAATCTGTCTGCAATAGTAAAAGAAAACCTACCTTGAGTTAATCATAATCTCTTCCCATTTTACTGTTACTCATCCCACTACCATCAGAGGGTGTGTGTAAATAGTCAGAGGCGGCGGAAGCTCAAAACAAGTGAGGCTCGTACCTTTCTGCGTACCGCATGGGTGCAGGATGGAAAATATTTTTCTTCGGATGGTGGGTGTGGTCAATGGTGGTGGGGCGGTGTAGTCATGCAAAATATATAATGTTATATATGCCACCCCTCACCCTTTTTCTCACCCTGTATAAAACACTAACCTCAGCGACCTCAACCTCAACCTTATTGCCATTACTTTGTGATAATGGATATTGACTGGTCGATATTGAATCGTGTGGCATTAGCTGTCTTTGTGCAGCATCGGCCGTCTTTGGGTGTACCACAGACTAGGGTTTTATTTTTTTATTTTTGATTAAGAGTAGCATGCGTCTTTACATAACTCACCTTTTGGTACACACTACAGCATATATGGCGTCCACCCAATTCACATACTTTGGATTGAATTGAATTGAACTAGTTCTTTGCCATTGAATACATAGAGGATATCTACGCAAGCGCTCGTGAAAAATAAAACTTTCAGGTCCACACTCATGAGATAATTCACTAAAATAGCATAGGTTTTCTATTTATTATATGGCACGTGGCATTTTACTATGCAACATTCAGCCCAATTCGACTGCAAAAAGTTTCAAGACAATAACAAAGATCTGCTGATCGTTTCTTCAAAGCGACGACCAAGGCGACGTCATGCGCCGAAGGGTGACGTTATTTAGGAAGCTAGTGAGGGATATTTCTCGATATCCATCGAGTCGATGGATATCGAGAAATATCTTTCAGATGATTTGCGATAATTTACAGGCTAGCATATAATAAAAAAATATATTTTGTAATATTTATTATTATTTCACAGTATAAAAGTGAAAGAGAAAAGAAATACGGTACATATGAATTGATGAGAATGAAATGATAAATGATTGTGGTAATATTTACGCATTTTACGGGTTCAGTTGCGTCAGTACGAACTAGGAGATAGTCCCCCGATATCGAGATCGAAAACTGAACCAACAAACAAAGTGAATATTATTTGCGCGTTATTAAAGAATTGAGTTCATCTTTGAAGAGGGACCTGTTTTTTAGAATTTACTTTGGTGTGAATGTTCTCAATTATAAAAATTCAAAATTGGCCAGGTTTTGGAGAAACCTTGAGAAAATCACATGAATAATGAAATAGAGCAACTGGAATCATGTATGAATTTTAACTGCATTCTGACATTCGTATTATTCGCCCGTTTTTTGTATCACACAGAGGAACATAATCTACGATACAACCTGCCATCAAAGAAGACTCTCGATCATACGTAAACCCAAGAAAATTTAATTCAAACTAGAGAAAATTGGAAATTGGCTAGTTTCAGCTTTATATGTCATTCAATTTCATTTCGTTAACAATACAATACAATACGATACAATACAATACAATATATTATTATGTATATTATGTATATTATGTATTATTGTATGTCATTCAATTTCATTTCGATAACAATACAATACAATACGATACAATACAATACAATATATTATTATGTATATTATGTATATTATGTATTATTGTATGTCATTCAATTTCATTTCGATAACAATACAATACAATACGATGCAATACAATACAATATATTATTATGTATATTATGCATTATTGTATGTCATTCAATTTCACTTCATTAGCTGTAACATAACAAATATCACGCATTCGCACTATTTCAATAGCATGGTTATTATGTTGCTGATTGGAAACACAAACGCCCACATTCAAAATCAGAACACTATCAACATTTCTTTGAATAACTCTACTCATAAATGAATAAGTATTTAATGATTTTGAAGACATTTTACTACTCTGATATATTAACTGCAATGTGACCACCCAGCATTAAGAAATAGTATAATTATGTGTTATTTTCTAATTTGTTTAACTGTTGACATGCCTAATGTCTCATGAAAAGTCATTAAAATGGCGGATATCCGAAAATAGTGCGCGCATAGATCGTCTTGTTTCTTTAATATTGTGCACACAATGGCGGCTATTAATGACCATTTAACGTAAGATGAGGAGATTTTGTGGCCGCTTATCTAGTATTTCAACAGCTTCGGAAGCGGTTGGAATACTAAAGAAGTAGCCGCAAAATGCGCCTGAGAGAGGTAATTTTTCAAACATTTTCTATCGGCAGGGCCGGATTTACGACTGGGCAGACTGGGCGGACGCCCAGGGCCCCACATTTGTGGGGGGCCCCTCATTAAAGTTCGTCCTTCGAGGAACATAATATGATAAAATTCCCTGCCAAATTGCCAAATCACTTGACAATTTGGCAGGGAATTTTGTCATATTATGTTCCTCGAAAGACGAACTGCATGCACTGTCATTTTTTTCTACCCCACTTAATCTATGGCAACAATTCGAAAAAAACAGTGGAATTGAGGTTAGTAGCTCCAATTTTTTCAATTAACCAAATTTTACTAACACAAAATACTCGATTATGACGAAATGTTCCAGCATTTTGGAGCTCAGAGAGCCTTCAGAGGCAACCTCAGAGCCTCCGGAAATTTAGAATTTTTCTTGAGGAGAACCACCCCCACCCCTTCGAAAAGCTCGTCGCTTCGCAATTAGCGACCAGATCCATTCGGGATCTGGGTGTTATAGTCGGGCCAATATTTGGGCCGTTCAGGCTCCCATGTATTACTCCTACTAGCACTTTACAGTCACTCCTCCTGCATCACCAAGGAACGTGCACTTGCGTGTAATGTTGTTACATAATCTTGCTTTATTTATTTTGTTTTGTTTTTACTTATTAACTTTGAAACCGTCCCTTGAAATAATATGTTGCATTTCGAGCTTTCTATTTTCATTCAAAAAATCCTGAATCTCGAAAATCAATGTGGTTATATATGTATATGTGATGAGTAGTGGCCATAGGGGTTGTGTACGTTATGTCGAAAATGCAGTTCTGGTACCTATAATTGGTTAAACATTGTGCGTGGGGGAGGGGGCAGGTCACGTGCACTCCTGCCCCCCCCCCCCCCTCCCACCCGGCTCAGCCGCACATGTAAACAGTCTTAGAACTCATTGATACCAAGACGTTACACGTCACATGGACGAGACTTTGGATGAGGAGTTGAAGCCAAACGAATTTGAAGCGGTTTTCAGACTGTTTCAATTCTCAGAGTGTTTGTCCTACGTCATCTAATACTCGACCCATGATCATGGCTGAGTTAGTACTTTACTAACACGACACGCAGACGATACTTGCAAATACAATTCTTAAATAACTACATTTTGTCATATTTTGCGTCAAAAACATAGCTCATGAACCCCCACTAGAACGAGCTCGTTTCAATGAGAAGTCATAAACTATGTATTTTAGACAAAGAATGAAAAAAATACAGAAAATTGTGTGGTGATTTTTGTGAATAGAAAGTTTGGCGTTACATTGGATGGAGTTTTAAAAAAAAACGCGATGCATCATCAAAACAATACTATCCATCATATATGAAAGCATTTGGACAGCTGAGTATTGCGAGAATATTTTTTTGTGTTTCTCCAATAACCGTATTGTTAAATGGAGTGACTCTCATGCCAACCGTTTCAATAATATGACAATACGCAAGGCGTAAGAAGGAACCCCAAAGTATCCAACGTATTGAAATATTTCATTCCGCAACCATTACTCCAAAAACATTTTGGTTTATTCAGTCGAATTCCTGCAATTGTTTAATTTCAGCCAAACAAGAATACGTTTCACAGTACTAAATATTTTCCCACAGGCGACCATTATAACGTTCAGGCGAAAAAAAATATGGTCGCATCATTTTAAATTTAGCATTCAAATATTTTTTGTCAACTATAGACCTTCAGACAACCTTTTAATGATTTTTAAACAGGGGTCATGCAACAAATAAAAGAAAAACTAACAGAAAGGGAAGTGCTGGTCACATGTTCATATTTCTCAGGGAATTCCCACACAAAACACACCAATAGTCAAACAAATTTTTAGGTTCTAAAAGTCCTCAAATCATCCTCTTTATTCATCTGGAACATTCAAAAGTAATGCAAAATGTCAGTAGACTTCTTCAAATGTTTATTGAAACAATATATTTCCCCAAGACTGCTTAGTTTTGGGAATTACATATTTCCGAGCGCAACTTTTCGAGGCGTGTAAATCTAATTAAAATATCTACAGCAGTTATACCTATGAGCAAACCCAACCCTACCAAAGATACAGTTACCTCTTTCATGTGATGAAAGAGTCATTTCTGCAATAGAATTCAACTTTTGGCTTCTGTCTAGTGCAAAGCATGGGAAATTTGTTCTTTTGAAGAGAACTGTCCAATCTGTGTCAAATAGGCTTAAAAACTGTTATTGCCTCTGACAGAATTTCTACTCTATTACCCAATAAGTTGGGAGGGATAAGAATTCACAGCTTTCTTTGAAACTACCCAAATCCCAAAATAAAACTAAAATCTGCATCAGCACACAAAACCTTTTCACAAAATCTGTTTTAATTAATCATACAGCAAGATAAATTGGGCCCCACCACCACGAAACAATATGTCAATTTTGTTTTAAAATTGGGGTTGTGCAGGGCTTATAGTTCCTCTAAATTTGGGAGAATCCATTTGGATTCTTGCGGAAATCGTTCCGAGAATTCAGACCTGCTATGGGCCAGGATCCTATTAGGTCAGTATGATTGAACCCCTGTTGCATACTGATAATACATGTCAACCCTTTACCCAATACAGCTTTTTTTAATTTTTACAACACCAACTACTGATTTTTACCCCCCCCCCCTCCCCCTGGGCCCTTAATCGCTCACCTGACGAGGCGGTTCAGAAAAGTATTTTGGGTCAGATTCAGTTAGTCAAGGTTCATGGACACTACATAGGAATAATGTTATGAAATTATTCATAATTCTATTGTCCATGTTAGATGATTATTAGCATAGGTCTTCCTGATTGCTTCCAATTCTGACAGCAGTAGACAAGTACTGCCAAACTTCCAAGGGTTGTTGTGTCACTGCACTTTGAAAGGCAAATTTTATGGAAAAGCTCTAAGGAATGGATTTGAACATTTATGAACAACCTCGAACCTAACCCACCCCTGCCCAAATATTAAGCCACAGACCTGAAATGAACAAACTCAAATCTGCCCCCCCCCCCCCCTCCTGCGATACCAATATGAAAGGGTTCCGACTGGCAGGAACCAAACTGGAACAAATTTACATCTGACCTCCCCAGAGATGTTGTACACCAAATATTAAAGCATTAAACTAGTGGGTCTGAAGAAAAAGATTTTTAAAGAAATTTTCTCACGTTGCTTTGAGTTAATTTGCACTCCCATAATGAGCCCATATATTAACCCATAGATTTGGCTTGAACAAACATGAATCTGACCCCCTTAGAGATGCTGTAAGCCAAATACGAAAGGATTCTGACTGGTGGATCTGAAAAAAACGAGTTTTAAAGAAATTTCCTCATACTGCACTGAGTTAAACTTTGGGCTTCAATAGATAGACCAAATATTAACCCAGAGACCCGATTCAAACAAACTTCAATCTACCCTCCCCCTGCCCCCCACCCCACTAGAAATGTTGCATTCCAAATATGAAAGCATTCTGACTGGTGGATCTGAAGGAGGTTTTCAAAGAAATTTCCTCATGTTGCACTGTTGATATTTGGGTGCCCAAGGGGAGCCCAAATATCAACTCAGGGACTTGATTTGAACAAACCTGAACTTATCCCTCCTACCCCTAGAGATGCTGTATACCAAATATCAAAAGATTCTTATACATGGTTCTGGAGAAGATTTTTTTTCAATTTTGGAAAACAATTTATGCATGCTATCAGAGAAATGCTTGAGGCCCCCTGTCGGTGTGGTAACGTTATTTGAACAAACTGGAATTCATATATGATAAGGAACATGAATATCAAATTTGGTTCAATTCGGCTCAGTTGTTTATGAGGAGAGGTTAGTAATGTAAAGTTCACACCGCACAGGATGGACTGATGGTGGACAGACAGAAAGTCATCATTTAAGCGCCCCCTGACTTACAGTCAGGTGACCTAAAAATAAACAATATTCATCAAGCGTAATAATTATGGATGTTACTAGAACCAGTGATGAGAGCCGGTTCCAATGACAGCCATATTTGTACAAATTTTATTGCCAGTGTCACAATATTTCAGGTCATGTTAGTGTTGTATTGGTTAATTTGCTGCCTTTGTGTTAGGTAAAGGGTTAAACTGACTCAGTTCTCTTCATGTGAATCCTAGCAGCAATGTTACGAGACGCTACATGGTTTCTCACTGGTTTTGTTGCACGGATCTCTACGGGAATCGATTCTCAGATTCTTATAAGCCCTGGCTGAGGCTATATAATCCACCAATATCAATAGAAAGTGCCATTTTATCTCAACAAATGATGTCAAATATTCTTTTACCTAGTGATGAGGTAAATTATAGCCCGGGATGTACCCCCCCCCCCCCCCACCCCAAGCTCTCAGTATGCATTTTTTCCTAAAACAAGAGAGGGCGCCCACCTGTACATGGTAACCTAAATATCAACCCAGAGAATTGATTTCAACAAGTTGCATCTACTCCTCCTAAGAAAAGCTTATACCAAATATCCAAAGATTCTGACAAGTGGATCTAAAAAAAAATGATTTTTAAAGAATATTCCTCATATTGAACCGAGTTATAATTTGGGCTCCCACGAGCCCATATATGAACCATATGAACCCAGGGACTTGGCTTTAACAAACTTGAATCTCCACCCCCCACCCCCCTAAGGATGCCGCACACCAAATATCAAAACATTTCAACTGCTGGATCTGAAGAAGAAGATTTTTAAAGAAAATTCTTCATTTTGAACTAAGTTACAATTCGAGCTCCCACAGTGAGCCCAAACATGGACCTAGGGAGATGGCTTGAACAAACTTGAATCTAGCCTCCTAAGGATGCTGCATAAAAAATATCAAAAGCATTCATCTGCTGGCCCTGAAGAAGATTTTTTTTTAAAATTACTCATTTCGAACTAAGTTACAATTCAAGCTCCCACAGTGAGCCCAAATATAGACCTAGGGACATGGCTTTAACAAACTTGAATCTCACCCCCCTAAGGATGCCGCACACCAAATATCAAAACATTCCAACTGCTGGATCTGAAGAAGAAGATTTTTAAAGAAAATTCCTCATTTTGAACTAAGTTACAATTCGAGCTCCCACAGATAGCCCAAACATGGACCTAGGGACATGACTTGAACAAACTTGAATCTTGCCTCCTAAGGATGCTGCATAAAAAATATCAAAAGCATTCATCTGCTGGATCTGAAGAAGATTTTTAAGAAAATTCCTCATTTCGAACTACATGCAAGTTACAATTCAAGCTCCCACAGTGAGTCCAAATATGGACCTAGGGACATGGCTTGAACAAACTTGAATCTCACCCCCCTAAGAATGCTGCATACCAAATATTAAAACATTCTGACTGCTGGATCTGAAGAAGAAGATTTTTAAAGAAAATTCCTCATTTTGAACTACATGTAAGTTATCATTCGGGCTCCCACAGTGAGCCCAAATATGGACCTAGGGACATAGCTTGAACAAACTTGAATCTCACCCCCCTAAGGATGCTACATAACAAATATCGAAACTTTCCGACTGCTGGATCTGAAGAAGATTTTTAAAGAAAATTCCTCATTTTGAACGAAGTTATAATTCGGGTTACCACAGTGAGCCCAAATATGAACCCAGGGACTTGGCTTGAACAACCTGAATCTCACCCCCTAAGCATGCTGCATACCCAATGTCAAAAGATTCTGCTGCTGGATCTTGAGAAGAAGATTTTCAAAGAAATTTGCCTGAAATGCACTAAGTTCAAATTTGGGCTCCTATACTGAGCCCAAATATGAACCCAGGGGCTGATTTGAACAAACTTGAATGAGATCCACCCCACAATGTTGCATATCAAATATCAAAAGATTTTGCCTGCTGGATCTGGAGAAGAAGATTTTTTAAGAAATTTGCCTGAAATGCACTAAGTTCGAATTCGGGCTTCTATAGTGAGCCCAAATATGAATCCAGGGGGCTGATTTGAACAAACTTGAATCAGATCCACCCCACAATGTTGCATACCAAATATCAAAAGATTCTGCCTGCTGGATCTGGAGAAGAATATTTTTAAAGAAATTTGCCTGAAATGCTTCTATAGTGAGCCCAAATATGAATCCAGGGGGCCGATTTGAACAAACTTGAATCAGATCCACCCCACAATGTTGCATACCAAATAGAAGATTCTGCCAGCTGAATCTGGTGAAGAAGATTTTTTAAGAAATTTGCCTGAAATGCACTAAGTTTCAATTCGGGCTCCTATATAGAGCCCAAATATAAACCCAGGAGATATGGCGTTTTACTTTTTTCGATTTTTAGCTCCTGTGGCTTCCATGGGGCTACAGAAAAAGAAAATTTGTCATAAATTAGGTACTTATGACCCAATAAGCCCTCACATAAAATTTGATTCAAATCAGCCTCTCGGTTCTGAAAATAGAAATTTTGGGCGGGGCCAGAAATTTTGCCCCTCCCATAACAACGCCAAATATAGCCCATCAAACTTCGCTTAAAGAAATCCAAGTCTACACCTTAAAAGGAAGCTGCATACCATATATCAAGTCTCTGCTACTGCTGGTTGATGAGAAGATTTTGGTGCCCCTTGGGGGCATGGCACCACCCAGGAGAAGGGGGCAACTTCATTTGAACAAATCTGAATTGGCATTAGGTAATAAACATTTACCCAACATTTGAATAATGTAAAGTTAACGCCGGACGGACGGCGGACAGAATGTGATCAGTAAAGCTCCCACTGAGCTTTGCTCAGGTGAGCTAAAAAGCTTTATTAATTTATAAATAAATTGATGGTGACATGAATTTCCCATTATTTTTTAATCACATTCTTGCTTCTGAACACATTTCACATTGTGTTTGATATTCTGCAATCTTTGTAAGAAAAAGCCTAGGTTTACTCAGTTAAGGCACCTCGAGTCATAAAACAGTGATTTTTTCCAACAGAATGACCAATACCTGCTACTGTGGTGTCTCATGACACTGTTAAAATTCCTAAAATCATCAAATATTGATTCATTAGTGCTGTGCTTGTGCTGCAAATATCCACAAGTGCACTTTCACTATTTTGGTTTTAATCCCCACAGGCATGCATTCTGTCAAAAGGATTGTAATACACGCGTGGGCAGTGATGTCCACTCATGCATTTACCAGTCAATAAAAATCATCATCTACAAAATTTTAATTGATGAAGCATCGGTTTGTACAGTTAAAACTAGAAGTCCTGTCGTGAGATGCGCACAAATAGCACGTTGATATGCACGTTAATGTACGCGTTATGGCCCAAGTAAAGCTATCAAATTCTGTACATATGGCCTGTGCACAAGCAATGTTTCAGCCAATGGACCTCCGGGTAACCCGGAGGTCCAATGGCAGAAACATTGCATGTGTTTGCTATGAGTAACCAAGAGAACCTGCCGTGCTTTGGATGCCATTCGATATGGCAAATGCGCGCAATTCCAACGCGCAATTAAGCCTAGATAAGCGCACTGATCGTGACAGGACTTCTAGTTTTAACTGTACCTGGTGCTTCATTATTTAAATTTTTGATGATTATACCTATAGTTAGTGTTTGGCATCAAATATTATTGTATGAATTTGTATCCGTGGAAATATTGCCCATCCATGGAAAGTGAGCAGTACACTGCCACTGTACTGTATTTGTTTATATACTTGTGATAGGCT
Source organism: Pictodentalium vernedei (assembly GCA_031216915.1). Lineage (NCBI taxonomy): Eukaryota > Metazoa > Mollusca > Scaphopoda > Dentaliida > Dentaliidae > Pictodentalium > Pictodentalium vernedei. Next base: position 513,195,153 of record CM062294.1, on the reverse strand, counting down.
GGGTCCAAAGTAATCAGTACTCGTAGTACTCGAGTACCACTTTTTTGATAAAATACTCAATACTTGCCAGCCCAGATTTTTGTATGTGTGTGTGTGTGGGGGGGGGGGGGGGGGGGGGGGAGGTTGGAGGGTGAAAGATAGCTGCAAATTATTTAAAATGTTGACCCAGGCAAATGAAAAGCAAAGAAACATTTCATTCGAAGGACAGACTGACAGACATGCAGTAACAAATTTGGGAAGCCTAAATAAAAGTAGTGACTAACTTAAAATAAAAAATATAGATAGAAGAGCCAGGGCAATGTTGTCAAACAGAAAACAAACAAGAGCCCCCAGAGGGCCTGATGGCATTCACCTGACATGGTAGCCTAAATATCAACCCAGGGAATTTATTTGAACATTTAGTTGCATCTGCCCCTCATAAGAAAAGCTTATACAAAATATCTAAAGATTCTGACCGGTGGATCTCAAAAAAAAGGATTTTTAAAGAATATTCCTCATATTGAACTAAGTTATAATTCAGGCTCCCACAGAGAGCCCAAATATGAACCCAAGGACTTGGCTTGAACAAATTTGAATCTCACATCCCTAAGGATGCTTCTACAGTTAAAACTAGAAGTCCTGTCATGAAATGCGCACAAATAGCACGCTGATATGCGCGTTAATATACGCGTTAAGGCCCAAGTAAAGCTATCAAATTCTGCACATATGGCCTGTGCACAAGCAATGCTTCAGCCAATGGACCTCCGGGTAACCCGGAGGTCCATTGGCAGAAACATTGCATGTGTTTGCTATGGGTAACCAAGAGAACCTGCCATGCTTTTGGTGCCATTCGATATGGCAATTGCGCACAATTCCAATGCGCAATTAAGCCTAGATAAGTGCACTATTCGTGACAGGATTTCTAGTTTTAACTGTATATACTAATATCAAAAGATTCTGACCACTGGATTTTAAAGAATATTCCTCTTATTAAAATATGAACCCGGGGACTTGGCTCAAACAAACTTGAATCTCACCCCTCTAAGGATGCAGCATCCCAAATATCAAAATACTCTGAAGAGTGGATCAGAAGAAGATTTTTAAAAAATATTCCTCATATTGCACTAATCTAATCATAGAGAGTCCAAATATGGACCCAGGGATTTGATTTCAACAAACATGTGAATAAATCTTCCAAAGATGTTATATGCAAAATATGAAAGCCTTTGGAGCAGTGGTATGGGAGAAGAAGATTCTTTAATGTTTTTCCCATTACTAAAATGATGAGTCCGCATAAGTCCTGGAAAACTTCCCTACGATAAAACTGATGGCAATTTTTTTTTGACCATTCTTTTCTGCTGGTCATAAGGAAGCGGCACACAAAATAAAAATTCTCAGTGCCATTTAGTTTTGAAGATATGGGCGTTTTAAATTTTTTCTATATTTAGATCCTGCAGTTCCCACAGGGCCACAGGAAAATGTTTTGGCATAAATTAGGCACTTACGACCCAATAAGCCCATCATATCAAATCTGCTTCAAATCAGCCTCTCAATTTGGAAAATAGAAATTTTGGTACAATTCGGGCTCCCACAGTGAGCCCAAATATGAACCCAGGGACTTGGCGTAAACAAACTTGAATCTCCCACAGTGAGCCCAAATATGAACCCAGGGACTTGGCGTAAACAAACTTGAATCTCACGCTGGCTCACACCGATTAATCGACTAACCAATGATCAATATCTTGATTGATAAAAAAAAGTAATTGATCGGTTAACCGTTACTTTTGAAGTACGGTATTTGATGGCTGGATTCACATCGCAAAATACAGTACGTGGAGAGTGGATTGCAACCAAATCACCCGCAGAGTGCAGTCATCACCCAAGCTATAACTTTCAAATTGCGCACAAATCGACAAAAAACAAAAGCAATGTTTCAGCCAATGGACCTCCGGGTTTAACCCGGAGGTCCATTGGCTGAAACTTTGCTTGTACTGGTTATGCTTTGCAACACATTTGCAATTATTGTTCGGGTGGGATCTCCACTCTGCGGGTGATTTAGTGATAATACACTCTCCACGTACTGTACTATACAAAAATGTCCAATTGCTAACCATTTTTCTTTCATATTGGGTAAGCTTATATTCACTATTTATCATCACTTTTTGAAACCAAGATGGAAACTGTTAATCAAATTTTTAAAAACAAAAAATACCCTGTATGGGTTAACTATGGAACAAACTTGCTCCAAAACAGGCAAACATTGTCACACTGGCTCACATCAATTGCATGAGACAGAGAAATGCATGCCAGTTACGTGCCAAAATACTTGTTCACTTGCATGATCATTATACTGTATCAGTAGCTGAAAACGGTCATTCACAACCCTTCATCAAATGCAGGTAGCAGACGATACTTGCACAAGAAATTCTAAAGATTTTCAATGTTTGTCTCAAAAACATAGCTTAAGCCCCCCACCCCCCCCCCTATTGGAACAAGCTCAGTGAGCTTGTCCCAATGAGGGGTCATAAGCTATGTTTTGAGACAAAAATTGAAAATATAATAAATTTGAATGGACATGTTTGTATATGGCGCTGCCCAGTTTTGTCCATTATGCTGAGTAATGTTTTAATTATATAAATGGTCAACGGTACAGCAATTATTCAGCTACCTATTGGGGCAAGTGATTAATCGGTTAACCAAGGTTAACTCATGCAATTAATCAATCACGAAAACCCTTTAATCGTTTCAGCTCTAAAATTAATTTAATTTTATTAAATTTTATCTCATGAAAAAATGCTTATAATTTTGGGGGATGGTAAATATGGATCTTCTTAACAAGCATTTGCAAGAACATCAGAGGAATGAAATCACCATTCTCGCAATTTGCAAAACCCTGGTGAGCCAAAATATAGGCTTGGCTTGAAGAAACTTAAATCTCACCCACCTAATGATGGTGCATAGCAAATATCAAAAGATTCTGATTGGTGGGTCTGAAGAAAAAGATTTTTAAAGAATATTCCTCATACTGCACTAATTTCTACATTTGGACTCCCATAGAGGCCAAATATGGACCCAGGGATTTGATTTCAATAAACGTGTAAAAAAATCTTGCAAAGATGGTATATGTGAAATCTGAAAGGTTTTGGAGGAGTGAACTGGGTGAAGAAGAGTGTTAAATGCTTTCTTCATTACCCACAGTGTTACAGAACGCTGACTAAGCATTTTTTCAAAGTCACGAAAAAGTACCCCATGATTGACCTGACAGAAATTTGCTTAGACCATTCCATTCTGTTGGTCCCAAGGAAGCTTCACACCAAATAAGAATTCTCAGTGCCATGTAGTTTTGGAGATATGTGCGTTTTGAATTTTGTTCTATTTTTAGCTCCTGCGGTTCCCATGGGGGGATGGGAAAATATTTTGGGGCATAAATTAATTACTTATGATAAAATAAAACCAAAAATTAAATTTGGTTCAAATCAGCCTCTTTGTTCGAAAAACAGAAATTTTGGGCGGGGCAAAAATACATGCCCTCCAATAATGAAGGCAAATAAAGATCCACAAACTTCTCTTGAACAAAACTGAGTCTACACCTCAAAAGGAAGCAGCACACCACATATCGAATCTCTGCTACTCCTGGTTCACGAGAAGATTTTTTTAAGATTTAGGCAAAATTTTGGGGCATGGCCCTACTGGGGGCAGGGCAACTTGATTTAAGCAAAATCAAAATGCAATGTCATAACAAACAAGCATCTCACATTTCACTTAAATGATTAATCAGTTCAGCAGTTTTGGAGAAGACGCAAACACCATGTTCACAGACGACAGACGGCAAGTGATCACTACACCTCACCCTGACTGAAAGTCAGGTGAGCTAAAAACTCAGTGGACCATGAGTGCTGCAGTTGGGCGAGAAGCTTGATTCAAGGAGAGAAGAAACTTGTAGCTACTGGCTTTCAAAAGTGTTGTTAAAACCCAATAAATAAACAAGAGGCCCCACAGGGCCTGAAGCGCTCACCTTGAACAGAACACGATATAAACAGAGAACAGAACACAATATAAGAGTCCAAGAATGAATCTACATTAAGCAATCCATCTCCATAGGATACACTGCAAATCTTTGAGCCCCTCAGGAGTGACAAAAACAGTCCAAGCATCATGCCTTTTCTTTAGTTGATTATGATGTAAAATGTGGAGCTCCCCTCTCAAGCACCTTGATACAACCTATATAGATTACTCTTCACCTCTTGGGGGTACTGAATAAAAAATGTCTAATTCTTCAGCTACTTGGCCAATTCCGGCTCCCATAGGGAGTTTAAATATCAACCCAGGCACTCGATTTGAACAAAGTTGAATCTGATCTCCTTAGAGATGCTGTATACCAAATATGAAATCATTCTGACTTGTGGATCTGAAGAACAAAATTTTAAAGAAATTTCCTCATATTGCACAAAGTTAAAATTTGGGCTACCATAGTGAGCCCAAACTTTAACCTACAGACCCGATTTGAACAAACTTGAATCTCACCCCCACCCCACCCCTCCCCCCTTAGAGATGTTGTAAACCAAATACGAAAGCATTCTGACTGGTGGATCTGAAGAAGAAGATTTTTAAAAAAAACTTCCCCATACAGCCCTAAGTTAAATTTGGGCTACCAAAGGAAGCCCAAATAATAACATAGGGACTTGGTTTGAACAATCTTGAATCTGACCATCATAACAATGAGGGTACCAAACATTAAAAAATTCTGACTCGTGGTTCTGAAGAAGATTTTTAAAGAAAATTCCCCATAAAATTTGGGCTCCTGCATTGAGTCCAAATATGAACGAATGGGCTTCATTTTAACAAACTTGTATCTGACCCCTCTATGGATGCTGTATACCAAATATCAAAAGATTCTGAACATTGGTTCTTGAGAAAAGATTTTCTAAAATGTTTGCAAAAATGCTGCACCAACATTATTCTGATGCCCTCTGCAGAACTCTCTAACAACAACAGAGGGCATTTTTTTTACCATTCAATTTTACTGGTTCTAAGGATGCTTCATACCACATAACAGTTCTCTGTTCCAAGTGGTTTGGGAAACATGGGAGTTTGAAAACACTTCTATTTTTTGCTCCTGGGGTTCCCATGGGGATGCAGGGTTTTTTTTGCATGAGGTAAGTACTTATGACCCAATATTACCAAGATACTGAATTTCATTCAAATCGGACCATCGGTTCGGAAAATAGAAATTTTGGGTGGTACCAAAAATCTAACCACTGCCATTACAAAGCCAAATATTGCTTCACAAAGTACGTTTGAACAAGCGTGATTCTACACCTCAAAAGGTAGTTCCATAACGAATATAAAGTCACTGTACCCACTGGTTCATAAGATTTTAAAAATATTTTGGGAGCATTTTACCCCACCCTCTCCCTATGGGGCTGGGCATGTTGAGTTAAACAAAAATGTAATACCCATTTGGTACCATTACTCACACAAACTGTAACTTGAATTGACCAAAACATGGTGTTGATGGATGACAGATGGATGGACAATGGATGGAGAGTGATTAGATAAGCCCTGCTTGACTTTGTCGAAGTGAGCTAAAAAAAAAAAAAAAATTAAACGGTTCATGTCCGATATTTTACCCATGTTATTAAAATTGATAAATTTGTCCCTGGAGTGCAACAAGGTTTATGCTATACATGTAGCATTGCAAAGCCTTCTTGCACTCAAGTGATGGAATACACCTCCATCCAAGCTATTCTGTAGATTATGAGGCCTAAAACAAACCAAGAACATGAACTTATGCATGAATATTATTATAATGAATACACTGTCTTACACAAAGGAATACCACACAATCCAGTGTAGACTGATTTCAAAAAGTCCTCCGTAGTGGAAGGGCAATTTTAACAAACATACAGGCCCAAATAAGCTTCATACACAGTGTAAAAATTCCACAAAATTAATAAACATTCATATATGTTTAATAGGAATTAGGAGTATTGTAATTAAAAAGTCAATTGTGTGGTTGTTTATAAACTTATATTACTTTGTTATCAGGTGTTAAAAAATATGAATATTTGTACACACACCCACCCATTTAGATTAGTCCCTGCTCATAGCAGTGACACAGACATACAGTACAGTTGCTGGTCATAATCCTTGCATGGGCAGTGTATGATGTCCATGCATGTTTTTTCCAGGTAATAGAAAATCATCATCAATAAAATTTTAATTAATGAAGCACCGAATTGTATCCTGTGGTTCATTAATTAAATTTTTTTATGATTATTGCTGTAAACAATGTTTGAAAACTAATATCATTGCATCCGCAGAAATATTCCCCACCCACAGAAAGTGACCAGTACACAGCAGCACAGAGTCAAGGTAATTGTGTTTTACTGTCTTGAATTTCAATTTTTTTTTTTTTTTGGGGGGGGGGGGGAGCACCAGACCCCTCCACTGATGAGAGGGTCACACACCCTCTTGTCCTCACCCCTATCTCGCTGCTATGTGGCTCAGGTGATTCTGTGCATCATATTCTTTATGACTCCCACTAGACACATGTATTACTCTTGCCCCTACATGTAACTTAGATATCCTGGCTTAGCACCAGTATAATGGTAAACTAACATCAAATTGTGTGCTTATGTGCAGTAGCTAACATATTGGAATAGTACAATGAGCTTTGTCAGAAACTTGATCAAGTATTGATGACAAACAACAATTTTCATTACCAGTACCTGGTGCCAGTAATAAAATAAGATTTGCAAATATCACCCTGCATTTTTTTCAGCTATTAACTAACATAAAATTGTGCGCTTCATGAAAATTATTTCGTAACAACCTGTTAAAAATTACCGTTTCTTGTTTTGCTCTTTTAGAGAAAGAAATCACTCCTTTTCTGGCGGGCATACTAAACACCGAGGCAACCGAGGGATACCAAGGTGAAGGAAAACAGGAGAGAAACGGGTATGAGGTGGTGTGTTCTTTTTATTATTTATTTATTGGTGTTTAAGGTCACATTTATCTGCACAACAGCTTATTGTGACCATGGCAGTTTTATGGATGGAGGAAACTAGAGTACCCAGGAGAACCACTGAGCAATGGCAAGCAACTGTAAGCTCCCCAACATACTACACAAGCACGGTTAGCCTTGTTCGAAGACAGGTGCACCAAGAACATGCAGTATGCCTTAGTACACAGCATACCTTGCCCCCACATGGGTAGTGGGGGTGAAGTGCCTTGCCCAAGGACACAAAGCTGTTGCTGCAGGTGGGATTCGAACCGAGGATCTCTCGGCTTGCAGTCTGCACCTCTACCAACTTAGCTAATGCACCCCTGATGGTGTATTCTGATTATGTAAATAGATTTAAGCAGTACTAGTATGTGATTGGTTTTAATGCCACATTTGAGAATTATGGGTGCTGAAGTAATAAGAGTGCGCTGAAAAATCTTCCCTTTGGTATTTAGTAGGTAGCTTGGTAATGGTAAAGTGACTTCACCTCAGTAAGCAACAGTGTGAAAGCTGGCAGCCATCTTTAAAATCGGGCCGCCACACCCAAAAAACACTCGTTCTCATCCCAAGGTGATAACACAGGTACCCAAGAAGTTTCATGAAGATCGGTTCATAAATACAGCCTCCAGACTTAGCGTATTGACATGTGCACTTACAGTGTATAAGTAGCACTGATAAATTAAAGGTCATCTAATTTGCATAATTTCTGCAAGAGAAAAAAACCTATATTATACAGTATTTTTTGTGATGTACAGTTAAAACTAGAAGTCCTGTCACGAACTGTGCGCTTATTTAGGCTTAATTGCGCGTATGAATTGTGCGCAATTGTCATATCGAATGGCATCCAAAGCACGGCAAGTTCTCCTGGTTACTTATAGTAAACACGGGCAATGTTTCTGCCAATGGACCTCCAGGTTACCCGGAGATCCATTGGCTGAAAGATTGCTTGTGCACAGGCCATATTTACAGAATTTGATTGCCTTACTATGGTCATATCGCGTAGATTAACACGCATATCGACGTGCTATTTGTGCACATTTCAGGACAGGACTTTTAGTTTTAACTGTATTCCATGTTACTAAACATTCATACAAAAATTTATTCAAATCAGAACTTTCATACAGAAGTTCTGTACAAAAAACTGATCGCACTAATTTTAGTACAAATTGGCTGCTAGTGGCCATCTTGAATTTCGAACTGCACCCAAAAACACTCGCTCTCATCCCACGGTGATAACAAAAGTACCCAAGACGTTTCGTAAAGATCGGTTCATAAATACGGCCACTAGCCTGAGCCGTATAGAAGTTGTGTACAAAAAACTGATTGGACCTAATTTTGGTACAAAATGGCCACTGGCAGCCATCTTGAATTTTGGATCGCACCCCAAAATACTCGTTCTCGTCCCTAGGTGATAACAAATGTATGCAAGAAGCTTGGTGAAGATCCGTTCATAAATACAGCCTATTGACATGTGTACTTACTGTGTATAAGTAGCACTGAATAAATCAAAGTTCATCTAATTTGCATAATTTCTGTACAAGAAAAAAACCTGTATTTTATGTGATGTATTCCATGTTACTAAACAAGCATACAAAAATTTATTCAAATCAGAACTTTCATACAGAAGTTCCGTACAAAAAACTGATTGCAGTAATTTCAGTACAAAATAGCTGCCGGCGGCCATTTAGAATTTTGGACTTCCCCCCCCCCCCCCCCAAAACACTCATTCTAACATCATGGTGATAACAAAGGTACCCAAGAAATTTCGTAAAGATTGGTTCATAAATACGGCCTCTAGCCCAAGTTGTATAGAAGTTCTGTACAAAAAACTGATTGTACATGTACCTAATTTCAGTACAAAATAGCCACTGGTAGCCATCTTGAATTTTGGACTGCACCCAAAAACACTCATTCTCATCCCAAGGTGATAACAAAGGTACCCAAGAAGTTTCATGAAGATCAGTTCATAAATACTGTACAGCCTAGCCCGAGCCGTATTGACATGTGCACTTACTGGGTATACATGTAAGTAGCAGTGAATAAATTAAAGTTCATATAATTTGCATAATTTCACAACGAGAAAAAAACCTGTATTATATGTGATGTACGCCATGTTACTAAACATTCATACAAAAAATTATTCAAATCAGACCTTTCAAACAGAAGTTCTGTACAAAAACGCTGATTGCACTAATTTCTGTACAAAATGGCTGCTGGAGGCCATCTTGAATTTTGGACCGCACCCAAAAACACTCGTTCTCGTCCCTCGTGATAACAAAGGTACTCAAGAAGTTTCGTAAAGATCGGTTCATAAATACAGCCTCTAGCCCGAGCCGTATTGAATTGCTGTTACTGAACAGATGGACAATGGGCCATGACATAACCTTAAATTTGACTTTGTCAAAGTTGAGCTAAAAATGGAGAGTATCCAGAGTATCACAAAACAAAAACCTATTTGTAAAGGACTCCTCCTTTCAAGGACAATGGGGCTGTGTTGGCATTCACCACCATGCTGCCTTGAGGCTGCATTTTGAATTCCTGTGTTTGTTGTTCTAATGAAATATTATTTTATTATTATCAGTTATGGTACAAATATGGTACCGATAGCACACTTTCAGGAACCGCTGATGTCTGATGTCGACTGTGTGTCAGTGCGTGAGGTGCTCACATACTTTTGGGGTTCTGTACACCACATCCTTCATTTTGCTATATAATTTGTGTAAATTTGGAATTTATAGAATTTCAGACTTGGAAATTTCATAGTATTGTTTTTGCCTTAGTTATGGTGCTTTATAAGTAATGGGCAATTTAGTTTGAAAAAAGGGGTTCATGAATATTCAGTCACAGGAAGATTCAGCCCTCATACCTTTTCTGAGAATATTCGGTCCCCAATTTCATTCATGCCCCCACCCCTCTCTCCTGTTAACCCATATAATGAACATACCAAAAGACATTTTAATATCTAGATATTTATGCTTGTCCGCAACTTATTATGGACACAAACGGAAACAGAGTCAAGGTAATTGTTTTACTGTCTTGAATTTCAAATTTGTTTGGGGGGGTTGGGGGGTGGGGGGGTGCACCCGACCCCTCCACTAATGAGAGGGTCACACACCCTCTTGTCCTCGCCCCTGTCTCACTGCTATGTGGCTCAGGTGATTCTGTGCATCATATTCTTTATTACCCGGCTACACTCCCACTAGATATTACTCTTGCCCCTACATGTAACTTAGATTTCCTGGCTAAGCACCAGTATATAGTGGTAAACCAACATCAAATTGTGCGCTTATGTCCAGTCGCTAACATACTAGAATAGTATAATGTGCTTTGTCAGAAACTTGATCAAGTATTGATGACAAACAGCAATTTTCATTACCAGTACCTGGTGCCAGTAATAAAATAAGATTTTCAAATATCACCCTGCGTTTTTTCAGCTGTTAACTAAGATAAAATTGTGCGCTTCATGAAAATTATTTCGTAACTACCTGTTAAAAATTACTGTTTCTTGTTTTGCTCTTTTAGAAAAAGAAATCACTCCTTTTCTGGCGGGCATACTAAACACCAAGGCAAACCGAGGGATACCAAGGTGAATGAAAACTGGAGAGTCTAAACGGGTATGAGGTGGTGTGTTCTTTTTATTATTTATTTATTGGTGTTTAAGGTCACATTTATCTGCACAACAGCTTATTTTGACCATAGCAGTTTTATGGATGGAGGAAACTAGAGTACCCCAGGAGAACCACTGAGCAATGGCAAGCAACTGTAAGCTCCCCAACATACTACACAAGCTGGGTTAGCCTTGTTCGAAGACAGGTGCACCAAGAACATGCAGTATGCCTTAATACACAGCATACCTTGCCCCCACATGGGTAGTGGGAGTGAAGTGTCTTGCCCAAGGACACAAAGCTGTTGCCGCAGGTGGATTCGAACCGAGGATCTCTCGGCTTGCAGTCTGCACCTCTACCTACTGAGCTAATGCACCCCTGATGGTGTATTCTGATTATGTGAATAGATTTAAGCAGTATAAGTAAGTGATTGGTTTTAATGCCATATTTGAGAATTATGGGCACTGAAGTAATAAGAGTGCACTGAAAAATCTTCCCTTTGGTATTTAATAGGTAGCTTGGTAATGGTAAAGTGACTTCACCTCAGTAAGCAACAGTGTGAAAGCCGGCAGCCATCTTTAATTTCGGGCCGCACCCAAAAACACTTGTTCTCATCCCAAGGTGATAACAAAGGTACCCAAGAAGTTTCATGAAGATCGGTTCATAAATACAGCCTCCAGCCTTAGCGTATTGACATGTGCACTTACAGTGTATAAGAAGCACTGAATAAATCAAAGGCGATTTAATTTGCATAATTTCCTCAAGAGAAAAAAACCTGTATTATACAGTATTTTTTGTGATGTATTCCATGTTACTAAACATTCATACAAAAATTTATTCAAATCAGAACTTTCATACAGAAGTTCTGTACAAAAAACTGATTGCACTAATTTTGGTACAAAATGCCTGCGAGTGGCCATCTTGAATTTCAAACTGCACCCAAAAACACTCGTTCTCATCCCACGGTGATAACAAAGGCACCCAAGACATTTCGTAAAGATTGGTTCATAAATACGGGCTCTAGCCTGAGCCGTATAGAAGTTGTGTACAAAAAACTGATTGTATCTAATTTTGGTACAAAATGGCCTCTGGCAGCCATCTTGAATTTTGGATCGCACCCCAAAACACTCATTCTCGTCCCTAGGTGATAACAAAGGTACCCAAGAAGCTTGGTGAAGATCGGTTCATAAATACAGCCCCTAGCCCGAGCCGTATTGACATGTGTACTTACTGTGTATAAGTAGTACTGAATAAATCAAAGTTTGTCTAATTTGCATAATTTCTGCACAAGAAAAAAAACTGTATTTTATGTGATGTATTCCATGTTACTAAACAATCATACACAAATTTATTCAAATCAGAACTTTCATACAGAAGTTCTGTACAAAAAACTGATTGCAGTAATTTCATTTTCAGTACAAAATAGCTGCCGGCGGCCATCTAGAATTTTGGACTCCCCCAAAAAACACTCATTCTAACCCCATGGTGATAACAAAGGTACCCAAGAAATTTTGTAAAGATTGATTCATAATTACGGCCTCTAGCCCAAGTTGTATACAGTTAAAACTAGAAGTCCTGTCCTGAAATGCGCACAAATAGCACGTCGATTTGCGCGTTAAACTACGCGTTATGGAGATGGTAAGGCTATCAGATTCTGCACATACGGCCTGTGCACAAGCAAATTTTCAGCCAATGGACCTCTGGGTATCCCGGGGGTCCATTGGCAGGAACATTGCTTGTGATTGCTATGGGTAACAAGGAGAACTTGCCATGCTTTGGGTGCCATTCGATATGGCAATTGCGTGCAATTCTTACGCGCAATTAAGCCTAGATAAGCGCACAGTTCGTGACAGGACTTCTAGTTTTAACTGTAGAAGTTCTGTACAAAAAACTGATTGTACCTAATTTTGGTACAAAATGGCCACTGGTAGCCATATTGAATTTTGGACCGCACCCAAAAACACTCATTCTCATCCCAAGGTGATAGCAAAGGTACCCAAGAAGTTTCATGAAGATCAGTTTATAAATACAGCCTAGCCCGAGCCGTATTGGCATGTGCACTTACTGGGTATACATGTAAGTAGCACTGAATAAATTAAAGTTCATCTAATTTGCATAATTTCAGCACGAGAAAAAAACCTGTATTATATGTGATGTACTCCATGTTACTAAACATTCATACAAAAATTTGTTCAAATCAGAACTTTCATACAGAAGTTCTGTACAAAAAACTGATTGCACTAATTTCTGTACAAAATGGCTGCTGGAGGCCATCTTGCATTTTGGACCGCACCCAAAAACACTCGTTCTCGTCCCACGGTGATAACAAAGGTACCCAAGAAGTTTCGTAAAGATCGGTTCATAAATACAACCTCTAGCCCGAGTCGTATTGAATTGTTGTTCCCAAACAGACGGAAGCCCGAGTCGTATTGAATTGTTGTTCCCAAACAGACGGACAACGGGCTATGACACAACCTTAAATATGACTTTGTCAAAGCTGAGCTAAAAATGGGGAGTATCCAGAGTATCACAAAACAAAAACCTATTTTGTAAAGGACTCCCCCTTTCAAGGACAATGGGACAGCATTGGCATTCACCACCATGCTGCCTTGAGGCTGCATTTTGAATTCCTGTGTTTGTTGTTCTTATGAAATATTATTTTATTATTATCAATTATGGTACAAATATGGTACCGATAGCACACTTTCAGGATCCGCTGATGTCTGATGGCGACTGTGTGTCAGTGTGTGAGATGCACACATACTTATATACACCACATCCTTCATTTTGCTATATAATTTGTGTAAATTTATTTGGAATTTATAGAATTTCAAACTTGGAAATTTCATAGTATTGTTTTTGCCTTAGTTATGAAGCTTTATAAGTAATGGGCAATTTAGTTTGAAAAAAAGGGGTTCATGAATATTCAGTCACAGGATGATTCAGCCCTCATACTTTTTCTTAGAATATTCGGTCTCAGTCGTGGTCGAATGTCATCACCTCTTGAGGTCAAATCCTCACAGAATTTTTTTTTTTTAAATATTCTAATCATTTTTTCTATTGTTTTATGTTAAGGATTTATGATTACTAATTATGACAAAATTACAAGTGCGATATGAAACAAACCTTAATGGAGCTAGAACAAAAAAAACCTTCCCAAAACAAGCTGTGAGAGGTTCTCAGCTTGAATCCCAATTGCGGTAACTGAAATAAGGCGTACTGCACATCGATGGTGCACTTGTCTTCAACCAATGCTAACCCTGTTTGCTTGGAGTTACAATGTTGAGAAGCTGACAGTTGCTTGTCAATGTTGCTTGGTAGTTCTCTCTGGGTGCTCTGGCTGGGTTCCTCCCCCAGTAAAACTGTTGGGTGGCCCTGGCTGTAAAAATTGTTGTTAAACCCAATAAATAAAGAAATCAAATTTGCTAAATCCAAGACCTTTGAATGATGGTTTTGATTGGGGTGTGTGTGGGGGGGGGGGGTGGGGGTGGGGGGGGGGGGTTATACAGTTGTGCCCACTTAATTGGATATATCTTAATTGTATACAGTTGAAACTAGAAGTCCTGTCCCGAATTGTGCGCTTATCTAGGCTTAATTGCGCATAGGAATTGTGCGCAATTGCCATATCGAATGGCATCCAAAGCATGGCAATTCTCCTGATTACTCATAGTAAACACAGGCAATGTTTCTGCCAATGGACCTCCGGGTTACCCGGAGGTCTATTGGCTGAAACATTGCTTGTGCACAGGCCATATGTACAGAATATGATAGCCTTACTATGGTCATAACGCGTAGATTAACGTGCAAATCGACGTGCTATTTGTGCGCATTTCATGTTAGGACTTCTAGTTTTAACTGTATCCCTGTTAATAGAATATAATTTTCCAACACAAAACCATTTACCTCCAGTACAAATTTGACCTGGTAATCGAATATACAGTTAAAACTAGAAGTCCTGTCACGAATAGTGTGCTTATCTAGGCTTAATTGCGCATTGGAATTGCGCGCAATTGCCATATTGAATGGCATCCAAAGCACGGCAGGTTCTCCTGGTTACACATAGTAAACACATGCAATGTTTCTGCCAATGGACCTCCGGGTCACCTGGAGGTCCATTGGCTGAAACATTGCTTGTGCGCAGGCCATATGTACAGAATTTGATAGATTTACTTGGGCCATGACACGCACATTAACGCGCATATCAACGTGCTATTTGTGCGCATTTCATGACAGGACTTCTAGTTTTAACTGTAGGTTATAGAGTAATCTCCTGTTAATTGAATAAAAAATCTTGTAACCTGTTGAGAAATTGCCCTGACTCTTCCCAGTTTTCCTTTGGTTATAGACCAATTTGGCCTCAGTACATTCAATGCAGGCATTTAATATATTATATCTTGTTTGAGCTCATGGAGCTCTGTCAAACAAAATATAATAGAATAAATGCTAAGTTTATCTCTGGAATACAGGAAAGTGACACAATCCCTGTTAATTGAATACTCCTGCTAATTGAATAATGTTATTGGCAAAGTGGCTCTTCAATTAACAGGGTTCCACTGTACAGCAAAAACAAATATCACAAACTAATAATGAAACTATGTACTTGTGAAATTTTCATGTGGTTATTCTACAAAATGTTTTAGCTGGTACTATACAGTTTTGAAGGTTAAAGGGCTCAGTACTTAGAGGTGAAGGCTGCAAGTCAAAGGGTCCTCTATCAAATACCACCTGTGGCAACCACTTTGTTTCCTTGGGCAATACACTTCATTCCCACTGCCCATGTAGTGTCATTGCGTACCAAGGCATACTGCATGTCAATTGTACACTTGTCTTCAACCAATGCTAACCCAGCGTGTGTGCTGTTTGTACGTTAGATGTTTGTAATTGCTCTGTGGTTCTCCCTGGCTTTTCCCACCTGTAAAACTGTCCGACATGAAGTGACCCTGGCTATCGAAGTGTCATTAAACCCCAATAAATAAATCAATAAGAATCATGTGTCCCTATTCTGGAGAACAGTTTGGGGCAAATTGCCAAAGGATGGTTTGGGTTAGATTAGTATCCAGTTTGGGTCAAATTGTTGGAGGACAGTTTGGATGCAATTCTCACGAATTCCAGTCACTTTGGCCCCAAGTCATTTTGGCCCCAGTCATTACAGCCTCAGGTCAATTCAGCCCCAATATACCAGGTCATTTCGGCCTCTTTAAATATTTTCAAATATTGTTTGAATTTTAACATTTTTCTCTTTAATTTTTTTTCAACATATATATCTCTCAATTAGATATTAAGGTATACATGATATATGTCTAGTAGATTTTCTTTCATGATGAATAAATAAAAGAAAAGTTTCAGCATGTCGAAGATGCACATGGACTATGTGGGATTTGAAATCACTTGTGACCTGAATAATTTTATTTGCTTATGAATCTATGAGAGCCGGAAGCGAGGGTAAGTAATGTGATTTGGTTTGAGTGTATGCCTTGGAAGTGGGGCACTGGGATCAGACCCCCGTGGACATCGAACTGGAAGGGGACTAGGAATTGCGCATAACTACAAGGATTCTGCTCTGTGTTTTAGAAAATGTGGACATATTTATGGTAGTATCAAAATCGCAGTTTGGTGGTTGTTTCAGAAAAAAAAAGAAAAAGAAACCCTGTGAACCTCAAACTGGAAGGTGACTAGGAATTGTGCATAACAATATGAGTAAATGACTGCATATTCCGGTACTTTGCAAACTTTCAAAATAAACTAATTTCTCTTACTTATACAGATAGCATCTTAAATGTATGTAAAATTGAACACATGGATAATTTTTAATGTCATGTATAACTGTTCTGTACACTGTGTAAATACAAATAACTGAACATTACTTAATAAAGGTAATTACCCATTATTTCTAAACATGAACTATGCACTGATCTTTATAGATCTCAACACTTGTTTGTTTGTTGGTTGTTAACGTCACATATTTATGCACCATGGCCAATCGTGACACAACATGGAGATGAAGTCAAGTTTAGTCAATCATCGATCTACATGTTGCCCATTTTAGAGGACTTTCACCCCAAGCATTGGTGACTGGGTCCTATTTTACTAGTAAAGCGGAACTGGTTTACCACATCTCAACACTTAAAATGGTGC
The DNA here is from genome assembly GCA_031216915.1 of Pictodentalium vernedei. Lineage (NCBI taxonomy): Eukaryota > Metazoa > Mollusca > Scaphopoda > Dentaliida > Dentaliidae > Pictodentalium > Pictodentalium vernedei. The sequence goes on along the minus strand of CM062294.1, from coordinate 513,178,428 downwards.
CGAAATGACCAAGGGACCAAAGTGACTAGGACAGAGATGACTTTGAGCTCGAATTGACCAGAGGACGAAATGACTTGGAGCCGAAGTGATTGGATATCATTCTAACAGATGAGAGACGTTAATTAGGCCCTAATACAGAACACATTGAATGTGAATTTACTGCAGAGATAATTGCTCGACGATATATTATATTAATATTTTTTCAATAAATATCGAACAATCTATTAATATTTTTTTTAAGAATTATTTTCAGGAGTTAAAACGAATATCGTAGCGTATCTAAAATATCCTAACAGATTGTACTGCTTTTCTTGGATGATTCTTCCCTGGGCTAGTTCTCCCCAGGCTGAAGATTCCCCCAGTTCTCGAAAAAAGATGACATGCCATTTTCAATGGCGGTAAATATCCAAAAGGGTTATTATTTTCCATTTTTTAGTTTTTGAAACTACGAAGCACTGTTCAGAAATACAGATGCACCAAAAAGTAACACATTATTACTTTGTTTTGGTTTCTAACAGGACTGAAAGCAAGCTATCAGTATCACGTTTTCCAATTACACCCATTTCGTCTGCTAACCAAATCATCCGCTGCAATTTTACCCAAGTCGTCCTCTACAATTATACCCAACACGTCCGAAACTCGTTCGCTGGGGGAAAGTATTCAAGTATTGCATTTTGAATCATTTTTTATTTATATAATAATTTTATTGTATAATTTATTGTATATTACCTATTGTAATATATCTTAATGTACCTCCATTGTAATATATCTTAATGTACCTCCTTGCATTAAATTTCATATATGTGTATGAAATTCTGAAAACAGAAATGTCAGAACAAAATAACGGCGCAAATTAAAATATATATATATTGTTGTACAGCCGCCAAAACCAATAACTTTTGTCAGCAACGAAAGAATGAAAAACACAAAACAAAACAACAATTCACATTTCAAGTTCAACAAACGATTTCAGACACATTAAACATGAAGGACAAGCGTACTTCTGAATATTCAATTTATTGGTTTTAACAACAAAAATGTTCGCAATTGTGTGTGGTATTGTCCCTGTTACCCTCTCAACACGATATCCCTTTTGATGTCATAGAAAGGGGTCCAGTGACACGTATTAAACTGCACTGGATACATTTGTAGAGCACACAAAATAATATATTCAGCCTCAGCAATAAGACTACGTGGTGGAAATACTATCTGATCTACCCATGTAACTGAGTGCGGACCCGGCTATTATATGTCACTGATCCATGAAAATTGATGTAGACTCGGCTAATATATGTCACTGATCCGTGAAAATCATTAGGGACTTGGCTATTATATCTCACTGGATGTACATGGGGGATATGACTCACGTAAGTCTGTTATATCAGGAATAAAATGGTGCTAGGAAAAAGTAGTATGAATGACAAAAAGTAGGCAGTAACATGAGAAGTACACGGAGCGTATATTTAGTTTTAACAGTATTTATTTCCCAAAATAGTCGTATCAGTAGAAAATCACGGAGAGAGCGCGTCCTGTCAGTCCTTCGAAACAACTGCTGCAGTACACAAGTCCACCCAACCGGCATACGTCGCTAAGAGGAGTCAAGTGCAGAATGCGCCCCCACCCCCCTACCGCGCTTCAAAGAATCGCATACATGAGTGAATATAATTGTGAACGATAATAAAAATGTCCAGGTTTACTTGATTAGAGTAAAACTCAGAGTCACAAAGACGACCACCACAATCGATGGGATGAAGCAACAAATCTAATGCTTCACAACGGACTGAGAAATGAAGTGGGCATCTCAGTAAAGTGTTCACCTTCTACACAAGAACAAAGTGGTGATTCAACAAGTTTGTTAAGAAAAAGATGATCATTACAACATTTAAGACAAATTCTACTGTTGTATTTTTGAGCCTATTTGGAAACTGAGTTAAACGAAAATACAGTGGTGTGAGGAAACAATCACAGAAAATTAAAATTTGACAGCAATGCATTTTCTCTTATGTGTACCGGAATATCAACCCATAGCTTAGTAGTTGATGAATTAAATGTGTTTGATGTGTTTTGTTCGACTAAACGGGACATGAGATGTCAAGATTATAATTCTGTATCATAGACATGGGACGGCGTATATTGAGTGACATGTAAGCAGTATAGTTTGGAAAACTCCCATCCCCTTCTCAGCGGACAACAACGTCTTGCTAGCATTTATGGTTGATCCGGTGACAATTCGAGTATTCTGCTATTCGCATTTATGTCAGGTTATTGCGCGTAACTGTCCGAGCAGTATCCCATATTGAAAAATTGGCAGAATTAAAGAAAAACAATTTTTTTTTGGTTGTTTTTTTGCGATAAAAATTAAATTTGAGTTTCCTAATAAAGTCAAGTCCAGGTTTCGACTGCGGAAGGAAGTGGTTACCAGCAGGCAGTTAGAATCAACGAGACTACGTCCTTTAGACACGCATTCCTAAACAATTCCCATCATAGATGAAGATTCATCCTCATCCTTACTAAACTCTATGTTCAAGGCCACGAACACTCTAACAGAAATTAGCGATGTGGCCCGAAGCAGCGCTGTACACTGGTTTTGTTTTGTTTTGTTAAATACAAATCTCGTCTTCTGATTGGCAGCCCGCAGATATACCGCCAACAGTAACAATATCTGCAGCTTTAGACAGAGATAAGGAAGGAAACGTGTCACATTTCGAGTGATAAAGGCAATGGGATGCCGGTTTCGCAAGAATGCCTTCTTTTCGAAATGACTTGTTTATAAAAATCAACTAGAACGGTGTCATTTGTGTGCAAAGCACACTATGGTTTATCCCCGCATTTTCAGTTTGCCATCACGAAGTTCATTCATCAATTTACATACAAGCAAAGTGTTATAACTGGGTCAATTTAGGAGTTTATAAAACTAGGAATCCTCCCTCCATGCAAGTCTATGAACCCTATCATAACATATGAAAATACTAGAATTATTTCGAATAATGCACCTTTGAGGCTTTTTACCAAAAACTGATTCTACAGCAATGGAAGTGGTGGGATTGGAGTTATAAAGGGCTGGATACAAAATTCCAACACCTCTAAGCACACCTTATCATTTGTGATTTATACAAATATCAATAATTGTTTCTTTATTATTCACACCAAGGCAAAAATATACCTTAAATTAGTTGAAAGGAAACAATACGTATACAGTTAAAACTAGAAGTCGTGTCATGAAATGGCACATATAGCACGTCGATCTGCGCGTTAATCTACGCGTTATGACCATAGTAAGGCTATCAAATTCTGTACATATGGCCTGTGCACAATCAATGTTTCAGCCAATGGACCTCCGGATAACCCGGAGGTCCATTGGCTGAAACATTGCCTGTGTTTGCTATGAGTAACCAGGAGAACCTGCCGTGGTTTGGATGCCACTCGATATGGCAATTGTGCGCAATTAAGCCAAGATAAGCGCACGGTCGTGACAGGACTTCTAGTTTTAACTGTACCTTTGGGGCCTTTTACCGAAAACTGATTCTATAGCAATGAATGTGGTGTGATTGGAGTGATACAAGGCGGGATACAAAATTCCAATACTTTCATGCGCACCTTATCATTTATAACTTATATAAGTATCAATAATGTTTTCTTTATTATTTACATTAGGGTAAAAAATATACCTTAAATTAGCTGAAAGGAAACAATATATTGAGGTTTTTTTGTTAATGTCTGATATTAAATATTTTATATTCACATTGAACATATACGAACACACTCTTAACGTTTCGAATGAAAACCGCTAGGCGCATTTCGCCGGAATCGAATTGTCTAATGACAAAAGTGGCTATGCCATATGGGGCCGAATAAAAAATCTGAAACCTTTATGCACACCCACAGACCCTTCCTGAACATATGAACACACATTTAAAGTTTTGAATCAAAACCCCTAGGAGCCTTTCAGTGGAAAACGATTCTCTAACGATAAAAGTGGAGCCACGGCCACCATGCGAGGCCGAATCAAAAATCCGAACCCTTAATGCAAATCTTTCAATCTTTCGAATTAAAATCATTAGGAACTTTTCGTCGGAAACCGATTCTCTAACGACAAAAGTGGCACTAAGAGCGTCAAATTGGGCCGAATGAAAATCCGATACCTTTATGCACATCAAGAGACCTTAACTGAACATATGAAAACACTTTCAACGTTTCGAATGAACACCCCTAGGAGCTTTCCATCGGAAACCGATCCTCTACCGACAAAATTGGTGCTACGTACCCCACATGGGGCCGAATAAAAAAAACTGAAACATTTAAGCACATCTATGAACCTGAACTACCTGAATTTATGAACACACTTTCAACGTTTGGCATTAAAACCCTTAGGCGCCTTTCGCCAGAAACGGAGTCTTTAGCGACAAAAGTGGCTATACGGACGCTACATAGAGCCGAATAAAAAATCGGAAACCTTTATACACACACATCTCGACACCCAACCGGAAGATATGAACACGCTTTCAACGTTTCGAATTAAAATTCCTTGGAGTCTTTCGTCGCAAACCGATTCTCTTACGAAAAATGTGGGTCTACGGGTGCCATATCAGGCTGAATAAAAAATCCGAAACCTTTATCCACACACATCTAGACACCCTACCGGAACATACAGACACACTTTCAATGTTTCGAATTAAAACCCCAAAGCGACTTTCGCCGGAAACCGACTCTCCAACGACAAAAGTGGCGCTACATGTGACTGAATCAAAAACTCTGAAACTTTTTATGCACATCGGAAAATATGAACACACGTTTTAACGTTTCGAATTAAACCCCTGGGAGCTTTTCACCGGAAACCGACTCTCTAATGACAAAAGTGCCGCGACGGGTGCCAGATGATGCCGAATCAAAAATCAGAAACCTTTGTGCACATCTAGAGACAATACATGAACAGATGAACACACTTTCAACGTTTCCAATTAAAACCCCTATGAGCTTTTCGCCAGAAACCGATTCACTAACGACATAAGTGGGGCTTCAGGCGTCACATTGAACCAAATAAAATATCTGAAACCTTCATGCACATCTGGAAACCCTACCTGAACATATGAACAAACTTCAAACAGTCAAACTTACATATCCTAGGAGGCTTTCGTCGGAAAACAGTATTTTAGCTCAGTGTGAGTGGTGCCATTGGCACCACCTGGTGACAACAATTCCAACTAAACCGCTACGGATGCCACATAGGGCCGAACTAAAACTTTGACACACTTTGAACGTTTTGAATTAAAACACCAAAGAGCCTCTCGCCGAAACAATTCTCCTATTACAAAAGTGGCGCTACAATCGCCAAATGCGGTCCAATCATAAATCCAAAATCTTTATGTGCATCTAGAAGCCCTACTGGAACATACGAACACACTTTTAACGTTTTGAATTAAAACCCCTAGGAGCCTTTCACAGGAAAACGATTTTCTAACGACAAAAGTAGCACTACGGACGACATGTGAGGCCGAATAAAAAAATCAGAAACCTTTATGCACATCTAGAGACCCTACCTGAACGCATGGATACACTTTGAACGTTTTGAATTAAAGCCCCTAGGAATCTTTCGCCGAAAAACAATTCTCCTATGACAAAAGTGGCGCTACAGTCGCCAAATGCGGCCCAATCATAAATCCAAAACCTTTATGCACATCCAGAAGCCCCACTGGAACATACGAACACACTTTTAACGTTTCGAATTAAAACCCCTAGGAGCCTTTCACGGGTAACCGATTCTCTAACGACAAAAGTGGCACTACGGACGTCATGTGAGGCCGAATAAAAAACCCGAAACCTTTATGCACATCTACACACCTTATCGGAACATATAAATACACTTTCAACTTTTCCAATTAAAACCCCTACGAGTCTTTCTCCAGAAACCGATTTCCTGTTAACAAAAGTGGCGCTGCGAGGGCCACATTGAGCTGAAACATCCTAAACCTTTATGCACATCTAGATCCCATACAAGAACATATGAACACACTCTCAACGTTTCGAATTTAAACAGCTTGGGGCGTTTTGCCTGAAACTGATTCTCCAACTGCAAAAGTGGCAAAAATCCGTTTGGGCATTTGATGATTTTCCCTTCATCATTTTCCAACCAGATCCTCTATGAAGGTGGACCATGTAGTCTGAGCCTCAACTAAAGGGGGTCTTAACCCTTTGAATCGCTTTTCTGGCCAGGAACATGATACGTCATATCGTCATTAAATAGGATGGCTGTTCAGTAAATGTGTGGGGTAGACAAGTCAATATTTTCAACGTGCAGCCCTAGGGCTGCACGTTGCAAATATTGATTGTTCTACCCCAACAAATGAATATGGACTCTTCTAATTGCTGCTAGTGAACTGGCTTGGAAGATACCACTAGAGTTCAAAGGGTTAAATTTGGCCAGGCGTATTTGGTATTTTGCGAATTTTTTTACGTTTTATCTTACAAGACCACATATAACTTGGGAACGGTGATCATATTTACAGAATACAGATATCAGTTTTCTATACTTTATATTGTGTGTTATGTCGTGTAGTCCACATTACATAATGTCCTTATCATGTTATGTCATTTTAATGTTTTTTCATAATGCAGATAATGCGTATATTTGTCGCCTTCTTAATCACATTTTCTGGAATAAAACTCCCTGGATCCCTCCAACCTCGACCTCTCTGCAGTCTGTTGTTCACAGTCTTGTACCTGTTTTTTTGTCTCAAACATATAGGTTATGACACACCCCCCCCCCCCCCCACCCGTTGGAACGAACTCGTCGAGCTCGTTGCAATCAGGGGTCATAGCCTATGTTTTTGAGACAAAAAATGAAAAAAAAAATAGTTATTCAAGCCTTTTTTGAAAGTGTCGTCTGCGTTTTATGTCAGGTAAAGGGTTAAATAAAAAAAATGAGAAATTATTTTCCGCTTGTAAGGCAGTACAGTAAATTTGTATCCCGTTGTTTTTAAAATAATTCCTAACAACTCCATAATTATAATCAAAACGAAAGACTTTCTTAAAATTTAACCCTTTGAATGCGAGAGACTGCCTTTGCAGTCCAGGAATATGATACGTCATAATTTCATTAAGTAGGATTTATTTATTTATTTATTGGTGTTTAAGGTCATATACCATTAAGTAGGATGGCTGACCGTTGGTCACGTGATGGTATAGTGTTGAGGTTGTGAAAAAGGAGTTCGTCAAAATTCCTATTTTGCTACATGATAAAATTTAGGATCGCTTTTAGCTTCCGTGAATAGTGCTTCAATGATGTACAGACCTTCTGGTGATGTCTTTTGTTTATTCCATTGAAGGAGTTCAATGGTAAAAATATTCTTTTTTAAAAGTGAAAAGATTCATTCATTCACTTTTTGAAGTTCGAGGTAACGTTTGTCTTGGTCTCCAGATCAATGAAGATCAAGATTCTACTATTGTTCATTTAATCCTCCACTCAATGAGTGCTGAGTGCTGACCGTGAACAAGTTTACTATCTTTTGTTGTCGAAGCGGAACGTACTGGGATCATTGCAGTGAGCAGATTTGCCTGTAAAGCGAAGCATCCTCCTTGTTGACTATATTAACCTTTTCAGTGCTGTTATTCTCATCTTTGAAAGTTATTGAAAGTTGTTAATATTCTCATTAACGTTTTGTTTTTGAAACGCTATTGTAATGCACTTGAAGGCAATTCACGATGTCACTTTATGAAACGCCGCAACTCTTGAGTCAGATACGAAGTGTTGTTCACGGTAGGAATGGTAGGGATATCTCTGAAGGCCATGACCATGATCATATTCAGTCGGCAGTCGAAGGACATTTGCACGCCATTTTAGGTTCTACCAATGCGACGAAGTTTGATAAACTGGATAAGTTAAATACAAAAAAAAAAATAAATGAAAAGGATGGGATTGAAAAAAGATTGAATGTTACTGAACGAGACATGACCAAGTAAACAAATGCTGGATGAAATGAACAGTAAATTAAGCAACCTAACGCTGAGGTTCAATTCACTTGAGATCGATGTACAAAATATGTAAAGCAGCCATACCCCATGTGAAGAGTCATATTGGATAGGATGTGTTATGATTTATGCCTAACTGTGTTTTTAAAGCAGCCATAGCCCCCTCCCCCCTTCTTCCTGGTGCTGGATTGTACCACACTAATAGTCCTGCATAACTCGTCCGTGAGTTATGCCTAAATGTGTTTTTAAAGCAGCCATACCCCATATGAAGAATCATAATGTTGTTTGCTTCTTGAATGAAAGTTATCACGCCCTTGCCCCTGACATGGGCAGTACCACATATATGATTTATGCCTAATTTGTGTAGAGTAAGGCTTTCCATGTGGAGAATCACCAAACTACTGGTAATTAACTATATTTGATAACAGCTAGCCTCTTGACAGAGAGGCTATGTAGAGTCATATAGTATAGGCAGTTCTATGATATATGCCTAATTGATTTACCACAATAATAGTCCTGTGTAAGCTGTTCAATATATAGACAGTTCTATGATATATGCCTAATTGATTTACCACAATAATAGTCCTGTGTAAGCTGTCCAATATATAGACAGTTCTATGATATATGCCTAATTGATTTACCACAATAATAGTCCTGTGTAAGCTGTCCAATATATAGACAGTTCTATGATATATGCCTAATTGATTTACCACAATAATAGTCCTGTATAAGCTGTTCAATATATAGACAGTTCAATCAATAATATATGCCTAATTGATTTACCACAATAATAGTCCTGTATAAGCTGTTCAGTATATAGACAGTTCAATCAATAATATATGCCTAATTGATTTACCACAATAATAGTCCTGTATAAGCTGTTCAGTATATAGACAATTCAATGATATATGCCTAATTGATTTACCACAATAATAGTCCTGTATAAGCTGTTCAGTATATAGACAATTCAATGATATATGCCTAATTGATTTACCACAATAATAGTCCTGTATAAGCTGTTCAGTATATAGACAGTTCAATGATATATGCCTAATTGATTTACCACCATAATAGTCCTGTATAAGCTGTTCAGTATATAGACAATTCAATGATATATGCCTAATTGATTTACCACAATAATAGTCCTGTATAAGCTGTTCAATATAGAATCATAATAGAGTTAATTATGTTCATCAAGCAGCCATATCAAAGTGGAGAATTTCCAGACTATCAGTAATTATATTTGATTAACAGCTTTCTGACAGGAATGTAACTGTGATGCTGTCTATCGGAAGCAGCCATCTCATGGTTGCTGGAGCTGGATTGTATCGGCAGTCATTGTTGTTTGCTTTTGGTAAGCAGGCAAATCTGCTGCTATGGTGTAGTCATGCCCTTTCTATGTGTAGAAGCAATACTTAGCTGAGAGCCATGTTGAAAATATTAATCTATAATTATGTCTTTGAAGCAGCCATGCCCTATGCAAAGAATTACTAGATTGCTGGTAAATATATTTTACAATCAGCATCTTGACAGAAATGAAACTTCTGTCATCAGCAGCCATCATCTGGCTGCTGTTGCTAGACAGTCCTGCACTTAAAGTCCAGTATAGGCTGTTCTATAATTTATGTCAATTCCTGTATAGACATGTTGTTGTTTATTTCTTGCCTATATCAGTTGAAAACTTTGCTAAATATATAATTATGTTCTTCAAGCAGCCATGTCCCATGTCAAGAATTACTAGACTACCTGTAATTATATTTTATAAAGAGCTCCTTGACATTAATATAACTGTTTACTTTTTGATAACAGTCATAGCCTTACCTATATCAATTGAAAACTCTGCTAAATATGTAATATGTAATTATGTTCTTCGAGCAGCCATGTCCCATGTGAAGGATTACTAGACAACCTGTAATTATATTTGATAAACAGCTCCTTGACAGGAATATTACGGTGGTGCTGTCCATTACCAGCGGTTATCACCTGGCCGCTGGTGCAGGACTGTACCACATTAATAGTCCTGTATAGGTCGATCAATGCTTTATGCCTAATCGAGTCCTTGAATCAACCATATGACATGTGTAGAGTCGTATTGGTGTTTGATTCTTGAAATCAGCCACGCCCATGTCTCTGTGTGAAGGCAGTATTTAAATCTTGAACTTTCAGTTGAAAGCCATGCTAAATATTAAAGCCTGGATTTGACGCAGCCATATCCTATGGGTAGCGCCATTCCAACTGTGGCGATGTCTATCATCAACTGCCATCACTTGGCTGCTGGTGCTACACAGTCCCACACTTAAAGTCCAGTATAGGCTGTTCTATAATTTATGTCTATTCCTGTAGAGACATGTTGTTATTTACTTCTTGATAGCAGCAATATCTTTGCCAATATCAGTTGAAAACTCTGCTAAATATATAATTATGCTCTTCAAACGGCCATGTCTCATGTCAAGAATTACTAGACTACCTGTAATTATATTTTATAAAGAGCTCCTTGCCATGAATCATGAATATAACGGTTTACTTCTTGATAACAGTCATGCCCTTGCCTATATCAGTTAAGAACTCCGCTAAATATATAATATGTAATTATGTTCTTCGAGCAGCCATGTCCCATGTGAAGAATTACGAGACAACCTGCAATTATATTTTATAAATAGCTCCTTGACATGAAAATAATTGTTTACTTTTTTGATAACTGTCGTACGCTTACCTATATCAGTTGAAAACTCCGGTAAATATATAATATGTAATTATGTTCTTCGAGCAGTCATGTCCCATGTGAAGAATTATTAGACAACCTGTAATTATATTTTATAAACAGCTCCTTGACAGGAATATTGCGGTGGTGCTGTCCATCACCCGCGGTTATCACCTGGCCGCTGGTGTGGGACTGTACCACATCAATAGTCCTGTATAGGCCGATCAATGTTTTATGCCAAATCGAGTCCTTGAATCAACCCTGTGCTATGTGTAGAGTCGTACTGGTGTTTGATTCTTGAAATCAGCCACGCCCATGTCTCCGTGTGAAGGCAGTATTTAAATCCTGAACTTTCAGTTAAAAGACATGCGAAATATTTAAGTTTGGATTTGAAGCAGCCATATCCCGTGGTAGCGCCATTCTACCTTCTTCATGAAAGCGGCTATGTCTATGTATTTAAGTACTACATGACAGTACTCCTTGTTCTAGATACATACATCACCTATTATCCTGAGTGGGACGGGATCACTATTGTTCTCTGTCAGAACTAAAGGAGTGGACATCATTATTACTTTACAACAGAACTAAATAAGATCTCATATTTCAATCTTTCGACGGCGGTCTGAAGTTGAATTCCTTTAAGGGGCTATATAAGTAATGGAATTTTGTTTATTTGGAAATTCTTACCTCTGATATTCCTTAAATTCAGATTACATGTACACAAATTATACACCAAAATGAAGGTTGTGATGTATAGAACACGAAACACATATGTAATCAACTCACAGAGTTGACAACATGTACCACTGGTTCCTGGAAATCTGCTATCGTATTCGTACCAGAACCGATAATAAAATAATATTTCGCGAGAACAACTCGTGACCAAATGTGCTTCATATATTCAATAACAAAGCTAGGCATTCAAAACACTTTCAGGTGCAGCGATAGGACTGCATTTTGGAAAAGGACAACACTGTCTGCATTTTTTTTATTGAAAATGGTTTCCATGTTCGACAGACATGCGCAAATCACTCGATACCACGAATTTCCATCGAAAAACAAAGTCGAAATTATAAGAAATTTCAACACTTCGAACAGGTATCATGATACCTTGCGTTGAATATGGCAACTGTGAAGACTCTGTATAATAATAGTATACTGTATTAAGGCGATCTTTCTCATTATTTGAGTTTAGACGGCGTTGTATGTCGATGCTTTTTCCGTCCGATGACGTCAACTGGAAATCGAAAATACATTCATATGTAAACAAAAGCGTTGGTTTCAGAATTTACCCCCATGTAGCCCTGTTGCTGTGTTTTGAAGAATTTTGATACCCCAGCTTTGTTCTTGAGTATGTAAAGCACATTTGGCCATAAGTTGTTCTCGTGAAATATTATTAAATTATCAGTTCTAGTACGAATACGTTAGCAGACTTCCAGGACCCAGTGGTGCCTACGGTCGACTCTATGAGGTTATGACACGTGTTTCGTGTTCTATACATCCCACTCGTCATTTTGATGTACAATTTGTGTATATTTATTTTGAATTTATCGAATATCAGAGGTTAGTATTTTCAAAATAAACAAAATTTCATTACTTATATAGGCCTTAAGAAATTAATAGATCAATATGTTAATTGTCATTCCCCGTTCATACACCACTCCGATATGTTCCTTTGTTGGAATCCGCACACAGTCATATGAAGTCAATCTCCTTCAACGAATTATAAATGATAATTCGGCTGAAAACCATTCATTTTGACAGCATCGCTGTGGTCCAGTCAATGGTCACCCGCTATTATCGTCACACATAAACATGAAGATAACGATTTGTTTGTTCTGTTTGTATGTTACTGTGTGACTGATTACGAAAAATAAAAAAGGCTGACAAACCAATTTCGGTAAACAAACTAATCAATCTCTCACAGATGATTTTATTTCCAACACAGTAACGTGGTATCGCTCATTAGTGATAATTTGATGCACTATGATTCCCACCAACTTTTTTTTAACGTTTAAGGTGTTCTCAAACGCAGACGATATCAAAATTTATTATTTTAAATATCATTTTTTTATATTTTTCAAACATTTTCAACAAAACCATATCAAGTGACCCCTCGTTGGAACGAGCTCGAGGAGCTCGTTCCAACGAGGGGTCACTTGATATGGTTTTATTAAAAAGTTTTGAAAAATATTATTTTTTCAACTGCTGAATTTGCATATTACGCGGGCGGATGCGGGCGATTCGTTGGGTAAAGGGTTAAGGTCTTATCAAACCTATTTATTCCCAGGCCATAGTTGACTTTGCAATATTATTTTCTAAACTGCATGTAAGTCCCATCTGACAAAAACGTTCTTGATATATAATTAAGATAATTCGGACCACGGTTTATGAGTGTTACACGCTTAGAACGGGTTGAATTAATTTCTGAACATGTAGGGAGGATCCGGGACCCAGGGCTGATGATGAGACTGCCGGGTGTATGTACCCCAAAGCCCTGACTGTGCCACATGATTCTACACCTTCTCGGCTGATTTACTACTCTAACCTATTCCCAATAGAATTTAATACATGTATGCTCCATCTGATAAAAAGGCGTTCTTGATATATTACTAAGATTATTCGGACCACAGATTATGAGTGCTATATGGAAATAGCGGATTAAATTAATTTCTGAACATGTTGGGAGGGTTCGGGATCCAGGGCTGATGATGAGACTGAAGGGTGTATCTACCCTCAAAGTTCTGAGTGTCGGGATCCAGGGCTGATGATGAGACTGAAGGGTGTATCTACCCTCAAAGTCCTGAGTGCGCCATGTGATCCTATACCCTCTCTGCTGATTTGCTACTCTAAATTATTCCCAGTAGAAATTAATATATGTATGTCCCATCTGGCAAAAAGGCGTTCTTGATATATTACTCAGATTATTCGGACCACAGATTATGAGTGCTATATGGAAATAGCGATTTGAATTAATTTCTGAACATATACGGAGGATTCGGGATCCAGGGCTGATGATGAGATTGAAGGGTTTATCTACTCCCAAAGTCCTGAGTGTGCCATGTGATCCTGTATCATCTCTAGTGATCTGTTACTCAAACATTCTTCCAATGGAAAATAACGCATGCAGTCCTGATATTTATATCATCGGCTTTGTGTCTAAAAGTTTCTGATTGGGAATAGAATAATTCAAGACCCTTGCAGTTAAAACGGTTACATTTTTACTAATTTTAAAACACCGGACTAGGGAAGGAAACATTCCACCTCACCCCCATATTCTGGAAAGTGATACACTTTTCTATTTTCTAATCTTTTTTATTTTCATTTTGTGATATACAACATTGTACAAGGAATCGTCATTAAATTCTACTTATGTTAACTCTCCATCGACGTTTGTCGCATTCGCAAAATTTCACAACGAATATTTATCGCTTGGCGAACCGACTCCATTAAATATTTTTCTCCACCGTCTGTGCATTTGTCATGTTGGTGGTTGGTTCGGATACTATGGCGGGTAGTGTTAAATTGGACGAGATCCAGACGGATCCTGTTTACGATTTAGGTCACCTACTGAATGATAAAACAGATAATGATTCAGCAGCCATATTTAATGATACTGATTGTAAATATTTCCTTCCCGGTGAGTTCCGAAATGAGCTTAGGGGTGCACAAGGATCCTTCTCAGTATTTCATATTAATTGACAAAGTCTCAGTGCTCAGTGGGACTCTTTACATCACTTGCTCTCTGAACTCAACGACACAGAGAACATCTACGATGTGATCGGTCTAACGGAAATCTTCAGAATCCCCACAAATATGTCATATACCTTAGAAAGATACCACCCTTTACAAACAAATTTGAGATCTATTGATAACGATGGTCATGGCGGGGTCTGTCTGTTTATAAAAAAGCGACATTTCTTTTAGTATTCGACAAGACCTTTTCAATTTTCTACCGCACGTCTTCAAGTCCATCTTCGTTGAATTAAAGAACAAAATTTCCTCCAAGGTAATTGGAGTAATATATAAACTAAATACGGCCCGAGGGCAGATATCGACCTATTTCAATCACAAATTAACCAACTGACTGACGTCCTGAATAAAGAAAAGAAAGACTCTATCATTATGGGCGATTTAAATATTGACCTCCTAAAGGTGGCGTCTCTTTCCAAAACTGAATCATTTATTGATTTAATGTTTAGTGAGAGCTTCCTATCTGTTATTACAAAACCAACCAGAGTTACAGATCGCAGTGCTACGCTTATAGATAATATATTCTCCAATGATGTCTCAATTTTTACAAAATCTGGAATAATCCTTACCGATGCATCGGATCACTTTGGGATTTTTTTTATGTCGAAATTTCACATTCCAAACCTGTTAGATCAAAACAGATCTTGACCAGAAAAAATAAATTCCTATACTATGGAACGCTTTAAGTCGTTGTTATCCCAATGTGATTTTAGTCCGGTTCTGGAAACAAACTGCCCAGTTGATGCTTACGAAAATAAGAAATATATAAAACAGCAGCCCTGGATGACAAAAGGTCTTCTAGTTTCCGCCAACAATAGGAACAAATTTCATAACAAAAAATTAAAAGCTCCCACTGAGGCGAACGTCAAAAATTATAAAAATTACTGTAGGATATTTAACAAAATTAAGAAACAATGCAAAGCCCTATATTATGAAAAAGTACTTTTAGAAAATAAGAATAACATGAGAAAAACGTGGGAAATCCTAAATAACGCATTGAATAAGAATAAAAACCAACGAACCGTACCATCATTTTTTAATCTTGGTGATACAAAGATATATGCACAAAATCAAATTGCACAAGAATTCAATAAGTTTTTCGCCAACATTGGAATTCAGACGTCAAATAAAATATCCAAACCTCGTAAATCATTTGCGAGTTCTTGAATTCTTCTTTTATGGGAAACTTTTTTATAAGCCCAACATCGTCTACCAAAATCTCAAATATTGTAAATACAATGAAACCTAAAGTAAGAGAGGACTGTGAAAATATCACGACCAGTATTCTGAAACATTCTATAAATTTAGTCGCTTCTCCACTTGCGCACATTATGAATAATTCATTCAGTCGGGGAATAGTACCAGACAGTATGAAAATTGCTAAGGTAACTCCAGTCTTCAAAGCAGGTGTTGAGAATAATTTTACAAACTACAGGCCAATCAGTATTTTGCCTGTTTTTTTCTAAAGTTCTAGAAAAGCTAATGTCTATAAGACTTGTAAACTTCTTAGGTAAATTCAAAATTCTCTATCACCACCAATATGGCTTTAGGAAGCACCACAGCACACTTCACCCTGCTATGCATCTATTACAATATGTAGCCGAAGAAAATAATAAAAATAGTAAAGAAAGTACACTCGCCCTATTACTGGATCTTTCGAAAGCCTTCGACACCATCAGCCATGAAATACTACTTCACAAATTAGAATACTATGGTATAAGAGGGAATGCGAATAACTGGTTTAAGAGTTACTTACAAAATAGGAATCAGTATGTCTCTTTTGGTGACAGTAAATCTGATCTATCTGGATTAAGATGTGGAGTACCACAAAGCTCAATACTAGGACCTATTCTTTCATACTCAACTTAATTCGTCGTAGGGATGTATTATTCGAAAAGTTATCTCCCCCTGTGAATACTGGAGTCTGACTGTAATGTAATTAGCATTGATCCACTGAAAGGTGTGAATAAAATCTTGTTTGTCGGGAAATCGTTTTCTCAAGCGGCGAGAGAAGTAAGTTGAGAATGAAGGCGTCAGACAGTTTATTGTGCAATCATTTAAGAGAATTGTTAATTTGATTACAATAATCGAGAATTGTTTTGATTTTGAGAATGTTGGTACTTTACACTGTCCTCTCAACTACGATGTTGGGGTGGGGGTATAGAAACGGGACAGGTTTATCGGGGGAGGGAAGAGGAAGAGATTTCGAAGATTTTAACATCAATGGCAAGCAGAAGTCACGCATGAAAAATAATGCGTCAGCGGTTTTATCAGAACTTAGGTGGATCATTTGAGTGACCGTTGTGAGATCAAGGCAGGGGCGCCGAATCAACGAGGGTCCCTCCTGCCTTCAGTCTACGGGGGCGAGCGGGCGCAAGGATTTCCCTTTTTTCTTCGAAAATTTCAAAGAATTGGCCCTTTTTTCAAACTGTGCAAAAATTGCCTTATTGAACAATTTACCTAATGTGAGTTGCAGACGACACTTGGGAAAAAACATCCTCGTATAACTAAAGTGTTTCATTTTTTTATTCCAAAACATAGGTTATGACCCCTCATTGGAACGAGCGCGACACGATGAGGGGTCATAAACTATGTTTTGGAAGTAAAAAATGAAAAAAGTAAAAAAACATTGGATGGGGATTTTCGTGTATATATAGCGCTGGCTGGTTTTTCCCGTTACGATAGGTAACGGTTTAAGAGAATGAAAAAAATACATAATGCCCTTCTTCATAGGTCTGCCCCTCCAGCCCTGTAGTGCTTCCGGCACACCTGGATCAAAGTCATCGCAGCTGATGAGAAAATAAAAAAAGCCACAAAAGAGGATGCCAAGTGTGCAGCGTATGAGAAACGGACATCTAGAACATTTAGTTTAAACAATATGTTGGAAAGCCCCAATACTTGACGAGTCGAATGCGACTCCTTGAGAAACTGAAAGTCCAGGAAGAATGGGATGAATACGCGAGAAATGGGTGGACGGGGTACAAGGCATGTCGGCATGCTGGGAGATTAGGAAGGATAAATTAAGATAGAAAATCACTGGGGGTCAGAGTGTAAATATTACTGGGGCATGTAAAAGGCAATAGAATGGATAAAAAACAACATGATCTTCGAGTCCAACAGTTTTATTAATGATAATAATATATATATATATACAACCAAAAGCACCCAGATTACATTACTTTACAACCATTACACACTTAAATACATTTTGATGAAGAACAATAATTTAGTACTCAACCAGTTTGGAGACAAGCAGTCCTATTGAGTTTGTGGGGTGTTCGGTTGGGGATGGGTGTGGGTCGATTCGATTGCCTTTTTTCCAGGAAGACAAGGTGGGTTTCTCCTTCTGGATGACAAACAACTGAACTGAGCTTTCAAAGGGAATTCCGGGAATGTGTCCCCCCCCCCCCCCCCCCGATGAGTCTCATCCCCTTGACATTGGCCATCCGGACGTACCCGAAGAATTATATTACGGACTTTGGGTCTCTCTTATTTTTTCTTTGCCATAACGAGGGGGCTCGAACGGGGGGGGGGGGGGGGGGGGGGGCTAATGTCCTCGGCAAATGTCTTTTCTTTTTGCTTTTAGTTTAAGCTTGGGCACTTTTTGGACATCGAAAATGTGGATATCATTGACGGATGAATGAGGGGCAAATAGAATGCAAAGTCTATGTTTAGGGGCAAACGACACCACTCTCCCATTGCCCCCTGTGCAACCGCCACGGGAAAGGAGTAACTCATTCATAATCACATTTAATGTTATTAATACGACGTCCCGCATGGCTAACGTAATTGACCACTACTGTAATAAATTAATGTAAGTGTGCAGCTATATACATCCAATAAAACACAATAACTATTAACACCTTAACGATTGTTCAGTCTTGTGTGTGTTCAATCAGCAGAGAAATAAGTTTTTCTCTATTTCTCAATTTAGTTTTCACACCAAGCAGTTTCAACTTTTGTTTAATTTCTTTCATTGACATTTCTTGATAATTAATGTTTGAATCTGAAAATGTTGAATTAACATTGCCTGCTGCAGCCATTTCCGATAAAATACGTGATTTTTTTGATGCACGTTGTCTGAATATACCATCTTCCCAGTAAATGTCATTTCTTTTTTTATACTCGCGTTTCTCACGAGTACTGTCCTCACGGAGATACTCAATTCTTTTCCTCACCTTCAGGGCATCCATAGCGGCATCAAATTTATTTGATTTTGTTTGGTGAATAGATTTTATATCATCATTGACTTTTTCGACACCTTGCCCACTGTATTTGAGAAGGCTTCCATAAGTTGAAATAAAATAAGGAATGTGGTATACCAAACAATGCATGTATGGGGTAACATTATTATAACCTATTCGAACAGCTCCAAGGTCTTGAAAAGCCTTTAGCCAATTTAGACAGCGTACAAATATTTTATTAACAGGTGTTAATTCATTACTTTCCTTTGTTAAAAATTTGTAGAGGTCCCAAAAATGCCTCCAAAGATTCACCGTTTTTTCGTGGGTCTCATCGTGAATGGAGAAGAAGACTTTATCTGGTAGTTTTTGAAGTAATATTTTGTAAGCTGAACCAGATAAACTAGTCCAATCCAATTCACCATGAGTGCCCTTTTGGGTCCATACATTGAATGATACACCACATTCTCTAATTTTTCCAACTAAACTTTGGAGTGCATTTACATCACGTCCCATAATTTTATTTTTGTCATCTAATGACTTAGCGTCATCTATGAGGTTCCTCAGAAGCTTATCGGAAATACGAAGTAGAAGGTGTAATTCGTCTGGGATTATGTGGTGTGGTTCAATTTCAATGAGGGGTCGACATTTTACACCATAAGAATTATTTCTAGAATTTTCCAATAAATTAGTTGCAGTTCTCTTCATATTCTCACTTTGATAAAAGTTACGTTCTTTCGATAATTATTTGTTGCTATAATGAAAGTTGTAAACGTAGCGGCGGAAAATATTAACTGGGTTTTTGTCCGCATTTTTGTGGCTTTTTTTCTTGTCCGATCTTAAAAAAGGGAATTTTAATCGGGTAGCTGTTTGGACGGCGGTTCTTTGACCGGTGGCTTATTGTCCCGTTGACCCGTTTGTACATGCACTATAATTGAGTTATTATTGAAATAAATCTTACCTTTCCATCTTTTTCTATTAGTCTCTCAACTTCATATTTGGTGGGCAGAATATTTCTTGGCACCGAGGTACTTGTTCGTACAGGGCGTGGCAGCTTTTCTCCCTGTGCAATTTTTTTCCAGTCAATATGCGAATGTGAACGTAGCTGTCTTTCAGTGGCCATGCTTGTGAAAGTGTGAGCCATCTCTTTTAAAGCAGGTATTAAAGGAACCTCCGGACAGAGTCAACAGTATCTGTGTGACATTACAAATTGCAACGCAAACTATCTTCTTATTGTAGAAAAAACACACACATACATATATTTATGGACTTCAATGGACAATGAGGCATACTAGTTAAATAAGCGACAAGCTTCACATTTCTGGCTGAACTGAAAGTAATTAATAGGGCTATCGCACCTTTCCTTTAATTCACACCGAAACCTTCTGCATATTGTGGACTGTGGGTTCAACTGTTTTTACAACAATCAAATTTGTCTTGGTTTTAACATCAAAAGGAAAAAAATGGGCAAATGTCAGATTATATATTTTTATATGATTAGAGAGGACAATATCTATATTATATGCACATATGCGCAGAGCATTGCTAATATGAAGACTAAAAAGTATTTTAATCTCTAAAAGTTGACGAAAACGCAATTTTCCATTATTTTACATGGCACTCTACACGAAATAACCGTACCTTTTTAAATGAACAGGGGAAAAAAATTGGTCGAATGAAATGGTTCGATTATATCACCAAGTGAGAGCATATATATTGTTCTTAAATGTCTGATGCGCAGAGCAAATATAACTTTCACGGGTTTTATATAATTTTGAGAAATATAAAAATTCCCCATTCAATTAGTGCTAATTTTTGCAAGCCAATTCCTAGCAATCAGGGGAGATAACTATTTGGTAAATAGATGCGAATAACGAGAATAGTTGAACATGTATACGTAAATGACAACTGCAATTAAACAAAGCTAAATCTTTTATCCTTTGCAGATGATACTTCCACATACAAGGCTGCAGCAAAGTTAAACATGCTTGTGTCAGAATTTAATGAGGAACTTCAAAAAATATTTGACTTGTGCGCATCCAGTCACTTAGTCTTCAACCCTAAGAAAACTAATTATATTGTTCTTAATCCATGTCAAAAAAGAATGTAACACTCCAGAATATTAAAATAAATAATCATATTATTAATACCGGTGGCCGTGCCGACAATGAAAAATCTATACAGTTTCTTGGCATAACTATTGATGAAAAATTATCTTATAACGCCCACATATCTCAGATCTCCTCGAAAGTTACTCTTGCGAATTATGCCCTCAATAGAGTGAAAAAATCCTACCCCACAATGTAATGAAAACCCTGTACTTTACACTTATACAAAGTCATTTTATCTATGGAATTCCCTTATGGGGTGCCTCAAAAGCCTGTAACCGTCTTTATAGATGATTTGTCGAAACTCACGCCCAACTGGAATTTATTGGATTTAATTTTATATGGAAGCCCGTCATTACCCGAAAGCAGCAATGTATCAGTTTTCTTATCTGTTCAAAAATGTATTCGTGGTTCGCATCGATTTGATGTACAGTTGCTGAATTAGCTGCGCCTCTCAGCACGTCTGAGTGTTCCAAGGTTATACAGGTGATCTGACTTCCACTGTGGGTATCCTCTCGCAGTGGGACCTGACAATCGATCTGTGTGAGGACAACACGGCGGATGTTAGGTTAGTACGGACGTAGAATGAGCACGCAAAGATTAACTGGTCTCAACATGTTCTGTGAACGTTCCTTGGCGGCATTAAACTAAATTTAGAATTGAATAAATTGTGGGTGGGGGGGGGGGGGGTCATCATCACTGGAATTTCTGTTGTATACTGTTTTTTGTTTGTCTTCTTTGATTTCAATCTGCTTTTACCAGTGTTTCTATCTAGTCTCTCTCTCTCCCTCTCTCTCTCTCTCTCTCTCTCTCTCTCTCTCTCTCTCTCTCTCTCTCTATCTCTCTCTCTCTCTCCCTCTCTATTCTATCTTTCTTTATTTCTCTCTCTCTCTCCTTTGAGTTAACTTCTTTTGTGTACAATGTTTACATATTGTTATATTTTGTTCTGCTTTTTGTAATCTATTAGTCTTCGTACAGGAGCGGAAGGTTTTCTAAGTGGTCAGCACTTGTCCTCCAGTCCTGATTTGCATTGTTGAATGGCAAATAAAAATATGTTTAATCTACCGTCTTTATAAATTACAAAAGCGATCAATACGAAATCATAAACAACAAGAAGTACAATGCTCACACTGACCCTCTTTTTATTAATGATAAAATACTAAAAATCAAGGATTTGTATACTTTACATGTTTCGATTGGCAAAATGGAAACCTACCAAAGTCCTTTGCTGGCTTCTTTTCTACTATAAATCATGACTATATGAATACACGCCAAACAGGACCCATACGTAGCCATAGAACTAGAACCAAAGTGCTCGACAACCTGCCTGTCTTTGCTTTTCCGAAAATGTGGAATGGATTAGATATATCCATCCGAAAAAAAGAAATAGGAAAGAGTTGAAGACTAACCTAATAACAAAAAATTTTTTCCACTTTTTCAGATAATATTTCCTGTTTTAATCCGTACTGCCCGGACTTTGTTACTTAGTACGCCCTCGAACCCTAAAAATACACAGTTTTCTCAGTTTCTGCCCAAAAGTAATAATATTAAATTTCCAGAATATTATAGTATCACACAAGTATAAACAATACAAGGTGGCACTAAATCTTCATTCTGTGCATGACTTGTCTTCAGTGGGGACTTTTGTCTGGTATTCTCGTCCTTTCCGGTCTCCTGATTTGGTCTCAACTGTTCCAAAACTTTAAAGCTGTTATTCTCATAAAAATCAACCGAGGTTCAGATCAATTAACCGATATAATTTTAGAGACCATTTCAAGAGTAGCGTGCTGTAAATGATACCGTCCGCCCAACATTCGCTTGTGCAAATGTCGCGGTGTAACTCTGTCTGTTGGAGCTAAAACAGAAATAACAAACAATGTTGCCCTTGTACATCATTTTCTTCTTCGAGTTCCTTCCGTCATTCTGTAGTTTTCTCTTTTCTGTCAAAGGGAAAGGCGGGAAGACAGCCAATCTTGCTATGCCTTTCCCTACCGGTATACAAAAATTGTTATATCCAATTATCTATGTATATCTGAAATAATATTACTGTATACGAGAATCCTGTTATGATGTAACCATACGTATATATTTATCATGTTGTATTTTTGTATATTGGTAAATAAACATATTATATCATATCATATGGAATTAAATATAGCAGATGTAGAGGCTGGCGCAAATTTCGCGAACGAACAATTTGAGGCTTTGAAACCGAAATCAGAAAAAAATATTAATGATATTCAGCTACTACAGTACGTGGAGAGTGTATTATCATTAAATCACCCGCAGAGTGGAGATTCCACCCGAGCAATAATTGCAAATTTATTGCAAAAAATAACCATCACAAGCAAAGTTCCAGGCAATGGACCTCCGGGTTGAACCCGGAGGTCCATTGGCTGAAACATTGCTTGTATTTTATGTCCATATGTACAAAATTTGACAGTGACAATTTGGGTGATAACTCCACTCCGCGGGTGATTTAGTTACAATCCACTCTCCACGTACTGTAAGTTCTAAGATTGAGGATGTATCTGAAAATGAAATTTTTGATAGCTCTTACATAAGAAATGAAATTTCGACTGTCAGAACTGAAATGTGTGACACTGACGAGCTTCACTGGTCCCCCAGGGTCAGTCGATGAAAACTGTGAAACTAAACTGAGACAGTTCTTCAAAGACCATTTGAATATTGATAACCAGAAAAGAATTGTAATCGAACGTAAAAGATATGCCCGAAGACCTCGAGCAAAAGTGGCCATTTTTTTAATTATGAAGAAAAAGAAACAGTAATAATATGTGGACCCAAACTGAAAGGAACATGCATATATATCAATGGTCAACCCCCCCCCCCCCCCCCCACCCCAGTACTGAACAGAAGCGGCGAAGACGATACCATGTTGTGGGACTCCCCCCCCCCCCCCCCAAAAAAAAAACAAAAAACGGTGGAAAACGTCAGTCTTATTAGGGATACGTTATTCTTCGATGGAAACGAATTGATCAGCCAGGGACAAACATAGAGTAGGTAGCAGAGAATTCACCGTAGAGGGTGTTCAAACTGGTGACAATACAAAACTATCTTGTAACGGGAACCCATCGAAAAAGAACTCGAGTTTCGTCAACACCCACTAGATACGACAGGAAGGGTAGATTGGTTGTGAAAAATCAGAAAAACAATAATACAAGTAAACTAGCTATATCTTTGATCTTGGACGTTAACATGCCTTGGGGTGATATACATTCGCCGTAAAAACTACTCTTGAAAAGACGCCAAACTTAGATATGAACCTCAAAACCTCTAGAGTCAGCTGCTTGGCTATAAATGTCTGCGATATGGTCCATAAACCCCGCATTCCCGAGTTCGCTGGGTTTAATGAAATGTACGATGTTTTATGTTTTGGTGAAACAAAACCGATGATATTGACGTAACTCCATTCCAGGCTTCAGTATCATCGGAGTCAAAAATTGAAAAAACGTTGAAACGAGTAAGGTATAATTCTGGCAGTTAAGGAGCGACTAAGTGCATTTGTTGCAGTCATTAAAAGGATTGGGTTTGTCCTCGAGTTTCAACATCGAGCCTCAGGAGCTGGTCTGTTAGGGAACTCCTAAATGACTACTATTGGGTTTGGATTGGGTTAGTTCTCGAGGTTTAACATCAGCCCCGAGAGCTGGTCAGTTTTGGAACTTCTAAATGCCTACTATTGGGTTTGGATTGGGATTGGGAACATCGAGCCTCGGGAGCTGTCAGTAAGGGAACTCCTAAATGCCTACAACTGGGTTTGGATTGGGCTAGTTCTCGAGTTTTAACGTCGAGCCTCGGAAGCTGGTCAGTTAGGAAACTCCTAAATGCCCACTATTGGGTTTTGATTGGGTTAGTCCTCGAGTTTTAACATCGAGCTTCGGGGGGCTGATCAGTTAGGAGACTCCTATATGCCTACTATTGGATTGGGTTACTCCTCGAGTTTTAACATCGAGTCTCGGGAGCTGGTCAGTTAGAGAACTCCTAAATGCCAACTATTGGGTTTGAATTGGGTTAGTCCTCGAGTTTTAACATCGAACCTCGGGTGCTGTCAGTTAGGAAATTCCTAAATGCCTACTATTGGGTTTGGATTGGGTTAGTCCTCAAGTTTTAACACCGAGACTCGGGAGCTGGTCAGTTAGGTAACTCCTAAATGTCTACTTTTGGGTTTAGATTGGGTTAGTCCTCGAGTTTCAACATCGCGCTTCGGGAGCTGGTCAGTTAGGGAACTCCTAAATGCTTACTATTGGGTTTAGATTGGGTTAGTCCTCGAGTTTTAACATCGAGCCTCGGGAGATGATGAGGTAGGGAAATCTTAAATGCCTACTATTGGGTTTGGATTGCGTTATTCCTCGAGTTTTAACATCGAGCCTCGGGAACTGGTCAGTTAGGGAACTCCTAAATGCCTACTGTTGGGTTTGGATTGGGTCAATCCTCGAGTTTTAACATCGAGCCTCAGGAGATGGTCAGTTAGGGAATTTCTGAATGCCTTCTATTGGGTTTGTATTGGGTTGGTCCTCGAGTTTTAACATCGTGCCTCGGGAGCTGATCAGTTAGGGAACACCTAAATGCCTACCATTGGGTTTGGATTGGGTTAGGTCTCGAGTTTTAACATCGAGCCTCGGGGGCTGGTCAGCTAGGGAACTCATGAATGCCTTCTATTGGGTTTGCATTGGGTTAGTCCTCGAGTTTAAAAGTGTATATTATTAATGAGCTATGTTTTGTAAGTTTCGCAGACGGCTTCGGGAACTCCATTGACTCATTACATAGTTCTGATGCAGCTCACAGGGATAAGACTCCGGCCTCATCCCTGGGAGCTGCATTGTGGACAATGGAGCTGGTGAGCTTCAGCTCTGTGGTCTGACATTTGCTCGGTTCTTCTCTTCGGGACTCTGGCTTCCTTCGCCCAAACAACTGTCCGATACGAGTCGACACTGGCTGTCGAAAGTGTTGATAAACCTCAATAAATAAATAGATAAATAAAAAACACAAAATATATAAAGGAATAACATTGGACAAAGAGCGATACACACACTCCATCCTATACTATCGCACTAGACAACTGAGAGTACTGCACATAATCAATTGGCAATATTCTAACTTGTAATTGTTATAAACTGTAATCACAGGTTAGCTAAACTGTAATTATAAGTTATTATATTGTATTTTAAGGTTAGCTAAATTGTAATCACAAGTTAATAATCTGTAATTATAAGCTATTAAATTGTAATTACAAATTATTGAATTGTAATTACAAGCTAACTACTTTGAAATTACAAGTTTTCTCACTTAATATTTCAAGATAATAACTTGTAAATACAATACAGTAACTTAAATAATAAGATAGTAAGTTGGTATCATGTAATTACAAATTAGTATCTCGTAATGAAAAGTTAGTATCTTGTAATTACAAGTTAGTATCTTGTAATTACAAGTTTATAAGTGAAGCTTAGTGCCGTCCTTCGCTTCCGTACAGAAACTTCCTCTCTGAAGTACATATTGGAATTATTTTAGATTTTATCTAATCTAGCCACTCAGTGGTTAGAGCATTGAACTTCAAACTGAAGGGTCAACAGTACGATCTTGAACAATGATAACTGCTTGTACCCTTGCTCAAAGCACTTAATACAGGTTGTGCACATGAAGGCACAGAGGCGCTGAGTACCAAGGCGTACTGCCCTTCGATGATACACTTGCCTTCAACAAATGCTAATCCTACTTCTGCGGAGTCAGTACATTCGGGAGTCTTACAGTTTGTCCCTGAGTTCCAATGTGTTCTATATGACCACTGGCGCAGAGAACACAATAGAACTGAGTGGACGATTTGCTCCCCGCTACTCGGTGGTTCTCTGTGGGTACTTCGGTTTCCTCCACACGTAAAACTGTCCATCCCGAAGTGGCCATCGCTGTCTAAAGGGTTGTTAATCCCCAATAAAAAAATAAATTTGAACTAACCAACAAACAATCTGGCCTCGGCCACTTAATGTCGTTAAATTCGTACTTGGGGAAATATCACAGGGTTCTATCAAGGTTAAACGGGTTCTTGAAAAACATTTGAAGTGTGATGAATGAAAGCAAAGTTGATGATGTGAGAAACCAAAGGCGAGCGAACACCTTCGAGAGAACAATACGCCGCAAATTTAAATACATACATATTGTTGTAGAGCCGCCAAAACCAATAACTTTTAACGGACTGAGATATGAAATGGACAAGTGTTCACCTTCTCCACAAAAATGACGAGGTGATTGAACAAGTTTGTTTCGAAAAAGATGAACTTTGCATTTAAAACACATTTTACTGTGGTATAATTGAGCCTGTCTTGAAAATGAATTAAAAAAATACGGTGGTGGGCGGAAAGAATTACAGAAAATTTAAAATTGAAGGAGTGCATTTTCTCTTATGAGTACCGGAGTATCAACCCGTAGGTTAGTAGCTGACGGAATGAAATATGTTTGATGTGTTTTGTCCAACTAAACGGGACATGAAGATGTCAAGATTATATATCTAGGTCATAGACATGGTACGGCGTATTTTGAGTGACATGTAGGCAGTATAGTTTGGAAAAATCCCAACCCCTCTCTGCGGACAACAACTCCTTGCTAGTATTTATGGCTGCGCCGGTGACAATTCGAACATTGTGTTATTTGCATTCTTTCAAGTTATTGAGTGTAACTATCGGAGTAGTGTCCCATATTGAAAAATTGGTAGAATTAATGCAAAACAGATTTGTTTCTAGCATACTCCGATCAAACTTCAATTTAAGTTTCCTGATTAACTGCTTGAGGGCTACATAATTTTTGATGGTCTGAATTTGTTCATCAAAATTTATTTTTATCACAAATTATTGAAGAGTGCCCCAGGCACCCTTCAATAATTTGTCAGGCACTCTTCAATAATTTGTGATAATACAAATTTATATAAACAAAATATTATTTGGGTTTGACTGAATATGAAACATGAGCAAGGAAAACGTTGGCTATTGCTCTTTTACCTTCATTTTTTTCAAAGCCTGATAGTGGCTTCTAGCACTCAACCAGTTAAGTCAAGTCCAGGTTTCGACTACGGAAGGGGGTGATTACCAGCAGGCAGTTAGAAGCATCCAGGTTTCGACTACGGAAGGGGATGATTACCAGCAGGCACTTAGAACCATCGAGGCTGCGTCTTTTAGACATCCATTTCTAAACAATTCCCACCTTAGATGAGGATTCATCCTTACTGAACTTTATGCTCAAGGCCACGAGCATTCTGAAAGAAATTATCGACGTGTCTCGTGGCAGTGCTGTGCACTGCTTATGTTTTTGTTTTTTAAAAATACAAATCTCGTCTTCTGATTGGTAACCCACAGATATACGGTCAATAGTAACAATATCTTCAGCTTTAGAGATAAGAAAGGAAACGTGTAACATTTCGAGTGCTAAATGCAATGGAATAGCGGTTTCGCATGAATGTCTTCTTCTAGTAATGATTTGTTTCAGAATCAACTAGAACGGTGTCATTTGGGTGCAAAGCACACTATGGTGTATCCCCGCATTTCCAGTTTGCCAGTACGAAGGTCACACATTAATTCACGTACGACCAAAATGTTATAACTGGGGCAGTGTAGGGGTTTATACAACTAAGAATCCTCCATGCACATCTATGAACGCTATCATGACATATGACAATACGAGGATCATTTCGAATAATACACCTTTGAGGCCTTTTACCGAAAACTGCTTCTTTTGCAATGAATGTGATGTGATTGGAGTTGTACATGGCTACAACATTCTAACACCTTTATGCTCACCATATCATTTGTAATCTTTGGAAGTATCAATAATGTTTTCTTTATTACTTACACCAATGCAAAAATATACCTTAAATTAGATGAAAGGAAGCGTTGTGTACTAAGGCGTACTGCACGTCGATGGTGCACCTGTCTTCACCCAATGCTAACCCTGCTTGTGTGGAGTTAGTATGTTGGGGAGCTGACAGTTGCTCGCCGTTGCTCGGTGGTTCTCTCCGGGTACTCCGGCTTCCTCCACCCATAAAACTGTCACGGTCATGGTTAGCCATTGTGCATAAATATGTGACCTTAAAGTCCAATAAATATAAATAAATAAAGATGAAAGGAAACAGTATATTGAGGGTTTGTTTAATGTTTGATATTAAATATTTAATATTCACATTCAACATATCGTCACCTATGGGGGACATAGAACATTCTAGCACTCATGCGGCGATATGAACATACTTAACGTTTCGAATGAAAACCTAGCTAGGTGGCTTTCGCCGAAATCGAATTGTCTAATGACAAATGTGGCCTTACAGGTAGCGCCATATGGGGGCCGAATAAAAAATCCGAAACTCTTACGACGCACATCCAGAGACCCTCCCTGACCATATAAAAACACTTTCAATGCTTCGAATTAAAACTCAAAGGAGACTTTCACCGAAAACCGATTCTCTACCGATAAAACTGGCGCTACGGGCGCCACATGGGTACGAACCAAACATCGGAAACCTTTGTGTACATCTCGACCACCCTACAGAACATATGAACACATCTTCAACGTTTCGAATTAAAACTGCTAGGAACCTTTTGCCGTAAACGATTCTCTAACGATAAAAGTGGCACTACGGACGTCACAAGGGGATGAATAAAATATCTAAAGCATTTGTGCTCAAAGAGACCCTACCTGAACATATGAACACACTTTCAAAGTTTCGAATCAAACCCCATCAAACCATAAAAGTGGCGCTACGGCCATCATATGAGGCCGAATCGAAAATCCGAAACCTTAATATACATCCAAGACCCTCCCTGAACATATAAACACACTTTCAATGTTTCGAATTAAAACTCCAAAGAGACTTTCACCGGAAACCGATTCTCTACCGACAAAAGTGGCGCTACGGGCGCCACATGGGCCCAAATCAAACATCCAAAACCTTTGTGCAGATCTAGACACCCCGGAATTAAATTTGCTAGGAGCCTTTTACCGGAAACCGAGTCTCTAATGACAAACGTGGCACTACGGGCGTCACATGAGGCCGAATAAAAAAACAGAAACCTTTATACACATCTAGATATCCCCCGGGACATAGCTCAGTGTGAGTAGTGCCATTTTCACCATCTGGTGACAAATATTCAAACTAAACCTATTTTTGTCATTTCTATAGCTATGGATGCCACATGAGGCTGAATAAAAAATCAGAAACCCTAATGCACATCTAGAAGTCCTACTGGACCATTCGAACACACTTTTAACGTTTCGAATTAAAACCACCAGTACCTTTCACAGGTAACCGATTTTGCCCAACGACAAAAGTGGCAATAGGGAAGCCGAATAAAAAATCCGAAACTTTTATGCACATCTAGGGACCCTATCTTAACGCATGGACGCATTTTGATCGTTTGGAAATAAAATTCCTAAGAGCCTTTCGCCGGAAAACAATTCTCCAATGACCAAATTGGCGATACAGTCGCCAGATGGGTCCGAATCATAAATCCGAAACATTCATGCACAGCTACACGCCCCACCGGAACATATAAAACCACTTTCAACGTTTCGAATTGAAACCCCTAGGAACCTTTCGCCGGAAACCGATCCTCTGATAACCAAAGTAGCACTATGAGCGCCACATTAAGCCGAATCAAAGATCCCATCCCTTTATGCACATCTAGACACCCTACAAGAACATAGGGGCACACATGCAACGTTTCAGCTATTGGCGTTTTGCCTGAAACTGATTCTCCAACTACAAATTGGCACTACGGACGCTACATGGGGACGTATAAAAATCCGAAACTTTTGTGCATTTCTTGCGACCCTACCTGAACATATGAACACATTTTCAAAGTTTCGAATTAAAACCCCAAGGAGCCTTTCGCCAGAAACCGATTCTCTAACAACACCATGGAACCAAATCAAAAACCCGAAGCCTTTAGGCACATCGGAACATGTGAACACACTTAAAACAGTCAAGTTGACACCGCCTTGTGACAAAACCTCAAGCTAAACCTATTCTATACTTAAGAAGTAAGGTAAGTTTAAAAATGGATGTACGGACGCTCATCACTATATCCACGCATTTTTGAAAATGCGGGTATAATAAAGCGGCGTATTTATGAAACTAGCCCAACATTTCGGCGTTTGTTTATTAACGAACTGCTATGTTAGTTCCCCGTCAGTATACCCAAAACCAAAACGTATGCTCGAATAACAAAATGCATTTTTGTTCACCATACCATGAATTATGAAACGTTTTGTATCCGACATTAAAGATAAAAAAGCCCATTCTCTTCTCCGCTCCACTTTAAATAGTAAAAGATGATAATGGACTTCTTTATCTGGTGCGTTCCCCGGTTATCGGACCAACCCAAACGGAATTTTGGGCACGGCCATGTACGAATCAATTGAAAAGAACAAATATATATATAGTGTTTGTAAACTCACATTCCAACAAAAAAATCTTGGAATATAGTATTTAGTGCTGTTAATATTCTTCAGATAATTCACTTGATGTTGTTTGTCCGTGAAGTCTTTTCTGGAGAACAATGCAAGCTAATCCTTGCAATTACGTATCAGGCAGCTTGATTTCCAAAACTACAGACAAAACAAAAACTTATCATGTACCAGTAGTAAACAGAAATAGCTCGTTGTCGGCTATTTAAAATGTTGGTCGACCTACAAACCAACTCCAGCTTTCCAGACGTGATAGGCGTGACGGAAACATTTAATATTAAACCTGCTGTAGAGTATGAACTTGAAGGGTACCACCTTCTGATTTCCCGTACACGCACGGAAGATAACGATGGTAGGGGTGGTTTGGGATGTTCATAAATGACATTACACCCTTCAAAATACGAAATGTCCTATCCGTATTTACACCACATGTGTTCGAATCTTTATTTGTTGAATTATCTCTCAAGAAAAACTGTATTGGAATTATTTACAGACTGAACACAGCGCCAAAAGCAGACCTTGATATGTTCCTTTCAAAGTTGACAGACTTATTGGATACTATAAACAAGGAAGATAAAAAGGTTTACCCCATGGGTGATTTTAACATAGATTTGCTCAGCGTAAGCACGTACCAAAAAACTAATACTTTTATAGATGTGTTATACAGTGCGGGATTCCTACCCGCTATAACAAAGCCCACAAGAGTTACAGAATTCTCTGCTGCCTTAATTGACCACATCTTTAGCAATACTACCAATACTTTTACTTCAGGAATTATAATTACTGATGTCAGTGACCATTTTGCTACGTTCTACATTGATGAATCAGACAAAAGAACAATTGTCCCAACCCCTAATCTAAGACGGTCAATTAATACGGGGAGTATTACCCGCTTTAAAAGAATCTTATCAACATGTGACTTTTCAGAGGTCACAGACGATATTTGTCCAAATTCAGCATACAATAAATTCCTCGACATTTTCTTCAAAGCCTTTGAAGAAGCATTTCCCCGACAGCAAGCCCTGTAAGGAAAAATATATTAAACGCAAGCCATGGATGACGCTTGGCTTTCTGCAATCCTCAGAAACAAAAAGTAAATTGTATGCTGAAAATCTAAAATTCCCAACTACTCAAAACAAACAATATTGCCATGAATTTAACCGCCTCTAACGGATTTGTAAAGCAGATTATTATGATACGATACTCCTAGAAAATAAATATAACATTAAAAAACATGGGAAATCCTACGAAACGCCATATGTAAGTCAAATAACAACCGGCGACATCCCTCAAATTTCGTAAATGGAAATACGGAAATAACTGACTTGAAAGGAATCGCTGACGGATTTAATAACTTCTTTTCTGACATCGGTAAGACAACAAGATATCATGTGCCCCCTACCCAACGTAATTATTCGGATTACTTGATCAATAATAACAATAGAGACTCATTTTTTATAAGCCCTACCAATGAACAAGAAGTAATTTCTTGCGTTCACAAATCGAGGGGCAAATCGAGTGGAGACAGCAACGATATATCCACCAAATTATTAAAGAATATAATATTTGAAGTGTGTGTGTGTGTGTGGGGGGGGGGGGGGGTGTTCATTGGCTCATATAATTAATTTATCATTTGTAACCGGTAGAGTGCCTGACAAATGGAAGTAGGCAAAATTACACCCATTTTTAAATCAGGAGATCCACAGCTATTCACTAATTATCGCCCTATTAGTATTCTTCCAACGTTCTCCAAAATACTAGAAAAAGTAATGTACGCATGTTTAAATACCTTCCTTGAAGAACAAAACATCATATATAAGTATCAGTTTGGAGTCAGAAAGGGGCACTCCACTGTTCACCCTATCCTTCATCTCATAAATAATGTCGTAGTAGCTAATAATAAATCTACAAAGGATTGCTCGCTCTCGGTGTTTCTAGACTTTTCAAAACCTTTTGATATCATAAATCACTCAATTCTTCTTAAAAAACTGGATACTTATGGTGTAAGAGGGTTGGTTGGCAAATTCATGGTTCAAAGATTGTTTAACAGGAAGATGCCAATTTGTTTCTTTTTTGAATAACACATCGGACACAATGGCGGTCACAACTGGTGTTGACGACACTGCGGGTTTTACATCTGGTACCAATCTAGATAACCTAATAATAGAGACCAACTCTGAACTTGATAAGATAAGTGAATGGTGTTCTGCATGTCTGAATGCTAATAAAACAAAATCCATGTTACTGCATCCACAAAATGATTCCTATAACGCCGCTGGTAAACATTTACTCTTAGTAATAGGGCCTACAGATATTGCATTAATTCGCATGTAGTTACCAACAAGAAGAAACTTCAGTTAAATTTCCTGGAGTCCACATGGACGAAAATCTAAAATTTAAACTACACACGTCTGTAGTTTGTTTAAAAGTGGCGAGGGAAATTTACGCCCTAAATAGGGCGAAAAAAAATTCTTCCACTTAAGGCCTTAAAGAAACTATATTACTCACTTACACATAGCCATTTACTGTATGGCATACTTATTGGGAGCCATGTGCCGACAACAAATAGAATTATAACCCTGCAAAAAAGGCTATTCGCGTTATAACGAACAGAAAATATACCTCGCATACCGAACCATTATTCAAAAATTGTGGCATACTGAAATTCGATGACCTATATAGGTTACATGTTCTTTTGTTTATGCTTGACTGGTATCATAATAAACTGCCCGTATCTTTCGAAAGTATTTTTGAAATCTATACAAATCGCTCCGGAATGGAAACCAGACAATCAGGGTGCGTGCGAACACTCAAACCGAGAACACGTTTCTCGGCAGATCTCCCACCTCATTCTTTTCCGAAAATATGGAATGATTTAAACCCAGATTTACAACAATACAATAGACCCTTGTTTAAAAAGTCAATAATTGATACAACTCTAAATTCGCATTCTTCCATCATTTCCTGTGCCAACCCGTCTTGCCCAGATTGTTTTCCGTCTTGCCCAGATTGCTTTGTTTAACATAAAATGAATCCATCTTTGAAACCATGACTTCTTCTTTCAAATTATTAATTTGTGAAACTGGTGTAACTTCAGCACAAAATGACCCAGGTCCGTGCATGGTGGTGATTTTTCATTTTATTTTATTTAGGCGCCCCTAGAGGAGAAGATAAAAGAAAAAGGCCTTGATGTCAGGAAAACTTGTGCATGGGAGTTGCAGGAAGATAGCCTCTCCGGCTATGCCATTTTCATGCAATATAAACTTATTGTTATTTGTCACTTGTAAATTGTCATTGTACTTGTGTATGCTGCAAAATAAAGTTTCAAAAGCTTTCAAAAAAAGCGTCACCGCGCCCTCGCATGACAACCGGGGTTAAGTGCTTTGTCCAAGGGTACAAGCAATTACCACTGTTCAAGATTAAACTGTTGACCTTTCAGTTTAAAGTTGAATGCTTTAACCACTGAGTGGCGAGATCAGATAAAATTTAATATAATAACAAAATGTATCACCGATATAATGTGTTTGTACCGCAGAATATCACAACATTAACATTCACTTGTTAACTTGTAATTACAAGATACTAACATGTCATTACGAGGCACTTTTGTAATTACAAGATACCAACTTATTCTCTTAGTATCTAAGTTATTATCATTAATTTGTAATTACATAGAGAGTAATCAATTTGTTTTGAGCGTTACGGTAAATAATTCATCCAGAGACGGGACGTGACTAAATCACGAGGGCGTAGCCCGAGTGATTTACGAAACAGTCCCGTCTCTCGATGAATTATTTACCGTAATGCTCAAAACAAATTGATTACTCTGTTTATTACATGACATTTGGAATAAAGAGGTCTTTTACTATAATAATTCAACCCAAACTATTGTCAGATATAATCCAATTTAGTGTAAACACGGAAACATTTCTAAAATTAGCAGGAAGGAAATACGAAATAGTCCTGTCTCGAGGCGAATTATATACCGTAACGTGCCGTAAGAATGGGTCAATCTCTTTAGTAAATGACATTTTAGACCAAAATGTCTTTCATTTATTTATTTATTTATTTATTTATTGTTGTTTAAGGTCACATACTTATGCACAATGGCTAATCGTGACCGTGACAGTTTTACGGGTGGAGGAAGCCGGAGTACCCGGAGAGAACCACCGAGCAACGACGAGCAGCTGTCAGCTCCCCAACATCGTAACTCTGAACTCTGCACCGCAGCACAAGCAGGGTTAGATTGGTTGAAGACATGCGCACCATCGACGTGCAGTACGCCTCAGTACACAGCGTCATCGTGCCCCCATGTAGGCAATCGGGGTGAAGTGTCTTGCCCAAGGACACAACGCGGTTGCCGCAGTCTTTCATTAAAAATGATTCAACACAAAATATTCGCAAATGCAGCTCTGAAATACTTCCAACATTAGCGCGTATGAATACATCACTTTCTGTGTCAAATCTTCGATTTGAAATGGCCCAGTTTTATTTTTGTGACTTTCGTTCGATATTTTACTATTTTATGTGGCGTTCCAGTCGCATTTGGGGAGTGGCATTCAGCCATAAGATAAAACATTTCTATTTGGATTTTGTCAACTGTGCTAACGAACCTGTTCATAGAGGAAAGAAAAGATTTTTAAAAATATTCAGAAGGAAAATTCATCTTAATTAACTGATGTGGAACTGGAAAACAAAACATCAACAAATCGGTGGGAGCGTGGCTTATATACGTCAGTCATTCCAAAGTTACTATTGAAGTGACATAATTCACTCGTGACATTACCACTTTTTAATCAACATTAAATTCAATGCAAAACGAACTGAGGAATGTAATAAAATATAATAACTTGCAATTGATCTTACCTGTAATTACAAGTGAATAGCAATTACAATTTAGAATTTTGTCATGTGATTATGTGGGGTACGATCGGTTGTCTAATGCGGTAGTATAGGGTGGAGTGTGTGTGTCGGTCTTTGTCTCATGTTATTTATTTATTTCTTTAGTTATTCATTGGGGTTTATCGACACTTTCGACAGCTAGGATCGCCTCGTGTCGGACAGTATTTCGGTGGAGGAAGCCAGAGTACCCGAAGAGAACAACCGAGCAACGGTGAGCAAATGTCAGACTCTACAACGTACCAACTCCACACAAGTAGGGTTAGCATTGGTTGAAGACAAGTGCACTATCAATGTGCAGTATGCCTTAGTACACAACGTCACCGTGCCCCCCAGGCTGTACCCTATTGACAATTAATTGGAGAAATTTTATAACGTACAAACTTTTTATTTATTTTTACTCAGATTACCGTCGGAATTGTTCGAAATACCGTGAGACACGGTATACTGACTAAACTAAAATGAGCTCGGTGTTGACTCGGTATTGAAAAAAATACCGACTTTCGGTTAAATGCCGAAATACCGTGAAGCCCTAGCCTCCCACGTGGGCAATTGGTATGAAGTGTCTTTCCCAAGGACACAACGCGGTTGCCGCGGGTGGGATTCGAAACGAGGAAGTTTCGATTCGGAAATTGATACAGTGCAGGGAGAACATTCGGGCGCAGGACATGGCCAGGCGGTTGGGAGATATGGGACTGACGCGAGAGGCGACCATGTTGTTCAGACCTGTCTCCGACGTTCAGGAACGAGCGGGGAAGGAGATAGTGGAGGAACTGAGATCCATAAGAGAAGGTTCTCTGAGGATGGGTTCCATTCCCGGTAGTTCTGCGTCGAGAACTCCGTCCGGTTACACTCCGGAAAGAATCGTGATCGATCCGAGTAGCGTCGGTAGTGTCACGCCGAAAAGTTTGTCCGAATACACTCCGGAGAGGATCGAGACCGATGCAAGTAGTGTCGTCGGCAGCGCCAGATCCGACGACGGTAGAGAGAAAGATTCGATGTATGGATTTCGTCAAGAAGGTGGTGGCGATTTCGTAGGAGACACGCGAATATGGTTTGAAGGCGACTATTTGATCGTCGGTCCGAACAGGTACGAAATGACCGACGGATTGCACACTCTGCTCTCTCACAACACAAGAGAACCGGCGATTACACACAAGTTGATCTGAATAATTACGGAGACATTCTGGTTCAGACTCACGCCATGAAGAAAAACAACGATGCCAGAGAGACGGGTCCGAAGGATAGGAGAGGTTATAAGTGGAAGCACGTGGTGGAACTCGTATGGAAAGCGAACGAGTATTTCGTGAAGTCGACGATTGGAAAGGGAATGAAGACCGACGCGATATTTCTTCCGCGCGATCCCCGTTCTTTGTCGGAGAGATTGAGATTGTTGTTGGCTAGCAGAGAGGCCGGTAACACCGGAGTAAATAACAAGACAGTGAGCGTGTGCGACGAATTGTTGAGGCAGAGGTTTGTTGATGAATCGTTTGAAATGATAAAATAGTAAGAGAAGAGAGGAAAAAAAATTTAAAAAATATTAAGTAAATAAAATAATATATATTCACAAAAAAAAAAATAATAAAAAGAAAAGAATTCTCAAAAAAAAAAAAATGTTGGTGATAAATAATAGAGGATACGCTAGATCGTACATCTACGACGGATCGGGTATCGTCGATTTGATGATGCAATTCTCAACTCGTAAATTCACCGGCGACGCCGCGAAACAGATCGCATCCAGCGCTCTCAAAATCGGACAGAAGACGGCGATCGACGCCAGTAAGAAAGCCACTGCCGAAGCGAGCAGTAGAATAGCTCCGGAAGCCGGCAACGGAGGAACCGACGCATTGATTAATAAATTGATAACTCCGTCGCAACCGCCTGCCAAATAATCGAGAATCGAACCGAAAAGTTGGAAAGACTTCTGTGACGACTTCGTGTCGATACAGGACTTGGCTAAAATGACGAGAGGATCGGGATTCAAAGTGATTTATAAATAAAAAAAAACTTTTATATATATATATATATATAAAAAATAGAAATTAAAAATAAAAAAAAATAGAAAAAAACATAATTCAAAACATAGTAAAAAAAACTGGAGAAAAAAACTGGATATCAAAAACATGTCTTGGAATGACGTGATGACCAAAAGGTCGAACGACGAGTTCTTTCCCAAGAGCATAAGATGTCTGATAGTGGGAAAATCGAATTGCGGAAAGACCAATCTCTTGATGAATCTGTCGTTGCGAACCATTTGGTTGGATTATGACAGATTATTCGTTTTCGGCAAGAGTGTCTTTCAACAGATTGCTTCGAGAATGCATGACGCGTAAATTACCCAAGGACGTCATGTCGAGAATCTTCGACAATCGTGACGAATTCGAAGGACACGAGACTTCGAATATATTGGAAGGAGCGGTGAGAGAATTGACGAGGAGAAACGTCGAGTGTTCGAACGTGGAATGTCTTTTTTAATAGAATGCCGACGACGTTCCCGATCCCAGACAGTTGAAGTTGGAGAATAAGAATCTCATGATCTTTGACGATCTGTTGTTGGAGAGACAGAATCGTATTACGTTCGGGGACGTCACAGCAAACCTGGATTGTTTCTATCTGTCTCAGAATTATTTTCGACTGCCCAGACAGACGGTAAGGGAGAATGCTAATTTTCTGTGTCTCTTTCGTCAGGATTTGAAGAATCCCACACATCTACGGAGATCACGTGGCCAACGACATGAGCAGGGGAGAATTCAGGAGATTCTGTAAGAAGGTGTGGGACAAGGGACTTCACAAGTTCGTTGTGATCGAGTTGACTAGCGAATTTAACAACGGAAAATATCGAAGTGGATTCGGCGATTTTCTTTACATTCCCGACGATCTAATAGAAAAGAGAATAAAAATTAAAAAAATTAAAAAATATAAAAAAATATATATAATTAATAAATAATAAAAAAAATATGTCAGAACATTTATTAGAACAGATAGTGGAGAATATGGCAGCAAAACAGTCCTTTCAAATCATAGTGAGTCACGACACGATTCGATTCACGACGAAATTCGAACCTTCCATCAAATTGAAGAAGGAAAAGAGATATGAGATGGCTTTGGTTAATCTCGAGACTTATTATTCGTTTCCCAACGTCACGGAAAAGAACAACGTGTTCAAGTATTCCAGCAGAGAAGATTGGTTTGAGATTCGAATTCCCAAAGGGAGTTATTACATAGACGTTCTCAACCGCCACATCCAGACGAGACTGAAGACCGACAGTCACGGAGGCAATATGATAAGACTCACTCCCAATATGAGTACTCTACAGATGATATTAGACTTGAGAGATAATTTTCGAGTGGATTTTAGTGTGGAAGATTCGATGGGCGAGATGTTGTGATTCGATCGAAAGATGTATCAAGGTCACGCCGTGTCCGAAAATATGGTCGACATTCTCGCAATCAATAGTATTTTACTGAATGTCAACGTGATGTTGGGAAGTTACGTCGATGGTAGCGCTCAGCCTACTATCTACTCGTTCTTTCCGGACGTTTCACCGAGTTATAAGATCGTGAAGCAACATCGAAATCTTGTCTATTTACCCGCGATTCTGGACACGTTATATAGCATCAAAACCACGTTGAGAGTGACTATACGATTTTACATCAGAGAGATATAAAAAAAAACATGAAGTAAAGAAAAAAATAAAATATAATTTGAAAAAAAAACAAAAATTTTTTTTTTTTTGTATTTTGGTATTTTTTATATATATATATATATAAGAAATACAAATGAAAAAAAAAACAAACTCATAATATTTATAATAATAACAGAAAACAAAACAAACGTATAATATTCCTATTTAAAAAAAATATATATATAATCCAGTGAAAAAAAAATGACTCAATACATCATTAAAAACGTGAACATATCCGAAGGACAGAAAGCTAAACTTCGCAGAGAATTGAGTAAGCGAGGGGAAGCCGTTAGATTTAAATTCAGTTACGAATATCTGGTGAGTGGCGGTAACGATTGGATCGCCTGGACTAAAACACAAATCAAAAGGATGGAGAAAGTGATTCATAATCGAATGGGAATGATGGTGAGACTGAGTCCTGCTCAATTGAGACACAATCTGAGAATGAATGGTGGTTTCTTGCCGTTATTGGCGGGACTCACTGCAGAAGCATTACCCATACTCACGAAGACGATGTTGCCAGCTCTGGGCATGGGAGCTCTCTCAGGACTCGCGAGTTCGGGAGTCGACAAATTAATGGGTGGTGGATTGTTTTTGAAGAAGAAGGGAAACATATTGTTTTTGAAGAAGGGAGGAGCCGTGTGTCGCATAGACGTCAAGGGTAAAGGATTGTATCTAGGACACGCGAGAAAAGGCGGCAATGCTTTCCTCAGAGACGGTCTCTATCTGAAGACTGGAAAGAATGTGGAACCAATCAGTGAAGGTTTGTTGTTTGGTCAGAATTCGCTGTTTAAGAATATATCCATTTTAGGTATGTTATTATAAAAATAAATAAAAATTGAAAAAAAAATATTTTTTTCATATATATTTTATATTAAAAAATAAAAAAAATGAAAACAAAAGGTGAGAGTAGAAAAACATCTTTTGAAAGACATGTTAACAAAAACGTTTTCGTCATCAAACCAACGTTTGCTTTACGAAACGTTTTTAGCTTTTTCTAAACATTTACACGAGTGTGCATTAGAAAGAATTTGATTGAAACGAACTGAATACGACTCGCATTTAAATGGGTGCATAATATTGTTGTTGTTACTATTGTCAAACATGTCTCAAAATCAAAACAATTTCGAAAATATCGAAAAGTGTTCGAACAATAAAAATGCATTTTATTATAGAAATTATCACGTTATTATAGATATTCTAGATCATTTAAAATAAAACTTTACAAATACGGGGAAATTTATTACATGTATATTTGCATGAAAAACGTTGTTAATGTGATCGATCGTGGTGGTGGTGATAAAAATATTGAAAAAACCATTCGTCAGTGTGTAAAATATATTCGCAGATTATACTCGTTCGCATCAAATAGATCGTGGATCGAATTTACCATAAGGATAGAAATCATTATGTTTTATTTCCCGTGTCTTCCTAACGACGATGACGACGACGAAAAAATGATGGTTTTATCAGAATATGAAAAGCATCAAATCCTTCTTTTGAAACATATAATAATAATAATAAAATGCGCAATCGTAATAAATGAAAAAAGTTTTATGTTGAGAGGAATAGAATGTGTACTATCTATATGGAGAGAAAAATAAATAATAAAAAAAAAATACTAAAAATAGAAAAAATTAGAAAAAATTTTTTTTTTAGAAAAAACAACTTTTTTTCATATACATATATAATTATGAGTATAAGGTATGATTCCATGGAATCGAGAGCTTGATTTCTTCGAAGGGCACTGTAGAGCTTACGCGACCTGCTTGAATGAACAACTTCCTAGGATCTTGCTCAAAAGATGTCTTGGCTGTTGGGGTGAGAGAGAATTTAATCACATTAATCATTCGTGTCTCATGATGGAATGGGAAAACATCATCACCACGTATTTCATGTCCACATTGAAATGCGTACGACGTGACAACGTGATCGAATGTTGGAAGCAATTCATGTCTTGCGTTGGAGAATCGGAACCCACAAAATCAGAAGAGTTGAAGTTAGCGCATCGAGGTCTAACCACCGAAGACAGGGGATGCGTTTTGGAATATTTGTTGGAAAGAGGGATATCACTAACCCACCACCACTAAAACAATGTTCCGACGGGAATCACGTTTTCATGGATTCCTTGTTGAAGGGTAGAAACCATTAAAAAAATTTT
Organism: Pictodentalium vernedei; assembly: GCA_031216915.1. Lineage (NCBI taxonomy): Eukaryota > Metazoa > Mollusca > Scaphopoda > Dentaliida > Dentaliidae > Pictodentalium > Pictodentalium vernedei. The sequence goes on along the minus strand of CM062294.1, from coordinate 513,136,510 downwards.
CGTTAATTAAATAAGGGGTGAAAATAAAAAATACATAAAAAATAATAATAAAAGATATAAATAAAATAAAATAAAAATGGAACTTCGAAGTAAAAAAATATATCCATTGTTAGAGAAATTGAACGTTGAGCCCACAGCACCTCTTCTATCACCACCAGAAAATAGCGATGACGTGGAGCAGAAGTATCGAATCGAACAAATCAATAGAATTCAATGGTATCTGATGCAGGAGAGAGATTTTCGTCGTTCACTCCACAAGAAATATTCGAGATTCGAGAAATTCGTGAGTTGTGTGGATTTGACGCTCTTTGCGATCTCTATAGGTTTGAACATTGCTGGAATAAGTCTATTGCCGACCGCCACCGTTGCTCTTTCAGTTGTGTTGGCCATAGAAGGATTGGCTTTGACGATCCGAAAATTTCTCGCTAAGAAATTATCCGTGAAGGCAAAGAAAGACAAAAAACGTCAGCATTTTAGCCACTGCAAAGATCGATACCATGTCGGATAAGATCTCCATGGCATAGAAAGACAGTAGGATTTCAGACGACGAATGCATCGACATATTGAACGAAAAAAAATACGAAGTCATGAAAGTGAAGATAAGAGTCCAGAGTCATCAAATCATCAACAAACAATTGAAGGATTCTCTCATGGAAAAAGGTAGGGAAGAAGCGAGACAATCATTTAGTAAATTGTTGGATCCCAAAAAGATTCCAGAAGCAATCGATTGAAAACAAACAGAAAACTGTATATATATAAAAGAAGAAGAAAAAAACTTATATATATTAAAAAATAAAATAAATTAAAAAATATATATATACGAAAAAAACAACAACAAAAAAAAACAAACAAAACAAATGTATTGTGTCAAATGCAAGAGAGTTACCGATATGGTTAACGTTAAAAAAGTACTGACGAAAAATAAAAGTCCCATGGTTCGCGGAACATGTAAAGTGTTCGACCAAGACTGATCTGGTTGACATGCAATCACATTCACAAATCACATTCAAAACGGAACTAGGGCTTTAAATACATACTGACGGTCATCGACGTGTTTTCGAAATATGGATGGATGAGACCTATGAAGAATAAATCGGGAGCTTCCATGGCTGAGGCTCTGAAGAGTATATACGCGTCGTCTTCTCGAAAACTGGATAAATTGTGGGTGGACAAGGGAAAGGAATTTTACAACAGTCACGTTCATCCGTTGGTAGACCTCTATTCCGTCGAAAACGAAGGGAAAGCTAACGTGATCGAACGTAGGAATAGAAGCATGAAGGAGAAAATGTGCAAGTATTTCACGGCCAGCATGACCAAGTAATATATTGACGTCCTAGACAAAATTGTCGAAGATTACAACAACATGCGACACAGATCGATCAAGATGACTCCTGCAGAAGCTAGCGATACTCGAGACGAAAAACACGTCTTAGCAAATCTCTATCCCGAAAGGATCAAGATCGAAAAGAAGTCCAAACCGCCGAAATTTTCAGTCGGCGATCGAGTGAGAATCACTTCTTATAAGTCACTCTTTGAGAAAGATTACACTCCTCGATGGACAAAGGAAATCTTTAAGATCGTTAGAATATTTTACACCGATCCAGTCACTGACAAGATAGAAGCGTTAGAGGATGACGAAGATGACATCAGAGAAATCATCGGAACATTTTATGAACAAGAATTGCAGAAGACGACATTTTGAAGAACCAACCCTTCACTATATATTTTTTTCTTTTACGCATATATATAGTAAAAGAAAAATAAATAAATAAAATAAGATAATTTAAAAAAAAAACAATTTATAATAATAAATAAAAAAAGCAAAACGAATTAACACACAAAGAAAACAAAAACATGACAAATATATTAGATATAAAACAAGGTATATTGAGAAACAAAAGCATTGAAGAATACGAAATTCATGAGTACTAACCCATGACTGGAACTAGTTTGAACAATGCCGGTGAAATAAGAGTCAACATCGAGATGCAAGATCTGTTCGTTCATCCCAGCGAAAGTAACATAGTGACACAGGGCCGTCTCACCAAGGAAGACGGAAGCAATTACATGGACGACGACTTGGTCACTATAGCCAATAATGGCGTGATGCATCTGTTCAGTAATATAAAATACATGCTCCCGGGACAAGAGATAGAATCCGTGTTTCAACCCGGACAAGCCACCACGATGTACGTACTCTTGACGTATTCGGACGATTTTTCGAAATCTAAGACTCAATCAATTGTTGGTGAAAAACACCATCGTCGATATGAGTCCAGCCAATACCGATGCCGCTCTGAGATTCGACTACGTCGTCAAGACATCGAGGCCCAGAGGAACGTGTTCATTCAGGATACCTCTGAAACACATATTCAGATTCGCGGAAGATTACGTTACGATTCTCTATGGATTCAAACACAATCTGACGTTGATTCGAAAAGGAAATGACGAAGCCATCATGAGACCAGTCGTGACCGATGCGGGTAAGATACTTCTGAACAAGATATCTTGGTTCGTTCTGCACGTGTTGCCTTCGGTTGCGGAGAAAGTAAATCTCTACAAGATCATAGAATCGAAGAGTAAATTACCGGTGGGATTTAGAATGAGAACGTGTGACACGGCTAGTATTCCACCGTCTAGCAATCACTTTGATTGGAGATTGACCATAAAATCTGCTTTGGAAAGACTGTGATTCATCATAGTGGCATTTCAGACCGACAGAGACGGATCTCAAAAGAAAAATCCTTCTCTGTTCGATCATTGTAACTTGTGAAACATGCAGGTATTTCTGAACGCCACGAGATATCCTGCAATCGATTACAACACCTCCTTCGATAAGTATGATTTCTGCAGACTATACGGCGACGCCGCGGATTTCAGAAAGAAATATCATCGACTGGACGAATTGATGGTCAATTCTAACATCACTCCCACTGAATACAAATCAGTGTATCCCCTGTTCGTATTCGACATTAGCAAACAGAGCGAGTGACTCAAGAGTAGCAACTTAGACATTCAAATCAGAATGAAATTCGACAAGAACATAACGAGGAGAACCGAAGCTTTTGCCATGGTCTTGTCAGATAGAGAGTTAAAATTCGAATCAGACGATAAAAAATGTCCATCATTCGATGAAAATAACAATTAATAAAAATTAAAGAAGAAGGAAAAACATTATTATGAAAAGTTTAATAAAATCCTTAAAAATTGCACAATAAATCGTTTACAAAAGCATCGTTTTTTCTTCATACTATATAAAACTGAAACATTTGAAAGAGTGGATTCGAATCGAACGAGAAGAACGTGGAACCGAGATGGGATGGAATGGTCGAGATTTTCATAATTATTGTTTGACGGAAAAGGAAGAATTCGATCTCATAAAATCGTTCAAAGAAGAAATTATTAAAGATATGATTTTAATCTGTAAAAAATTTAAGAATCGTCAGATATCGATTCAATCTCAACAAACTAGATCGGGTGATGAACCTACCACGGTATTTGCTAATTGTATAAACTGCAATGGCAAATGGGTGGAAAATTAAATGTTTATTGAATATAAATACCCAAAAAAATATATAATTGGATTTTTGAGACATTGATGAATATTCAATCTCTCAAAAATCCAGTTATATATTATTTTTTTAGAGTTGTCTCCCCACATCACAAAAAATGTGATTATTTTTTTTTTACTGTTTGTTCAGAGGATCGAGTTAGATCAACAGACAGACTACTCAACTGGCTGTTTCGGGATTATCGGTTTTCGTCTTGAAAATTTATCCTGCACACACATCCTGAAACTAATGAAACAAAGAATTGTTATAATTTTTATATATGTTATAAAAACTGTCATAAGCAGTGGCGTATATATATAATGTGTAGAGACCTTTTTTCAATTTTTTTCAAATTAAGCTTCTGGGTCATATTCAGGGATACCATGGCATTCTCAGATGGTAACACTCCGAGACCCTCATATGGTAAACGCTATGGCTAATGGAGAGAAAACAATGGACATTTCTTCCTTCCCCAAACCACTGATTCAAACTATTCCATTTTTATTTATAACACTTTGGTAAATATGATTTCAAAAATTTAAGTACAGCACTTGGGATAATATATTCTATGTCACGAAGCTTTCGAGTTTGACAGTTCGGGCAGTAGAAAACACATAAAAATCCTCTTCTCCCAAATTACTACTCGAAACGTTTTAATAGTTGAAGTATAACATTCTAACATCTTTGTAAGGGCGATTTATAAGTTTGTTCAGGCTAGGCCATTCCCTTACCCCTGGTTGGGGGTATATCTGGGCATGTCATGGCCTCCTCGGATTTTATGTTTGAGATAACTGAAAATATTAAAAGATATATTAAAAGATATATTTTCTCCCAAACCATGTGTACCCCCCCCCCCCCCCTCCCACCCCCAATGCTCCAATGCTCCCATGCTTGATATATGACAAGTCTGCATGGACGATTTACAAATTTGCTCACATCAAGCCACTGGGTCATATTTATGATAATCAGGCCAGGTGTGTCACAGGGCCCTCCGACTTTAACACTATGCACAATGGTGAAAACATTAGTAAAAACCTTTCTTCCTTGAAACACTTCTCTGAATCCATCAATGTTTAATATATACTATTCCAAAAAGGTAGGATCCAAACTGATGTTGATATTTTAGGAAAATGGTACTGCATACGCGTGTTTGGACACATCAATATTTTACCAAGTTTAGTGTGGATCATGAATATCACCGACCCACTTGGTGCAGGTTTTTTCACATGAGCGCCATGTTAACGTCTGTGGGGTACGGTTTGGAATTTGGATACTGGACGGGTTTTTCGGAGGTCTCATCGTTCTTTTCTTGGTATAAACTCGTTCATCAATAGTCTCTGGTCGAAATGTAATTTTTGAGGTATGCGAAGACTGACACGCGATGCACGTTTACGTGCCACTGGCATGTTGGAAGCTGGCAACAAACAGACTGCAGTGGCTCAAATACTCAACGTTACTCAATCGGGGAATAGAAGGTTGTGTGTGGTTACACTACCGTCAGACAGGCAATGTTGATTACAGACGTCGGTCAGGTCTTCCAAGGGCGACAACTGCTAACCAGGATAGTCTCATCCGAACCACAGAATTACGTAACCTCCAACAAAGTGCCTCAGAAATTGGAGAGCAGATGCACCGAGCGACATATGTGCGAGTCAGTGGTCAGACTTTTCGAAATCGCGTACACAGCTGGAATTTGTACGCTCAACGACCTTGAATAATTCCATGTTTGACTGAACGTCACATCTTAGCAAGGCGTAAGTGGTGGGGAGCATGACAGTGCTCGGACAATCGTCGGTGGAGCAACGGCACGCTTCCCGATCAATCGAGGTTCACTCTCGACTTCCACGACAGGCGAAACAGAGTGTGGCGGCTGCGGAACGAACGATACTATGTCGTAACTGTTAGGCAGCGCGACCGTTTTGGTAGTGGACCGGTTATGGTGTGGGGAGGCATAACCATGACAAGCAGAACAGAATTACATGTCATCCGAGGGCGAGTCCCCGGGTCAGTACTACCGTGATAACATGGTAGCAGCTCATGTGGTGCCATTTGTGCGACGTCACGGCCGTCGATTCATTTTACAAGAGCACACAGGGCCCGTGTCGCTACAGAGTTCCCCCAGGAGCAGAATATCTCTACACTGCCTTGGCCAGCACTGAGACCAGACCTTTCACCAACCGAGCTCGTCTGGGATATGCTTGGCAGGCGTCTACGACAACGCCAACAACCCCTACCAATGTCTCGGAAGTCGCCGCGGCGCTGCAGGAAGAATGGAATAATATCAGTCAAGCTGATATTGGACGTTTGGTGAGGACTGTGCCACGTTGGATCCGCGTTTGTCTCGCGAACCGAGGAGGATTTACAAGTCATCGAGGTCTTGGGCTGAATGTGGTAAATTCTCTGACTGACCGCCCATGTCTTCTGCAGCTCAGTGCGTGGAATGTGTACTTGTCAGACACCCAACTGTCGCGAAAATCATTCACCAGATATCACAGTGCAATGCCTCAACTGTCTTTTTGATGAAAATATAAATATATTTCTTCGTATCTCTCACTTTTATCAAATACCCTCTTTTTTGAATACTATATAACAACTCTGGAAAGATGAGTTAGGAATTTGCTCAAATCACGTCACTCGTGTTATGTCTAAGGTGTTATGGGGTCCTGGTATTAAACACTGTGCAAAATAATAGAAAATTGCTTTTAAAAAACTTCTCCAGAAAAACCTACTAAAAAGGCTTCCATATTTGCCAAGTATAACATCTTTCGTAACGATGATGACTTGATAGTTTGTTAAAATCAAATCTGTTGGGTCATATTTAGGAGTGTCATAAGGCCATCAATTTTTAGCACTGTGGGGTAATGGAGAAAAGGTTGTAAAAATGTAATTCTCCCAAACCATTGTTCCAAATTTTTAATATATATAACATGCTTATAACATGCTTGTAACATGTTTCTAGGAATGATTTGAAAGTTTGTTCAGATTGACTCTTTACATTCGGTGCCATAGTGGGTTCAGCTTTTAACACTATGGTTAATGAATGGTAAATACTGTTTAATCACCACAACATATGCTTAGATGGTAATGTGCCATTAAGCAACTTAAAGAAATAAATCAATAAATAATGAAAAGAAGCAATACAAAAATCTTATCCCAATTATTCCTCCAAATGTTTCAGTGCTTGATATAAAACTGTATGTGTGGTTTATTTTCCACATTTACTGGGATCTTGGCAGGCAATTAAGTTGTTAACTATTCTCTGTAATTTTGCTGGAGAATAAATAGTGCTGAACGGGGTTACGTCATATTGATACAATCCAAAAGGGGTAACAAAAGCCTAATTTATCCCAAAACTGTACATAGAACTCTTTGCTAAGGCCATCCAAACCCAGGGATTTTGATGGGGACATATTATCTAAGGCACATTTAACTTCATCTGTTGAGAAAGGATGATCACAAATAGCCTTGTCATCTTCTGACACCACTGTATCAACAGAATAGGTAATTAAATTGATATCTGTATCAAGTAAATTGTGACCCTCATACAGTTCCGCGTAAAACTGTTTTACCAAATCTAAGATGTTAAAGGTTTCCTTAATCACAACACTATTTTCAACAAACAATTATGTACAGACATTTCCGTTCTGTTTGAATTTTTCTAACTGTAGAAAATAGTACATTTATCAGATTCAATATGAAAATTCGATTTAGATCGAATTATCGCCCCTTGACATCTTTGATGTTCAAATAAAGCAAGCTCTCCTTCCGAGAATTGTATTTGTGGACTATTTAAATTATTTAAATTATATTTATCCGTACTGCATTCCAATGCTATTTTTTTTAATCTGATACTCCTTTTCCTTCCGTATTCTCTGCTTTTGTTTACTAAAAGATTGAGAAAATCTTTTAATTTTGAACTTCAAATTATCTCGCCAAATCAGGAGTCTTCATTGATCAGAGGACAACAAATCTCTTTGTCAATCAACTCATTTGAGTAATCACCATCACTTAGAACTCAATTATGCAGGCCCAAATTCCTGGACCTCTTTCAATATTTTCTAAATTAAATTTTGCACAGACCATTGCATGCTCGGAAAACATTGAATAATTTATGCAACAGTAAGTATTCGAGGAAATAACAGATCCAGAGCAGAAAATATAGCCGATATGACATTGTTGTAACGAACCCTGAACAATTCGTTGCAAATTAAATTGCCTTTTAGCAAAATTTATCCGCCACCTAATATCAACCAGGTGATCACTTTCCACAAAATTTCGAAAGTATGTGGTCGAGCTATCAGTAATGCCACTATATCTATCAGCTGGTTGTATACGGAAGTCACCTAACATGATGCAATTATCAAGATTCGTAATTTTCTCACCTAAAAATTGTATAAAATCAACTTTTTCTTTGTAACAGTTGGGAAAATACACACAACAAATATTAAATGGTTTCTCCTCAACCACAAACTTGATATTAAAAAAACACCCATTTTATCTTTCTTTACTTCTTTCACATTATTTTTAAACCAACCAGTCACTAAGATAAACCCCTACTTTTCCCATCATGACATGACTGGTAAATTAACCCTTTCCATGTTTGTTTTAAATCATTTAGAAAATTAATGTCCCAAAAGGTCTCCTGTAGGGCAATAACAACAAAATATGTTTCTTGAAAATATAGAGAAAACATTATTCATCTTTCTAGTACCCTCAACCCATTAAAATTCAAACTGCAAAATAAAACCATCTGCAAGAAAACGGGAAAATATATGCAGATCATTGGAAATATTATTGTGCATCACTAACTCCAACAGACTGTTTGTGTCTACCAACCATTAAATTAGGTTCAACCCTTAATTTGCTTCTTCTCCTCCCGATGACACGTTGATCATCATTGACACTCAACATGTCACCAGGAACAGAACCAGCAGTGTCGGTGACTTCACAAACAGAATCCCATTCGTCTACATCAGATTCAAGTTCTTCTGAGTTTGAATTAACACTTTCAGGGTAATCGTGATGAGGCATTTCACTTACATCACATAGAGTGACATTATTATCTGCAAGGTCACCTTCAACAATAAATGTTGATTCTGTTTTACCATATGGGTCAACATCTGACACACATACAGATGTTTCAGCACAATTTGTAACTCTACTTTGCTCTACTCTACTTTGCTCGTTTCTAGAAGCCTCATTCTCCCCAAAACCCTCATTATAACCAAAATCATCAGCATCACTTGTATACACTTTTGAACACGACTGTATTTGTAACTCAATATTACCCGACTTCACTTCTTTGATGGAGGATTCATTCATTACAGTATGACACTAATAACAGAATCCAATGATTGACTGTTATCCACAGATACACTACTGGAATTAACTGCCTGCCTTTAATACAAAAAAAGTGTTTTTTCTCACCAAATAAAAACTTGGCTGTACTGCAGCTAGAGCGGGATAAAGAAATACTGAAAAATGAAAAGGACTCAATATACACATTGTCCATCATTCAGCCTACAATAGAGGAAACTTATTTTGTTGACATTTTTTAACCAAAAGGGATAATCTTACTTTTAATGAAGGGGTTAAATTATTTTTGTTGATGTTGAAAGCACATGTACTGTGTGTAAATAGTGCTGGTATGGAAGCCCAGAACTGTCATATTCTAGGTTTTAAAATACAAATTGCAACACACATACACAATTACACATGGTTGTTCCCTATACATGAAAGAATACAACTGAAAGAAGACTGTACTTATAGATTACTTAGAACTTACTTGTACTCTTGTGTATAATTATAAAAGGTGAAGAGATTATCATTATGAATCAACTATGTGACCCCACAAGTGACATTCGGCATGTGTATGTACAATATATACAAGTTATAAAGACACATTACCCATATTCAGTGCTGTATAAAGAGAAATATATCAATGCACATAATTGCAAATAATTCTTCCCAATCATGAATCTGAACTTGATAAAGGCAAGCACAGACTGCATATGGACTTGTACATACATTAAATGAACTGAACTTTATCACTGATATAGTCTTCAAACAAGTGATCAAAGATGTACACTCCATCATGGTACCTCACTTCATGAATTGTGCCACTTTGCCCATCAACACCACCCAGTACTCTCAAAACAATATCAACAGACCATTTACTTTTGATTGAGGTCAAATCAAGAAGCCACTGGTGTCGAATTTTCTTTCCTAGAAAACTGAGATACTCTTCAAGGTTTGCTGGTTTTCTGATCTGACTTCTAGGTCTTCATGTGATCAGTTCTCCTGTGGTTGATGCTGACGTCCCTGGTAAGACGACCTGTTTTGGACACTTTTGTCTTCTCTTGGGCTTTTCATTGAACTGTAAAAGAGAATTTAATGTTCAGTCATAACTGTTCTGTGATGAGCCATTTGTAAAATCAGATATGAGATAAAACCGTTACATCAGCTAAAAGTGAAGAAAGTTGAATATTAACAAAAAAGATTATTAATGCTGAAGCAGAACACTGAGAGAAATTAATGTACAGAACAATTAGATATAAATGTAGAAAATATTAATAAAAATTCATGTCACCTTTTTAAAAGACTTGTGTGTGTACTGCCTCATACATGCACACCTGCATTACATGTACATGTTCAACGCACATCTGCAATGAAAAAAGTGGTGACTGCAGATTTTAATTGGTTCACGTGTACTTGCCCATTCTCCAGGTTCTTTGATTCCTGGTTATTTGCCATGTCTTGGTGATGCCAATTCTGGGAGCAATACAGAGAAAAAGAATGGTTGGAACCTAGGTAACATTTGTTGATCCCATAAATCTGTGTCTCGGTGGATTCGCTCAATGAATATTTGATGTGGATTTGTCCTCCTAACAACGAAATCCTACTAGGAATACCCACACACCTTTAGCTGGCCTTGACACTGATAGTAAAATTTATGTGTGTGCTTTAGTGCCAATGTACTGTTTTTTATCTCCAAACGGAAGTCTTTGATTTTCTGAGCTGCTTGCTGGAAAGAATGTGTATTTGCTTGCAGCACATTTTTAACTTTTAGTACACCTCTTTCAGAATTACATTGAACTAAACCATCTAGGCTAGCTGCCCGAAATGAAAATTCACTGACATACAATCCAATAGGGAACACAGAAACATTAAAACCACAATCTGCTTTTTTGATTACATACTCTTGATTACTATTTCTTTTCTCCTTCAAGACTTTTCTGGTGTAACGATTTCAAATGAAAGAACAATACAACATTTTTTTCCACTAAAGGACAAACCTTCCGGGAAGGTTGTCTGCAGACAACATCCTTAAAAGATGATGCAGTCAGTTGTTTTTCCTCTCCCGAAACCACAACCCAGACAATGACAAATGCCTTGTATTTTGTTCTGTTTAATTTCACTCTTAGAAACCTTGACACAGTTTTCATAATATTCATGTTTGGCTGTATCCAGTTCAGAATGAGAAATATCGGGGACAACGTCTAAAGATTCTGACTCGTATTGCATTTTAGCCTTTTTGTTTTTGATTCCCTCCCTGAGCCTAAGAAGTTTTCTTTTTATTGCTCGTTTCTTCACTTCTGGTTTTGATTTGCATTTAACACATGATAATTGTTTTTTTGCTCCAGTTTATAGAATAGAAAGCGTCTGTTGGTTCTGAATGAGTTACACGCTTCCACACCTGAACTAAAAAATTTTTGTTCTCTCCCATAACATCTGGTGTACCAAGAGCCACTGTTTAGTCGATTATACTTTTTTGCACCATCAAACTTAGCTCTGACACTCGTCCATGACTCAGCCCAGTTTGTTGTATAATTTCCAATAAAGCGATCAGATTTGCCTGACAATGTCTTAGAAAAACAACACATCTCTAAGTAAATCCGAAGACAATGAATCTGAAGTGAGATCAGAATCATATCTAGAATTCTCTAGACACACGTCTGAGGACCCCTCCATCCAATACGAGGCTTTAATACGTTCGGTACAGTGTTATCAAACTGCTATCAAACTGTTCAGTACGCTGCTCATCTGCCAGTTTAGAAACGCAGCTTGTTTCTGTACATTGTTTGTTTTTACAAAAGTCACTACAGTTTTTATGAATCCCAAACAAATGGTAAATAGAATTATTAATTTCATGTTTCAATTGTTTAGTTGCCATTTTGCGGTTGTTTTCCTCAGATCGCATTTTTATTGCACATCTGATGGAACTCTTATTCCTTTTGTCAATTTACCTGCACCTTTGAACTGAGGGTTGTTTTCAACAAGTTTTTCTAGATTTGACCTCAGACACTTGCATGATTTGCACACTCAAATTTCACAATATCTTTTCCCCAGACAGGAACCTGAGTTTGTAGCATTGCAAGCACGAAGCTGTCACCATCAGCTATAATCCTAGTGTATCTCAGTATATGAGTGACCTCAAATTAAAAAAACAAACCTTAAGAATTATGTCTGCTTCCATAGATTAGCTGCTTGAATTCCAATTTTTGAAACACTCATGTGCAGGAGTATCAATATGTAATGTTTCAGACCTAGTACATATATAACAAAACTTGTTTCTGACACCAATGTAGAGAAGTTTTCCTGTTCTAGCACCACATATGACACCTACACCTCCCATAGCATTATGAGAATTTGTATGAGACTTTTTAGACCACCCCCATCATAAACAATTGTTATGCAAGGTATTCCCTGATGGAGGTCACTATTTTCCACGACTAGTTTAAATTCTTCCTGCCCAGCAGCAAGCATATCTTGCATTAGGAGTTCAGTCATATACTACCTATGTAATGTTCCAAGCCACTAAAAGTACTTTGTGTCATACCAGGTACTCCAAGTGTACCCATACACTCGTTTAACTGCGACATACCTCCCCCAAAACAACTGTGCCCCACACCGCTCTTAAGTTGATATCATATCTTTTCACTGAGGTCTGGTCAATATAAAGTTTTGAATTATTATTCAAATACAATTTTTTTGAACACCCATTACAGTAAACAGTGAGAATTGATTCCAATCCATAATGTTTTGCTTCTTCTACAAAATAGAATATGGGGACTGTCCCCTGTTCACACAACTATTTGCCAAAAAACACTGTACAGAGTTGCAACTTAAAATATTTATATGTTTTTCCAACAACTGAATATTAAAGAATCGATATCCACTAACAGGCTTACTTTGAAGTTTTTTAAACTGTAGTTTAAGTAGATTGTTTTCATCCTGTTCACATGAATAAAATAATGTATCGCCCTTAGATAGTTTGCTTAAAAGAATTGGTAAAACTGATTCTGATATAGTTTTTGTCAATTTTTGCTAAAAACTTCTGCGTCCTCCTGGTAAGCTGAACCTTGATTTCCGACGCTTTGGAAGACCCATACTCACTAAAACTGGAAGTAATATTTGGTTCATTCAGATATTCATATAACAAATAAATTCATTTTGTCACTCAATACTTAAACTATTCATTTAGGCAATCAATATGAGGATTCACTAAAACTTTAGATGGGACTGTCTGACGTCACAGGCTAACTAAGATATAGATTGTGTTAGTTCATGTCTGGGAATCATACAGTACGGCTATCATGGAAGGGTCAAAATCCATGCAAGGGCGGTTTGTCCACATTTACAATACAGAGATGATCCGCTATGGTACCTAGCAAACTTTCCTTGAAGCAGATTATCCTCTAGAGCTTCATCGATGGAAATTTTGCTAGGTGCCATAGCTGATCATCTCTGAATTGTAAGTGTGGACTACGTGTAAGTGCCCATGCGTGGATTTTCACCTGTTTAAGTTCATGTCAAAATATGATTATCTTCCCTTCACCCATTCCCATAGCAACCATTTAAAAAAATAGGTTTTATTTACACTCTCACTCAAGTCCAAACAATGGTTGTGGGGATCGCGGTGGCTCAGTGGTAGACTGTTGGACTTCTATGCTAGAGCTCCCGAGTTCGATCCCCATTCGGGACGTCCCGCGTTGTGTCCTTGGGCAAGGAACTTTATTCCGGTTGCCAACATGGGGGCACGATGACGCCGTGTACCAAGGCGTACTGCACGTCGATGGTGCACATGTCTTCAACCGCTGTAACCCTGCTTGAGATAGAGTTAGAATGTTGAGCTAACAGTTGCTCGTCGATCCTCGGTGGTTCTCTCCGGGTACTCCGGCTTCCTCCATCCGTAAAACTGCCACGCTCACAATTAGCCATTGTGCATAAGTCTTAAACCCCAATAAATAAATAAATAAATAAATAAATAAATAAATAAATAAATAAATAAATAAATAAATAAATAAATAAATAAATAAATAAATAATGGTTGAAAAGGTCATGTGAATATCTACAGGACTTTAAAAAGATGGCGGAGGAGGGGGAAGATATCCAGACCTGGTTATCTACCCCCCCCCCCCCCCGTACCCATGCCAAAATTGGAAGGAAAAAAATCTTCAAATCTTACACTGCTAAATAACGAGAGCAGTGAATTAAAAATAGACAATCTTAGAACATCTGCAGCAATTTTTGGACAAAAATGGAAGGGTGGGGGGGGGGGGGGGGAGATGTCCAGGCCTGACTATCTTCTCCCTCATCCATTCAAAAACCATAAACAACCACTTGAAAAAAATAAATACGTTTATTTACACTCTGACCCAACCATAACAAAATCCTTACAGTGGCTGTAAAGATTGTATGAATGTCTGCAGGACTCTGACAAGGTGGCCTGGTTATCTTCCTCCCACCATCCATGTTAAAATATAAAATACAGAACTTGGGAGAAAAAATTCTTCCAATTGTATGCTATTAAATAACGAGAGCGGTGAATCAGAAATAGACAATCTTAGAACTTTGCAGCACTTTTTTGGACAAAAATGGAAAGGGGTGGACGGGAAGATGTACAAGCCTGATTATCTCCCCCTCACCCATTCAAAAACCTCTGTAATTTTTTTTTTTTAGATTTTGACGGGGTGAGGCCGAAGATGTCCGGGCTTGGTTTTCCACCCACCATTCACATTATCAAAATATATCACAGTCATGAAAAAAAGGAAAATATATATATTTTTTTAATGAGATACTTTTAAATCTTATCTACTGTATAAGAATTAGCCAATCTTACAATCTTTGTAACAGTTTTTCAGATATTGACCGGGTGGAGGAGAAGATGTCCAGGCATGGATATCTTCCCCCTCACAATGTCAAAATATTTATCAACCGTGAAAACAAATTTTGGAATGCGGTATTAATATTTGTACACTAATGAATTAGAAACAGCCTATCTTAGAACATTTGTAGCGTTTTTTTTTTAAGATTTGATGGTGAGGCGGAAGATGAACTGTTTCTAAAATGCATTCCAAATATGTCTCTCCCTTACTTATTCCACATTTAGTTATGTTTTCCTGAGTAGTTTTATACAAGGATTTAACTGTTTAATATCAAATGTAATCAAATACTATGAAATAGTAGTAAAAGAAACAAAATTAAATGAATATATTTAAAAATTTAGGTGTAGGGTCGGAAGAAATCCGGGGTGGGCAAGATATCCTAGAATATCTTACCACCTGGAAGGGAAGATGTCCTGCTGCACCGGTAACTTGAAACGGATATTTGCGACAGTAAAACCAGAGTTTACGTCCCGTAATCGTCAAATACACACCTTGTAACATAATTCGTCAATAAAATTGTTCAATAAACTTAAAACGCACTCCAGGATGAAGTATGGATATTGTGTGACGGCAGTGTTTCTGTTTTGCAGCCAACCCACGGACCCACACGTACAAAAGGCATATGGTTTTGTTTCGCGGACACTTTTTTAAAGTAAAGTTGTCGTAACGTGTTCCTAAGTTGAACGGCATAAAAATGACATAAGAATTGTTTTGTGAGACTGTTATGGCATTTACTTAGGAACTTCATAGGAATGTCATATGAACATACTTATGAATGTCTTATGCACCTTCATAAATCATATTAATGAAATCGGCACCAGAACATTGCAAAGTGGACAGTTATAGCAACCATTTTAGTGCTTGAAAATGAAACTCTGCACAGCTCCCAGTTGCAAAAAAAATATGACAATACTTTACCTTCATTTATCTGAAACTGGCCAAAAGATCTTAGTTCCTTTAACCTTTGAGCCCAGTACTGGGGATTACCAAGCAAACTTGCACCAAAGTACAGTATTTTTTCTGCAATAGATCGGTCGCCACTTTCTAGTTTATTTTTAAGATCCATAACAGTCATGTGCTCATCGCCAACTTGTTCTTTTTAGTAACTTTGTTCTAATGATCGCATTCTCAAAATCATATTGTGAACAATGAATTAGAAGTATGGATGATGAGCAAAGAGACTATCTTTGTACCAAATCAGTTGCTCTGCCCACCCTAACATCGAAGTCATTGATCTTGATCTGTTTGGGTAATAATCTCCTGAACCATATGGAAATATGCATGGACAAGCTAATGAGAAAAAGTGGTGTTTTGAAAACTCTGATATGGGAATTCCATTGCGAGTTGGCCATTGCATTTCATTTTTTTTTATTATTAGGTTTATGTACATTTCCAACATTCAATACTTCATGAACCGCATTTTCAATGTTTTAGCTATATTCACACTTAGATAATGAATTAAAACACCAGAATCTGCTGTGCCATTCACCTCACTAGGATCACACTTTTGCGGCGCTGGTCCAACGTCATTGTGACATTATCGGTCATGGCTAATAATAACATCTGAATAAGCAGGGTTGTACATTTTCAACCATGTAATTGCATTTTGTACCACAGCACGCCGAACACTAAATGATTTTTGAGTATTGTTTTTCCCAATCCTTTGTACCCCGATTATGTTCACTTCTGAGGGAAGTCTTGAAGGAAACTGCGCTGGTTCATTAACATCTTGGGGAAATGTCAAACAGTACCCATTTGCTGCTATTCCACCATGTTTTAATAAATGTTCATGTATGACTGGTGTTATTCTACAAAGAACTGTTGCCCAGCTATAGCCAGACCTTGAAGTTCTGCAGAACCTTCCCTGGATCCATATTGTTAGCAGCAGAGAACAAGTTCACACTATTTTCATCATTTGAACAACGGTTTCATATATTTTCTGCAGACATTTTCATTTACAATCTTCGTTCTTTGCACACTTTACAACATTTGAAATCTACACACACTTGCTTCAGCTCAAATGATCTTATTGCATCCATAGCTTTATTAAACTGGCCATCTTCAGATACTAGGACTGCGGTGGTAAGTCCCAGGTATTTACATTATATTCTCTCTCATTTCGTTCATTTTGTTTTGTATATTTGTTTTTATGTAAAGTTTTGCTTTCCTCTTCTGAAGTACAAATGCTAAAACCACCTTTTCCACATCTTAAAACCAAACCTTCAGTCGTGTGTGAAATTATTTTTGAATTATTTGGTTTCACTGTTTGTTTGGGTTTTTAGATTTACTCACCTTCACCAAAGAGGTAGCTTGTGGTTTCTTATTTTTTGTTTTATTCATAATTCCTTTAGCTATTTGTACTTCAGTGGAAGAAGTTGTGTGGGAACTAGACTCCCCAAAGGGAGATTTTTGTAATATTCCTTGACTTTGTTTAACAGCTGTTTGATTTAAAGTAGAACCATTTATACTTTGTCTCTGCTCATACAATAACAGATAATGACCATAACTTAGTAAAATAGGAATGGAACTTTCTGCAGTGTCGGTATGATTTTGTAGAAGTCCGACCAGGTTTGTTGTAAGACTCGGTGTTGTAAAATGGCTCATATTTATTGAGCACGTTATTGAATTTTCTTCTTTCAGTATAAATTGTTATGCCAAGATTAAAGAGTTCTGATGAATTTTTAACTTCAAGACTGTTGCCCATCCATTATTTTCTATCATTTCAGTCCAGTACCCTACATATCTTTACTATTTATGCCTGATTCGCGACATACATTTACCTAATCTCCCCATATATTTCAGTTATCAAAAATATATTTGCAAATATAATTCCTGGACTCTGTGCTACTGTGGTCATGAATTGACAAAAAGTCTGATTAATGCCCTACTCCAGTTTTGGATCCCCTGTTACCGACAGTGCCGCTAGTTAGGCCTGCAATAGTATCGGGGCAAACTACACTGGGTGTGGGACTCGCATTCTGGGCAGAAACAGAATCATGTTCAGTTTCAGTGGGTTTCAATTTCTATACACCTACAGAAAAATAAAAGTAATTAAAAAATATGACTTCGAATGAAGAAAAAGTGAAAATAAATAATTCAATTAGAATTGAAACCTATAATTTAAAAATAAACTAATCAGTAAACTATTTTAAAATATATGGCACACACCACCTTCGATTGTTCCCGCTTTGTTGTTAATTTGCAGACGATAAACCAATTTTCTCCGTCTAGGACGCTGATTCAGTAAATTGAATCAGCGGAATAAATAATAGGCTTCCGATTCTCGCCTTAATTGTCAAAACAGAACATCAGTGCGTGGTTTTTCGAATGGTACGAATGATTAACTCCCAACCAAATGTCATTTATTCAGAAAGATTACCGTGGCCAACACACGTACGTTCTCTTGTTTTTTGTTACTATATTTATTTTCATTTACCCAGAATTCAATATCAAACAAAAAATGGCTGCCCTCGACTGGCAAACCGGAAGACACAATTTTCTGTTTGTTAGATATACTGATTCATTGGAAATTGTGGATTGCTCCACATACGTTTCGCGCAGCTCGGACTGCGTTCTTTACATTTAAAACTAGAAGTCCTGTCATGAAACGCGCACAAATAGCACGTTGATCTGCGCGTTAACCTACGCGTTATGAACATAGAAAGGATATCAAATTCTGTACATATGGCCTGTGCACAAGCAATGTTTCAGCCAATGGACCTCCGGGTAACCCGGAGGTCCATTGGCAGAAACATTGCCTGTGTTTGATATGAGTAACCAGGAGAACCTGCCATGCTTTGGATGCCATTCGATATGGCAATTGCGCGCAATTAAGCCTGGATAAGCGCACAGTTTGTGACATGACTTCTAGTTGTAACTGTATAATAGGTTTTAACGCAAACATTAAACTACTAGTTTATTTAGAATTTTTATAAGGTGAGAGTACTCACTGGATGGTTTGATTCATGATTACAATACAGAATTAATACAACCTCGAGATCAAGTATTTTGCTGGTACTCGTTTATGTACGTTCCCATGAGGTGGTCTTCATGATATCATTTTCAAGGCATTCTCAACGACTTACATTAAAGTGAATTCGTTTGCATATGTATAAAGAGCATTTTAAAATAAAAAAAAAATAATAAATTGGGAAAAAAATGTCAGTCTATAAATTTGGAAGAAGTGAAGCTGCTGTGTAAAAGAGAAAGACCTCCACTGTCATCAATGCTGGCAGCGGTGGAATCTCTGCGACTTACTTGAATGATCATTTTGTCCAGAGATAAAAACCTCAACAAGAACCATTGAACATGAACTTTCAGAAGCTTTATAATCTCCCCAAACAGGTAGATCCAAGCGATGCTGCGACTGAACAGTATGCAGACAGAACAGTTGCAGATTTCAAGAGACACTTGAGAGATAAATTATGTGGATAGAAACATGAACGTCGATCTAGACTTGAAATTGAAACAATTATTGAACGTTGCTGATCGCATAGATCCAGCTGACGCAGCCACAAAAAGTATGCAGATAATTCCCACACAGATCATTCCGTCAATAACACAATGAATTCGGAATTCAATGTGAATTCTAATAGGTTATCGAAACCAAACCCACAGATCCCAAAGACGCGATGGTCAAAATATACGTAGATGCTAAATAATAAAAGATAATCGATGTGGTTGTTAAGAATGAGTTGAAGACTGATTAGGATGTCAGTCAATCTGTCGAAAACTGAGGATGGAGCTTCAGAATCCACAGTGGTCAATAAAGGCTACCTCGATTCTGCCCTGTCAAAATTCAGACCTATCTCAAAATGCACGTGAATGAACAAAAAGTAGGAGGAATGCTGGAGTCTGGAATTGAAATGGGTGGTCACAAACTATTCAGTATCGAGATCGACCCGGAATTCAGATCTAGTGCCATCAGCAAAGACTGCGTGGACGACTGTAAAGTGTGGAAAACTGGTGATAAGATGGAAGATACACTGAACATGGGAAGTCATCAAATCATGAATCTACCAGATCCTGAATGCCTGCACTTTGATTTCGGTCATGGAAAAAATAAAATACGCAAGACAGATGATAACGATATGGGCAGAAGAGAGCAGTGCAATAGATTCCCGTAAATCGGAATGGTCCGTTGGAAAATGGATCATGTCAAGATAGGTTATCACATGCCAATCGGAAAAATCATTCGAATGAGTTTGACTTCCACAGATATGATGTACAAGGCAATCATCTATATCACGGTGAACAGCGTAGAAAATGAAATCTATAACGTGGAAAAACCAGAGAATAAGTATTCTCGTTTGACAACGTTCACCACGCCATTACGAGTCAAAACGGGAGACAGAATTAATTTCATCACCATTTCATCTAATCCTGAAGATGCAAGTTTTCTGGTGTATCTGCTAATTGAATGAGATCCCATGAATAAATAAACTAAAAACCGAAATAAATGTTATCATTGAAAACTAAAGTTTGATAAAAAACAAGAAATTATAGCAAAGCTATGCAAAAAAGGACGATGAAACATGCACATGTAGTGGTCCAGGAAGCTGAAATTCTATTCTCCAAAAAGTGATTAATAATCTTACCCAGGGGCTCTTCAGGTGACAATATGTAAGAATAGAATAAGTGATGAACACGCTTAGAGAAATGCCGTGCTGTTGCTACAGGATTTCCAACCATTAGTGATCTTTTTTCCTGAGATGTGAGATTTGATATGTACTTCTCATCAGAAGGCAACCCAGAAAGTTTGCATAGAACAGTCATAAGGTCATTCCAGCGCATATCATTTGCACTCAATGTGAGAAACCATGTTGGTGGACCAAGATGCCGCATGATAGCAAATAAATCCAGTTTTGCTGCATTCTAATTGCTACAGAAATAGATTCTACGAGCTTCTGCTTTTCTGTCAAATGTGTTGCCCAGAAAAGGTATTATAGATCAGGTATCCGGACAAAACACCCTTAGGACAAAACACCCTCGGACAAAACACCCTCAAAAATTGCAACCTGGACAAAACACCCTTGATGAGGTTGGTAACATGGACAAAACGCCCTTAGGATAAAAACCCTCCGGACAAAACACCCTCGCCATGATACTAGACATCCTCTTGTTGCTTTCTGTGCCGTTGTCGTATATGAGAAATGGGTCATAGTCAGGTGCAGCAGTGGTTTCCCATTCGTCGTCAATGATGAGTTCTTTGAGGTTTGAAGGATCGTCTGGTAGTATACCTTGTTTGTTGCGTCCGATGAAGCGTTTCACTGAGTCATTGTTGCCCATCGCTGCACGAATCTCAACTGGCTTTTGACTTACTGCGTCTGCTAGAATTTGACCAGGACAACCTCTGTTTACTTTTGCACATTCTTTCATGTCTATCCGGACCTTTGCTGCTTCGATCATGTCATGTGCATCATATACATGCTACCGATTGTGTATCTTGTACAAACAATCCTGTTGTCAAAAGTAAATTTCATAACTAACTTGAACTAAGTCACACACTTAGATGTTTTTTGTGACAGTAAAGTAAACAACTAAGTGAGAATGCATTAAAAAGTGTCAGCTAAACAGACTACCCAAGCCATCACTTTCTCTGAGTGAGGAACTTCAAAGAAAGAGGTTATATTCAATCTCATTAATAGCCAAAAACACATAATTACAATAAAAATGAAAACAAAACATCATACATAAGTGAGTGAGGTACATCAAAGAAAGAGAATATATTCCATTTCAATAACATCCAAACAACTCATAATTTTCAATTTAAAATTTAAAAAATTATACAAATTTAAAAAAAGAAATAGAAAAAAAATATCATACATAATTGAGGAGGTTTTGTCCAAAAGTCCTTTATCAAAAGGGTATTTTGTCCTAAGTGTGTTTTATCCTAAGGGTGTTTTGTCCTAAGGGTGTTTTATGCGAGGGGGGATTTATCCAAGGGGGTTTTGTCCCACGGGGTTTTGTCCTACAATCGATAGATCAGACTGCCATCGAAGGTCTGATGACAAAAGTCTGCTTTGAAAATACTGTAGTACTGTAAGAGATTTTGGTCGATAAGCCCTTAAACAATTTTTTTACCATTGGGGAACAGTGTGGGAAAAGCCATTTGCTCTAGCAGTTCCTCCTTGTAAACATCCAAACAGTCTCTGATATGCAATATGTATGGTCTGTCAAATGAAGCTCATTTCTCTGGCTTGAGAGATAACTGTAAGCCGGATTAAATTATAAGAAATAACTGTTGTTTTCCTTCGGTTTATGCGATATAAACCGAAAATTTTCGGTTTATATTGCATAAACCGAAGGAAAACAACAGTTATTTCTTAACAGACAACAACACCATAAATGACAAAACATACTGACCCAAAAGCCGTCCATAAATTTATCTCCATCAACTTGATTCTGACAGACATATACATGTAGTTCCTCGTGTCAGTGATACTGTATGTGAGGTATGCAAATTCTTAGTAAATTATTTAACACTTTACCCAATGTATGCGTCATATACGACCATCACTATTCACTATCTTTGGCCCCAAAAACATAACTTATGACCCTCTGATATGTACAAGAGTGTCGAGTCTTGCACCAATCTAAATACCTTCAGTAGCTTAATTGTCCTTATTTGAAATTCATCCCTGCGGAGTTTTTATGATTAGAACATGGAAGCATTAGCGGTTTTCGTAATGAGAACTTTTCAATGGTTTTCTTCATTTCCCATAGTGTTAAAGCATTGGGGGACATGGCACCCAAATCTTATCTCTGGGGTTCAATTTCGACAAACCTGTAAATTATACCAAGATCTTATATATCAAACATCGAATCATTTGGGAGAAGTTTTTGTAATGATTTTCCATTACTCACAGTGTTAAAATCTATGGACCCAATACCACCCTATATATGGACCCAGGGGCTTGATTTTAAAAAAAAACTTGTTAAGATGCTATATGGGAGAATTTGAAACAGTGGTTTTGCTGAAGACCTTTGAAATGTTTTTCCATAATTGATAGTGATAAATTCTGGGTACCCCATGACTCCCAAATATATGACTTCAGTTACTCAATTTACACAAACTTGTAAAACACCCTTTAAAATGGTTTGTATCAAACACGGTGGTACTTTTAGAAATGTTTCCCCTATAAGGTGCCATGTTAAAACATGACACTCAAATAGAACCGAATAGGCTCAATTTTGAATAAACGTATCAATCATCTAAACAGAAATGTTATCTATTGAACGTTGCCCCCTTCCACAAAGTAATGGAAAAAACTGGTCAGTGCTGTTCACAAAAAGTCACCATTGAATTGTCAGTTTTCATCACAAAAACGTAGCTTATGAGCGCTGATTGGAACGAGCTCATTGTTTTTTTGCCCCAAAATTAGTTATTCTAGATTTTAGTTTGAAAGTGACATCTGCCTTGTGTGTGAGGTAAAGGGTAAAATCATTTGGTGCAGGGATTTTGGGGAAGAATTACACCACTGCTTGATCACCCTAATAAAGGTGATATATATCAAACATGGAAGTATTTGGAGCAGTGATTCAGGAGAAGAAGATACTTCAACAATGTTTTATCTATGGCACACTATTATTATATGCCCTCAGGTACTTGACTTGGAGAAACTTATAAATCATTCTTTTAAAGAGTGTTATATTTCAAACAATGAAGTGTTCAGAGCAGTGCTTAGTTGAAGAGAATATTTTAGTGGTTTTCTCCAATACCCTTATTATTAAAATATTGTGCTGATTTCACCTCAAATCTGACCAAAGGGATTGTATTTATAACATGATAAAAACGTGTATTCAACATCAGCTGATGGTGTAATACAATGAGACAGGTGATAGGTACATCATGTGTGGAATCAGATCTTTGTGTAACAATATCATTTATTATGCCTCAAGTTTGTAACATCAGCCGTGATTGGTTAATTTTACACCTTCTAAAAGTCATAGTACAGGAGCTTTGGGGCAAAACACGGGTACTATCGGAACGTTTTTTCCTGGAGACAAGAGAACGAAGAAAATGTAAGCGCCACTTCCATTGATCAGCGTCGAATTTCTCAACACCAAACGCTGGCTCCGTGTCCGTTTAGCTTTTTCAACACCAGTAGACACAAACTTACCAACAAATATATCATCTTCAGTGGGTGTGTTTTCAATTTTAACTGCAAACAATGAATTCAAAAGAATCAGAAATATTAAAAAACTCACTCACGTGTTGTTCACCACTTCAGTGAATCCTGAATATGAGTCTCAGTTATGACTTCAGTCAATTATATTTAAGAAATAACTGTTGTTTTCCTTCGGTTTATGTGATAGAAACCGAAAATTTTCAGCACAAGCTTCATAACAAGCATTAACAATGAATTATAACATGAACAGCATGATGCAGTTGTAAACACTGGCATTTGGTGATATAGAAACTCCCAAAGTGACGGCACTTGTGACAATTCATTTTTGAAGAGACGTCATTCGTTCGAAATGACGTCATGTTTTTTGATTCGACTCTATTGTTGTTACAAGATTAATGGCATTTACAGTTAACGCTTAACAATGAAAATCATATTTTGTTTGGCATAATAAAATAGTTAGAACGTTTCTTTTCATATTCTATGCTTCAGGTTTTATTTCAGAAATCGCACAAACTCAGGTACTATCGACCGATAGAACATGAAAAGGAACGTTCTAATATTATAGTATGAATGCATCTAATTGGGCGGCACACATCTGAGTGACAGTATGACAGTATGACATGAATGGAATGTTTTCACCAAACCTAATGCCAATGGAGAATGAAAAAGACCGCCAAAGGTGATATGTTTCTTTAAGAATGTCATGTTTCACTGACTTATTTCAGGTCTAATCATGGTTTAAATATAGAACACAACTCTGAAAGAGAATGGGGAGAGGAATCAATGGCCATTGTTGGTGTTGTTCCTGTATTTCATGCATCCAGAAGGAATACACGATATGGAGAAAAAACTCCAACTCATGTTGTTGCTTACAGTCCCTCGCACCCCACACTCGTTGTGATCTGTCCTATTATTATTAGCCTTGGGAATTTGACTTGAACAAAACTTGTAATTCATCTTTAGAATGTTAAATATGTCAAACAAGTAAGTATTTGGAGCAGTGCTTTGTTTGAAGAGGATTTTTAATGTCTTTCTCCATAACCCATAATTTTAGGGAGCGTGGTGGCTCAGTGCTTATGGCACCAGACTTCAAACCAAAAAGTCCATGGTTTGATCCCTTTGTCGGAAGTCTTACCACAACACCCGGAGAATTAATTATTGCTGGTGACTTCAACTTCCACGTTGACGACATCACAAATACCACTGCCATGAAGTTCGTCGATCTTTTGAATTCCATGAATCTGACCCAACACATCTGTAATGCTACTCACAAAGGCGGTCATACGCTCGATTTAGTAATTACTAGGTGTGACGACTCGGTCTTATCCGTGGTACAGAGATCACTGACTTCGCAATTTCGGATCATTTCCCTGTCATTTGTGATCTCAATCTGCCGACTCAATTATCAATGAGACGGAAAATATCTTACCGCAAATTTCGTGGTATCGACGTCCCCAGATTCGCGACTTCGATTAATTTTCAATCAGCGACGATGTCGAGAGATTGCGAGTCCGTCGATGAGCTTCTGGAAGACTTTAAAAAGGTCATCCTGGAGCTGCTTGACAGACACGCGCCATTACGTTCCAAGTCTATTATCATGCGACCCAATACTCAATAGTTCACGGATGAGATACGCGCAGCTAAAACTTTGAGGCGGAAACTGGAGAAACAATGGCGACAGACGAGATTGTGCATACACAGGGAAATGTTTCTTAATCAACGCAATCTTGTCAATAATCTTGTACTATCGGCAAAACAAAACTTTATTAAGGGCCTCATTACTGATAATCGGCAACGGCCACGGGCACTATCCACAGTTTTAGATATGTTCTTGCATCGCAAAAAGCAGTCTGTTCTCCCAGATCATTCCTCGGATGCAACCCTCGCCAATACCTTTTTAGTTTATTTTGCCGATAAGATCAAGACTATAAGAAAATCATTCAGTAGTAAAGACAACCTGAATAGGCTCCATTTAAATGTGTGTAATTGCGGCTAGTCTGCAATTTTGGAGAGGCTTGATGTTGTAGATGCCTTAGGGGTAATACGTATTATAAAGCAGGCGCCATCCAAACAGTGCTGTCTTGACCTCATACCAACCTGGTTGTTAAAGTCCTGTCTTCCTGACCTTATATCACCCATAGTGAATATTGGTAATGCATCACTTCAGTCTGGTGTTTTTCCAGATAACATGAAACATGCTGTAGTCACTCCTCTACTTAAGAAAGCATCGCTTGATCCGGAAATTCTGAAAAACTACCGCCCCGTCTCTAACCTGTCATTTTTATCAAAGGTTGGGGAGAGGGTGGTGGCCTCTCAGTTGAACTCACATTTATCCAAACATGGCCTTGCAGAAGTATATCAGTCTGCCTACAAACTGAACCATAGCACCGAAACTGCATTCCTTCGCGTTCAAAATGACTTACTGTTATCCATGGACGAGGGTAATGTTCTTGCCTAGTTTTACTGGACCTCAGCACAGCATTTGATACTATTGACCACTCGGTCCTAATACACAGACTGGAACATAGGATAGGAATTACCGGAAAAGCTCTTGATTGGTTTAAATCCTACTTAACGAACAGAATGCAGAGTGTTTGTATCAATGGCCAAATGTCTGGAAAATTTGTCATTCCGTACAGTGTACCCCAGGGTTCAGTATTGGGGCCGATTTTGTATCTGATTTATGTTCTTCCTTTGGGGGATATCGTTCGCCGCCATAATCTTAAGTGCCATTTCTATGCTGATGATACTCAGTTGTTTATTCGTTTCACACACGGCACTGAAAAACTTGCCCGTGGGGTTATTGAAGAATGTATTACGGAGATAAGACTTTGGATGTCAGGTAGTTTTCTCAAGCTCAACGACAAGAAGACTGAGGTCATCTACGTCGGAACGCCAAAACAGCTGTATAAGTCCCCAGGTTGCAGCATCCGTATTGGCGAAGATGAGGAGTCTCCTGCATCCGAAGTCCGAAACCTGGGCTGTCTCTTTGATAATAGCCTCACTTTTGACACACACGTTACCCAGATCTGTCATTCAGCTTTCTTTCACCTTCGAAATATTGGTAAAATACGATGTCTTATTGATCAGCAGATGTCGGAACAACTTGTTCATGCATTTGTTACCACTCAACTGGATTACTGCAACTCTTTGCTCTGTGGGGCTAAGCAATATAACATTGACAAGCTCCAGCAGATACAGAATTGCATGGCTCGTCTCATTACGAAAACAGCAAAGTCATCGCATATCACACCTATTCTCATTGGTTTGCACTGACTTCCAGTCCAACAAAGAATTGAATTTAAAGTACTGTTGCTGGTCTACAAGTGCCTGAATGGGTTGGCCCCGACATACCTAGCTGATTTAGTCAAATACTACCGACCACCCAGAACAGTTAGATCCTCCAGCATGTTGAATCTCAAACAACCCAGTAGCAAGTTGCGTACAGCGGGTGACAGAGCATTTTCAGTCTGTGGGTCTAAACTCTGGAATAGACTTCCGCATGATATCAGACAGGCCAGTTCCTTGCCCGTTTTTAAATCAAAACTAAAGACATTTTTATTCAGACAGGCTTTTACTAACATGTTTTAACCTTTTTTCATATGATTTTACGATTTGTGTGATGTACAGCCAAAGAGCATTTTTAAATAGAATTTTAGGCTTAATAAATTATTATTATTATTAATCCCCACCAGGAGTAACTGCATTGTCCTTGGGCAAGGTACTTAATTCCAACTGCCCATATAGGAGCACGGTGGCACTGTGTACTAAGGCATATTGCACATCGATGGTGAACTTGTTTTCAACCAATGATAACCCTGCATGTGAATAGTTAGTATGTTTGAGAGTCTGAGAGTTGCTCACCACTTAGGGGTTCTCTCTGGGTATCCTAGCTTCCTCTACCTATAAAACTCTCTGACAAGAAGTGACCCTGGCTGTCAAAAGTGTTGATAAACCAAATAAATAAATAAATAAAGAAATTTTAAAAAATAAAGAAATAACCCATAGCATTATAATATTGGTCTGCACGCAAAATTGACCAAATTGGAAGAGTTTTATTAGTTACCTAGCCATATCAACTGGCGTTTGCTCAGTATACTTATTCCAAATTCAGATGGGAGTTACAGATTTTGTATGGATAACTGAAAAGTGAACAGCCTCAACAAGACAGACAATTACACGGTTCAAAGAGTTGATGACAGTCGTGATAAACTTAACCATGCTAAATTTATCACAAAATTTGACTTCTTAAAGGTTATTAGCAAGTGCCTTTTACTAAAAGACCAAGAGAAATATCTGCCTTTGTTATCCCTTTTGTGTTGTATCAATATGAAGTAATACTTTTGGCATGATTAGTTTCCCAGCAACATTCCACTGGATGGTTAACAACTTAATTACCTACCCAGATCTCAGTGAAATATGAATTATACATACAAAGATGTTATATCAAGTGCAGAAGCATTTGGAGGAATGATTTGGGATAAGATTTTATCATTTTCTATTCTCTGAATTATCGCAAATTATCTAAAAGATATTTCTTGATATCCATTGACTCAAAGGATATCAAGGAATATCCCTCAGAGTTTCCTAAATGATGTCACGCTATGCCACATCACGTCACTTTGAAGGAACGATCAGCTGATCTTTATTATTATTTTGAAACGTGTGCATTTGTGGTTGAATTGGGCTGAAGAGTGTGCAATAAGATGTCTCATAGCATATAATAAAAAAGAAAATCTACTCTATTTTATTCGTTATCTGGAATTATCTCATGAATAATATTTTCAGGTCTACAGTTTTGTCAGTAGCTTCTAAAATAAGATTATGCCTTGGTGCATGACATCATCTTGAACATCACCTTAAAGGAACAATCAGCAGCGTTTTGTTATTGTCTTGCTTCTTTTCGTTAATTATTTATTTATTTATTTAAGTTGCATAATGCCACATCATCATCTAAGCATACATTGTGGTGAGTAAACAATATTTATCCAATAAATGGCTGTTTATTTGCACAATAAAAGCCCTGGACAATTGTTTGCTTCATTCGCCTAGTAGGGTGATAATTTTTTCCCATAGGTTTAACACTGAAAGGATTTATTCCCCTAGTAGCAATGGACTTGTTGACCCCTGGCCTCTACCACATTTACCTAGCCTAATTAATAGTTCAATTGTTGATTTCTTTAAATCTTTATGAAAGTATTACACAATGCCAGTAGAAAACACTACCAGCTGCTCATATAATAAAGTATTTTTGCAAGCTTAGCTCAAGTTTGTAGGGGAATCTTTTTTAGGCAGAAATGTATTACTACGCCTTGTTTATTTTTGCCAATGTTGCTAATCGAGCGAATTGGACAAATGTTCTTCTCACTGCTTGATGTGTTTTGTTGTGAATTATAGCATGATTTTGCCGCGACTGCCCTGTAGAAGATTTATGGGATAAACAAAATAAACATATAGTGTTTTCAAGTAAAAAAACTCATAGAATTAAGAATGAAACCGACTCGCCAGAGGCTGGTTGGTTTCATTCTGAATCCTACTCGTAGAATAATTTTTTTACTTGAAAACACTATACGTTTATTCTATATTTACCTTTCTTTAACCACAGTTTTAAAAGCTGACGGCCACATGACACCCCTAAGTATGACCCAGCAGATTTGATTTGAACAAACTGTCAAGACATCATCCTTGTGAAAGATGTTATACTTGGTAAATATGGAAGCCTTTTTGGGCAGTAGTTCAGGAGATGTTTTTTAAAAGTAATTTTATATTATTATGAACTATGTTTAAAACTGGGGCCCCATAACACCTTAGATATGACATGAGGGAACTGATTTGAACAAAATCCTAACTCATCCTTCAAGAGTGGTTATATATTAAACATTAATGGATTCAGAGATGTGTTTCAGGAAGACAGTTTTGTGTTAATGTTAAGTCGGAGGGCCTTGTGACACCCCTAAATATGATCCAGTGGGTTGATTTGAACACATTTGTAAATCCCTCATACAGAGATGTCATTTATCAAACATGAGAGTATTGGACATAGGGGCACACATGGTTTGGGGGAAAATATATCTTTTAATATTTTCTGTTATCTAAATATCAAATACTCAGAGGCCATGATATGCCCAAATATACCCCACTTAGGGATGAATGGATGGTCTAACTTGAGCAAATTTATATAAATCGTCTTTACAAAGATGTCATACTTCAAATGTTAAAATGATTTAAGTAGTAATTTGGGAGAAGAGGATTTTTATGTTTTTTCTATTGCTTACACTGTTAAAATTGAGAGATCTATGACATTATCCCATGTGCTGAACTTAAAGTTTTGAAATCATATGTACCAAGATGTTATGAACCAATGGTTTGGGGAAGGAAGATACATCTATTGCTTTCTCTCCATTAGCCACAACATTACCATATGAGGGTCTCAGAGTTCCATCTGAGAGTCCCATGGCATCCCTAAATATGACTCAGAATCCTAATTTGAAAAACCTGAAAAGGTCCCTACACATTATATATATATATATATACGCCACTGCTTATGAATATTTGTGACTTGCTCAGTTTTTATTACTCTTTATGGCCAGCGCTATTCACAAAAATCACCATTCAAATTTATTATTTTTTTTACTTTTTGCCTCAAAATATTAGCTTATGATCCCTCATTGGAATGAGGTCGCTGAGCTCGTTCCAATGTGGGGTCATAAGCTATGTTTCTGATGCAAAAATGAAAAAAATACTTATTCAACAATTTTATTTGCAAGTGTCATCTGCCTTTCATGTTAGGTAAAGGGCTAACAGATATAAAATTATAACCATTCTTTGTGCCATCAGTTTCAGGATGTTTGTGCCCTGGAGAAGTTTACAATGAGAGATGTTTTTGGTTTAATGAGCAAAAAGCTTCATACAATGCCGCCAACCAGCATTGCAAAGACGCAGGTGGACTTCTTGCTGTGATTGACAGTCAAGCAGTTGCTGATTTTATCAAGACCACAATGTAAGATCGAAAATAATATAGTTAGGAAATACTTTAACCATTTACTCAATATATTAGAAGACGACACTTGAAAAACAAATTCTGAAATAACCCAAAAAAAAGTTCATTTTCCCTTCCTCAAAGAGATGGCTTATAACACCTGAGTGGAATGCATTTGTTCCAATGATGGTGCCCTAGCCATCGTTTTGAGACAAAACTGAAAAAAATATTAGCATTTGATTGATGATTTTTGTGGATAGTCATGCCATGTTTCAAAAATAGTTCTTACACATAATTTTGTTTATCTAACTTCACCACAGATGAGTGCAATATTGCCTATTGGCGAGACCAATGCTCAGCTGTGGACTAGACTAGATTCACATCATATTGTGTACTCTGATCAAGACAAATGTAATTTCTGTATAACCTGACGGGATGGAGAGTAGTTTGCTGAAAAACGCATTGCATGTTCAGAAAGATGGTACAAAAACAAGAAATGGGAAAGGAGATACCGAGAATAAAAGTGACTTATTTCAGGCAAGACATTTTAGAAAATTGTTAAATTTAATACAAAGGTTTACACCCATTTTGAAAAAAACAAAACAAACACAAGCAAAAGCTAATTTCAGGATAAAGTTCAGCTTTCTTAAAACAAAAGAGACCAGGTTTATTTTCCTTTTCATTACTTTCAATAAGAAGAATTTTTAATCAAAAGCTGGTCCACAAAATCGGGCGTAAAGGTTTATACTTTCGTAAGGCAAGTGTAAGTAGTAAGTGAAAGTAAACCTCTCTTTGGAACAGAGTAGGTACATTTTAATATAAGGAATCCTTAAGTATCTCTGTTTAAAGCAGGTAAAGTTCTTCATAACTGAACACAGTGTGTGAGTAGAAGTGACTCGATTAGCTGTTTTTTAAAGTAACAAGTCATTCTGTCAAAGCATTTGTTCCATGCTGTTTCGCATTGAATTCCAACGAGGATTTGGAGCAGAACTTAGCAAATATAGTTATCAGATCAGCACCTTAGCTTTTAACCGAAAATTGTCCATTGGCCATTGGTCGCTTATTGTAGATAAGCATGACGTCATCAAGTCCATTTATACTTCCATCTCATGGACGGTCTGTGGGTGGAAATATGAAGAATCATCACTCTGTTGTGGCGGAGTGTTGCAATGCTCATACAGAAGAGCGTGAAATATATATGTACAGTATTGAAGGAAATATTAGGTTTGGAAATTTTAATAGGGTTAATTCTCTTTAATGCCACTTTGTCTCAAATGATTTATCAGTCAACTAACATTTTCTAGCATAAATGTCTTGGTATATAAAAAACGATTGGTGGGTGACGGTAAACAATTAATGAGTTAATCGATAAGAACTTGTAAATCTAAGTTAATATTTAACTGTTTAACCAAACTAAATTTGAATTTTTAATAGCGCATATTTCGTTAATTCCAGATGTAACGAATTAAACATCCATGGAAGAGCCTGGTAATTTGAGACATGGTAATATAAAACGTTATTTTCCTGACACCTAAAATATAGTGGATTTTCACCCCAAAAGCCACCAGTAGTTAGTCTCGCTATCACATTCGTATGTTATCACAAACTATCTGCTTATACTACTCTTTGACACATCCAGGTCTTGAAAACACAAGCTCTGTAGTATCGGGTTATTCCAAAAGAATCCCTCTTTCACTGTATGCACACTAGAGCTTATAGGCACACCCAGCATGTGCCCGTTAGCTGCATCTGTTGGGTGCACATTGTGCACTAGCATATGTTAGGATGCCATCAAACATCAGTCTCACCTTCAGTGGAGTCCCTTGCTAGTAACTGACTATGTCTAGACTCGTTTTCTAATCGTATGTGCCTATCTGTTGATTGTGTTGTGAACACATTATTCATGTGAACACTTCGTCAAACACCAGCCAAATCTTCCACTGAATCCCTTTCTTCTGGCTATGCCCATATAATCCCATTCCATCACATGTACATACATGCTGTATATATTGTGTCTGTATTGTGCCGTAGCATAATTTATGCACATTTGTGGCATGTGTTGAACACATAATAGGGCTGGGCGATATTTCGATATACCGTTAAATACCGGTATTGAAATCGGTAACGGTTAAATATCGTCTATTTTTTCGCAATACCGGTATATCGTCTGTAACGATATTGGTTTGGGTCACATGATAATGAAATTTCAACATGTGTTTTTTCGTAAAATCGCACAGAAAGTTGCTTTGAAAATACAGGAAGTTTATCTTTCCTCATTTCGTGAACAAATGATAAACAGCGAGAGATTACGAGAGTAACGTTCTATCTCGTTTATCGTCACCGACATGCAAGCATTCATGGAGAAATTATGAAATAAAAATTTAATACTTGTTTGCTAAATTTGTTTGATTATTTTTAATTAGTGAATAATTAAAGTAGCATACATCACACAAATAGTTTGTTGTTACACGGAAAACACACCCGACTGTCACGCTGTAAAAACACGGTCACCTGCTGTTGGTCGCATTTGTTTGAACTATAATCAGCAAGCCATACTTATCGCTTAATTCGTTGTCTGCAATCTGACACAAAAAATGTTTCAAATCACACATATTCACAATTGCGAAATGTGCAACAATTTTTATCACATATGACAGAGGTGTGATGCCATCACTGGGAGAAAACATTGTCGGCTGGTGATTAACGCCTGCAGACTATCATGAAATTGAAGGGTGATCACGTCTTGGAGGCGTGCTTAATATCAACAGACCGACTGGCCTGACATGTGACAGATGACATTTGACATTGTCATCTGAGGAAGTTCACTGTTGCAAGATAGGAGAAGGGGAGGAGCTACTACCGGTTCTTTGTGAAACCAGGCCCTCGGAATTCCATCAACTGGACACCCGTTGTTTTGATAAAAAGTTTTGTTCGCCACTGTTTTCATGAAGCCACACATACGCAATTAACACAATGTGACAATTTACTGGCTCAGTAATTAAACGCTTATCAGTCAAGAGAGGCTGGCCATGTTTTTACAGGAATTAAATTGACAAAGACTAATTTACTTGTATTCCAGATTCAGATGAAAGCCAGTAAACCCATGATAATTTTATGGCTTATTTTCGTATTAAACAATAGGTTCAATAACTTTGTAGACATGGATTATTATGGTCTTTCTTTCAAATCACTCATTTTCCCAGAGCAGTAAGTATTACTTCTATCTTTTGCTCCAAAAATATCTTTTTTATTCATGATATCCCTTGCATTTAATATGTGTTTCACACACTGCTGCACCCTATACCAGTATATCGCGATATTTTTCTGATATCGTTACCGCTATTCAGATTACCATATCGCCCAGCCCTAACACATAGTACAATAGCTCACAACTACACTTCTTTAAACACTAGTCTCACATACCGTGGAATCTCTTTTTTAGTATTTGACTGTACCTATAGAGCTCCTACCCCGTTGTAAGTGCCTATGTACCAGAACTGTTGTGCGCATACTGTGTACTACCACGCAAGCATTTATCGGCACACAAATGTACTCAATGTGTTGGGTGCATATTGTGCACTAGTACACCAGATAATTCAACCATTCAAACCCCAGTCCCACATTCCGTGAAATTTCTTTCTATTATCTGGCATTGCCTATGGAATCCATTTTCCATAGTGCGTGCAGATATGTGGTTGTGTGCTAGTGTCAGTGGGTACCTTTCCGTGGGCCATTCCGAATGCATTCAGAATTCAACCGACTAGTGTGACATGCGCAGTGCAATTACAGAATCTTATTCTCAAGGAAACGTTCATTTCACGTTACATGATATTCAGAATAATCGATATTGATCAAGATTGGGTTTCTCGTCGAAGAATTAACCGACGACACAGAAAAAGTTGGTTGCGTTATCGGCAACTAATAAGAATTATTCTGTGCACAGGCACTCGACAAATTATCAGATTTTATCATTTTTAATAAAATATATACTATATTATCAATACTAAAAAAAAATAGTTTTGATAATATAACAAATATTTTATTAAAATTGATAAAATCTGATATTTTGTCTGGTGCCTGTGAATGGAAGTAAATTCGACACTTAATGTAACTGCAGTGTGCAAAACCTTTGGAAGCTTTGAACCTTGCAATAGCATTCAACAATGTTTTATTTTATGGTAGAGTGAGATGTGGCTGAAACAAATTGGTCTCAACACCGACACGGAATTAATTATAAAGATAGTCTCAGTTTATTTTTCTATGAAATTAGAGAGCTAAAGTACAGACATGGGTACCAGGATAAGGCGTCGCCTCACAGAAACTTGACCAGTAAATATACATGGGGCCAACAGGAGTCATGTGTTACGGCTTATTTCTAAATAGGTCCGTGGCGTAGTGTGTATTTGGGGCAGGGGGCTGGGGAGGGTCCGGTCAAAATGCCTAGTTGCATAATTTAATCACCTACTGGATGAAGATGTTATGCGTGTGGCTACGTTGTGCTGTAGAACAGGGGAATTAAAGAGTCCGAAAGATTTCCCGTATGATACGGCAGTAAAACTCGCAAGAAGAAACGGAGGTAGGGGCGCGCGTTGGGCACCTGTCACAAAAAGTCGACAAAAGACCAGGTGGCAGCCAGATGTTTGGGCTCGGTGTATAAAGTTGGTAGTGTTGCATGGGACTTGCTCCGAGTCCTCGCGTGTTGAAGCGAATGGGTCGTAGCAGTACAGTGTTACATGGTAAAGCATGATAAGGCCCATTTGGGTGGGGCGCAATTCTGTGGTCGCGGTTGAGTCGAAGAGGCCTTGTAGGCTACTAGAGTGACATCGCAAAAGAGTCATGGGCACGAGAGACGTCAGAGCGAGAGGGCGGCTGTGCACTGAGAATGCTCGTGCCATTGTAACAGTGGAGGTGTGTTTGTGGGGGGGGGGGGGGTACAGTGTTAAATAGGGTAAACAGGCTACGGAAAGAAGGCGTTGTGCAATAGCATCGGTAAAAGCATCGGGTCGAGCCGTATTGGAAATGCCCAAAAATCCCAGCGACGTTTGGACCCCGCTGACCGACAGACCACATCCTGGAAAATCCAACGGATTTGTTTACGTAAATAAAACTGCGTCAGCGGTCATGGACTTTCTTCAGAGAGCCTTACCATAGGCATGGGGATACACGTGGGCTTCTAGCCATATACTGTACATACCAACACATATCGCTCTACTACTTTATAAGGTCTGTACCCAGTCACATAAGCCTTAAAATCCCATTCTAATACCACATCTGTGAACCATAAAGGTTTTATTTGCACAATCGCGTACGAAAGGTTGATGGTTGGACAGATGACGGAAGTTGTCAGTTCTTTTCTTAAATTGCACAAGTGTAACATGAAGGGACTAGGAGGCGTGCACCCCCCCCCCCCCCATACACACACACACACCTCCATTGTTACACTCCCAAACAAAGAAAATCACATTAATTCTAACCCCTCAAGGCGTACTTGTAAGCTATTTTTCGTGTGTGAGTGGAGGGGGTATTTTGGCTTACAGTACTAACCACGAAAACACCATTCTGAAAGGTTCTGCTGTGACAATTTCACGATACCCCCACCCCTCTCCTCCATCCCCAATTGCATAACTTCTGCAATTGCAATTCCGTGAAAGAAGACATCTTTCGGTCCCACCACTTTCCTATAATAAAACCCAATCAATCAGATTACTAAACCGTTATAACAGATAATTAGTTTGTTGATTGAGGGTTACGGCACTTTCGAATGCCAAGGCCATATCGTGTCGAGCAGTTTTACAGATGGAGAAAGCCGGAGTATCTAGGGAAACCATCGCACAGCGACAAGTAACTGCTAGACTCTCCAACGGACTCACCAGACACAAGCCAGATGAGCATTGGTTGAATGCACGCGTGCCATCAACGTGCAGCACATCTAAGAACACTTTGCATTTATGCCCATGTGTACGCAGTTAGGGGTGACTTGCTCACTGTCACAATGCAAGTGGTATGGACCTCTTTCGAACTGACGACCTATCGGTCACAAGTCCGATGCGCCAGTCAATGAGCCGCCGTGCTCCCCATTAGTTGCTTTTAAAAGATAACTGGAACAGATCATTAATTGGTAAAAATAGATAAGGCCAACTTAATCTGTTCCAACAGAATATTAGTTGGCTATAACTGTATAAAAACTGTTAAAAACAGATTATTAGTTGGTCATAACACATTACTAATTTGTTAAAACAAATTATGAATCTGTTATAAAAGTTTATTAATCTGTTGTAACAGATAATAACTGGAGGCGGGTTGGCACTATTATGCCACCGTTGAAAACAAATTTCGGCCTCAAGATTTGTGATGTGCAAAACGTATTAGTCAGTGCGCAAAACTGCGCATGTCTAGAATAAGGTTTATTCCTCCTTGTGAGGTGGATTAACAGAATACATTCCGAATATTATTCCAGAATACATGTTCTTGAACAAAACGACACGAATCACATTCTGCCTTATCTGCGCATGTCCAGAATAACACTAGTATTCTCGAATGGCCTACGGAAACGTATCCAGTAACTACGTACGTATTCGTTCATTCTGGGAAAAAAAATCATGTCAATTTAAAATCCCTCTGTCGTCGGCGGAGGTGGAATGTGCGTACAAGCTCAATCGTCGATTGTTTTCCGAATCTGAAGTAGATCTTTGACTTCAAGTTGTACTTCTTCCCTCTGTTCTAAATAAATAAATGGGCTTTCTAAAAATATGGATGAAAATCCCAACAGGGTATATTCTTGAAAAAGACTTAAATTCCTTACATATGTTTTTTGAAATTTCTGATTTCAATCCTCTTTCAACGAGTCGACGTTGTCCCTTTCGAGTTGGTTTCCACTTTACCCACTTTGGACTCTTAACCACCTAACACATACCTTCTCTGCTGCTTGCGCATTATCATGCTTTTACTTTCCCTATATCATTTGCATCTTCAAAGCGAATTTTCTACAACAACCTTCTGTAGTACACTCTAATATATTTGATTTATATATTTTTGTTGTATTAGCCCGACCGTCAGGACACTGAACCTCAAAGTGGCGTCCAAAGTTTTTTCTCCATGGAATGTATGAGAGTAACATCTCCGACTACGAAAGGGTTTACTGGACACCTGGCAGCTTTGAACAATTTGAAATATCCACGTTTAAGGTGACATCGTCATTTCGCGGACAGCAATGTTTGACTGCGGGTAATACAACATTCTGGACGCATACAAAAAATGCATTCAAGCTTATATACATTTTAAGGGATGTTTTGGCTATTCTATACATCAGTGCTAGTCATAGTTGACGTATCTGCTAAAATTGTTGTTCTTTGCAACACTCTAATGTGATACTGTAAGAGCAGAAAAATGTGCGTGCCATTTTAGCAGCAGTGCATGTGCACCTGTTTGTACTACATGGTGTCTGGCTTGAGAATAACATTTTATTAACTTCAATACTTCATCTGGGGCCAGAGTAACATCGGATGGAACTGTTATAGGCTGGAGCGACTAAGTCTCTAGTTCCTTCTCGAAGCCATATTTGATAGGATCTAAATATGGAGGTGTCACTTGAAGGGCGTTCAACATGACTGAAGGTCTGCTCTTTTGATATTTTGTCCGAAGGCTGCTGTGGTAGGAGGCAGAGAACTAAGTTTCGGTACATTAGGTGCCTTGGCATTCCCGGTTTTCAAAAACCATGCATCACTGATGTGGTCACACTGGAACCGTAACAAAGAGAAAGGAATTGGGTTGCTTAGTCGAGTAAATTTGACCACTCAGCGTCTTTCTGCTTTGGAGGACTTTTAGTATTTGACCTTTCCCAATCCCGAACAGGCTACCGTGTCGCTGTGCGAAATGTCATGAGCAGCGAGTAAATCTGGGATGATGTTTCACACATTATGTCTATTAACTGCGCCTTGTTTACCGCGACCGTCAAAACTTGCTTTTGTGGTGGGAGAATAGCATTAGCGGCTAGTTTGAACACTGCAACTGCAAGAACTTCTGTCAGGCCTGGTTACGAACTTAGTACTGAAATCCACATATCTGTCAAAGATCAGATAGACGCCACTCGATTGCAAGTGCTGTTTTATATTGTCTTTAATCTTTTCTACAAAGTCCATAACTGTCGCTTGGTGCGTTTTGCCCGAAACTGGCCAATGTACAATTCACAACAATGCACAGCCACATATCACGACTGATGTATGCCATCCATTGTGTTAGACAAAACAACCATCATCTTATTTTTTTCAAATCCGACTTTGATTTAGAAATCTGCATGTCGCCAGTCTCGTCAAATTGTGATGCAGGCAGTGGCGACAATTCGTAAGATAGAACTCCCTTAACAACGAAGCTGCGCGAGCTTGATAGTAGTCTGATTACTCTGGAATATTTGATATTCGTGTCATAAACATTAATATCACCAACCTTGACAGATTTTCTTGACACAGCGATAGATTGGACCGGCGTTTGGAAAAGGGTCGTAGAATCCCCCAAGAAGGTTCTGTCCCAACTTGATCATCAGTGCTGAACCTAACTCTAAGACCTTGTCCCCGTTGATAGATCCAGGACTTACCTTTCCGGTTACATTATTGACAATGATTTCAGAGTGTTGTGACGGATCAATGGAATCTATAGACATCTCGTCTCTTGAGTTCCAATGTGTTCTATGTGCCTACTGGAACTCAGGGGACGATCTCAAGTTTGGTGTTACAGGGCCTTATTAGGTGTAATGGTGATGTACTACTTGTTAAGTCATTCAGCGAAGTTGAATTGACTTTTTCGGATCGTTAGTTGTTTTTTTTGTATTCTTCGGCGTCTCCTTTCCACAGTTTTAAAGCCTTTGGCGCGTTATATATATAGAATATACCCAAAGTAGCTTGGTGTACCA
This sequence comes from Pictodentalium vernedei, assembly GCA_031216915.1. Classification (NCBI taxonomy): domain Eukaryota; kingdom Metazoa; phylum Mollusca; class Scaphopoda; order Dentaliida; family Dentaliidae; genus Pictodentalium; species Pictodentalium vernedei. The sequence goes on along the minus strand of CM062294.1, from coordinate 513,096,776 downwards.
AATGTTCACGAGTGGTGAACTAGTGTTAACCACAAGCCTTTGGCGCGCGGTTAACACCACTTCACCACGAGTGGTGAACATTTGGTACACCAGGCTACTTTGGGTATATTTTATTTATACCATGATCGTCAGATTATTAAGAGTCGCTATTATTTTTTCTCGATTTTACTGAGCACCAGGCGTACATACGTACGAATATGTTTTTTTTTTACACAAGCATCGGCGGGCGATACTTCCGCTGTTAATTTTATCGCCGAAACGAAGTGGAAAATGAAACGGGGTCTTTTTCATTTTAATAGCATAACAGCATACCATTTCGAGTTATGGATGTTTTATTAACATGAGGCAATGCATGTTTGTTAAGTTTTATTGTCTTATGGGGTAAGCTCATTTAAAAACGTAATAAATAATTGGCGCTTTCATTTCACTCTTCGCGAGGCGACGTGCGATAAATTTAGACAAGTTTGCATTCAAGTCTACTTCACCAAAGGTCAACTTAGATGTTGTTCTACTGTAAGTATAAATTTTAACTGTTGAAATCCAATTGCTGGCGTGTTCACCACGGTTGGTGTGTAAAGCTAAAATTTATGTCATAGGCTTTTCATTATATAGTGGTATAAAAATAATACATAGAGCTATGAAAAATCACACACTTTTATTTACCTTCATGATTGCTCTATTAAATACATCTGTTACAATTCAAAGTTAACTCTTTATCCAAAATAACTTCAATTTGATGTTTTTTGTATTAAGCATTTTATATCTGCTCGTTTGTTCAACGCTCACTCTCGAAATTTTGGAAATATAAAATCTCGAATAAAAAACCTATCTAAAAATGCCAACGGAATTCTGCCGACGAAGATTTCGTCTGGGCTGCCGCTAATGTTAGCATTGGAAAAATTAAATTTGTCAATTGTACATGACATTTTAGAATGTTACAGAGCTCGAAAAATAAACAAATAACTGTCTTGGATTTATTGATTTAACGTCATTTTTTATTTTTTTTTTTACGTCACTGTATATTTTTACATCCACTCCAGTTTTGTGACAACCCTACGTCAAAAAATTAAAAACATACCACTATTCAAATTATACACACAGCACCAGAGATAGTTGGAAGAATTTCAAGGCACATTTGTATGGACAGTGACGCAAAAAACTGAAAACTATGACGTCAAATGACCAAAAAAATGTTTAAATTAAGTTAAACTTTCAGAAGGTTTGCCCATGCGACTGTTAGACACTCCAGGTCCGAAGTAGACGGCAAGGGGAATAAATGAAGTCTGAATACCCGAGAAATTCATAGAACAGAGCCAGGAATTAAAGTTTGCGGAAAAACAACCGTTGGTTCCAGATTCTAGTTTATGAATTTCCCGGGGCATTAGCACTCATTTCCAGAACCGGTAACCGGAAAACTCCAGTTCGAGAGATTACACCACAGCGCCAAGGGCGATGATGATCTCGGACGAAATTGATATTCGTCGTAATCTCATAAACTATAATACGAAAGCATTGATACCGTGGTCTGTGAAATCCCGGGATAGCGTGATTTACTTCCAGAACCTGGAGCATCAGAGCTGTGAAATTCCCGTTCCTAGTATTAAACCTTTGTTCAAAAACAAACACACTGTGCGACGCAATGAGCTTGACTAACCTTTTGGATAATACCGCCCCCTTAACGAAAAAAAAATCTTTCGACAAAGTCGAACACACATGAAAAATCATATTATCTCACCTGCGACTGCTAAAATGAAGAATTAAACAGTAAACAAATATTTCCAGTGGCGTGAATTTACTTACATTCATAGGTAATGAGTTAATAGCCACTCCTAGCATAGAATGGAACTCGTGGTAATGAAACAGACACACATAAGGCTTCAGCTGTCTGTTGGCAGTACATACAGTTTATTTCAAACAATGTTGAAATTTGCAGTGATTATATTTGGGACACGCCCAGTACACCTACTGCAAACGAAGCATTTGTACCTTTAACGGTCGAAGTATGCCAGGGCCCCTGACCAAAGAAACTGTAAAGAGAACTAATCTGACACGCACGATATTTTTTTCACAATCACAAACAATATATTGCAGGGGTCCATCGTGAAAAGGATGGCAATACGCCCGGATTGAAGTGAACGATCGAAAGACAGGAGGTGTTTCTCCCTCAATATTTGCTAAAAGCATGTCTGACAGGTTCTCCCCAGGATGTCCGACTTTCAGATCCCGTAAAACTGTCAGACACGATACGATCCTGGCTGTTACCAGTGTCGTTAAACCTCAATAGACAAACAAACACAGACATATATTTGTGAATTAGGGGAGAGGATCCTCTTCACACTCTAGCACCAGTTAATATCGTCATCATTACGATTAGCACTTGTGCAGAAATATGTGCTCTTAAACACCCAAAAATGCATTATCTGCTAAAACGAAGAATAAAACCTGGAACAAAAATATTTTCCTCTTACTATTTTAAAAAACATTTCTTCCATTCGGAGCTTTGATAGTCACTGCCCGTATTGTATTGAATGAGATTGGAGGCAATGAGGCGTTGGCAGTATATACATTTTATTTCAAGCAGTTTTGAGATTATATTTAAGGCACGTCAGAGCCCTCTATCGCAAACCAAACGTTTCTATTCTGTTAGGGTGGAAGGGGCCTGGGCCTCTTGCCAAAAAGGCACTGATGAGGCTCAAATTAATATGTTTGTACATTCAGAGAACAATATATTACAGGGTCCCGTCAGTTAGTGGATTTACAACTGCCTGGATTGGAGTGAACGATAGAACAACAGAGGGTGTTTTTCGCTCAATATTCGGAGAAACCATGTCGTACCAGCTATGGGAAAGAAACGAACCGAAGTGGCCGGAGTATGACTGTGTGTTCGTTGCGGTTGCGACTTTGGAATGGTACGTCGACGACTGTACATTCTCACGAGCTACATTGTGTGAGAGTAAAGGTAAGTTTGCGCTTGTTTATTTTGGATTGTGAAAAGTAACCCTAACCGACTAATATTCCACGAACGCCACCAAGGCATGCCTTCGTCGGAGTTGGAAAATTAGTGAGTTTGAGATTACAGAACAAAACTCGAGAGTTCGTGGACATTTTTGAATATAAATACATATACTCGCCCAAAAAAGAAAGTGTGCATGGCAGAAATTGAGCAAACTCAAAAAAATAATTTCGTAGGTGTAAAGAGTGTTATAAGTTATATTGAACACAAAAACAGCTTTCCCCGTTAAAATTGCATTAACGTTAAATGACGTGCTGCACGTTTGTGAAAAGGCACGTTTTGCACGTGGAGGGTCTGAAAATTCATGCAGCAGTGTGAATCCTTGGGTATTTAAACACTAAAGTAAAGCCTTCCTATCGTTCACATTCAAACTTGCGCTGCTGTTAAAACGACTCCACATTAGCATGCCAAGATTGACAATGAATCAACGTCTCCTTGCCCTGGGTATGATTAGAGCTGGCAGAACACACAGTGAGGTTGCCCAGCATTTGAACTGCCACCGTAACACTGTAGACAGGCTAGTCCATCGACATGCACAGCATGATGACGTTCGAGACCGACCCCGCTCCGGGAGACCCCGAGTTACCACCCCTGCACAAGATCGGTATATCCGTGTCGTCCATCTCCGGAACCGGCAACAAACGGCAACAACGACAGCCAGGAACATCCCTAACCTGAGACGGATACATCCTCAAACAGTAATCAGCCGGCAGAGAGAATACGGCTTACGTCCCCGAAGACCTGCAATTCGTCCGATTTTGACGTTACGGCATCCTCGTGCTCGACTGCAGTGGTGTAGACAACATCTCAGGCATCCCTTACACTGGTGGCGACGTGTTTATTCACAGATGAATGTCGTTTCCATCTTTCATCATCAGATGGCCGCCAGAGAGTGTACAGACGTCGAAACGAACGCTACGCAGATCCATGTGTCGTGGAGCGAAACCGTTATGGGGGAGGGTCTCTCATGGTGTGGGGTGGCAGCACTGCCCGTATAAGAACTGAGCTGGTCATTATTGATGGCAATCTCAATGCAGCCAGATATCGTGATGAAGTGCTTACACCTGTTGTTGTCCCATTTCTGCAACGTCACGGCCCCGGCGTCATTCTACAGCCCCACGCAGCTCGTGTTGTTCAACAGTATCTGCAACAACAACAAGTGGATGTTCTTCCCTGGCCGCCAAATTCGCCCGATATCTCACCCATTGAGCACGTATGGGACGAAATGAAACGTCAGTTACGCCTGCTTCCCCATGCACCGACAACGCTTGTGGAACTCCAAAGACAGCTTATCAGAATATGGAACAACATCCCACAACACTTCCATGCTAACTTGTTCGCTTCCGTGAGGCGTAGATGCACAGCAGTAGTCGATGCAGACGGAGGTCATACCAGATATTGAGTGGGTGACTTTTGTGTTTGACCCTTAGTGTCTTTGACTCTCCATGGCACCAAGAGTATTCGTCGTAGCGTAATGAAATTTCCCGTGTTGATCACAAATTGATTCATCTGTGATTGAATAAAATTTCCATGAATGAAAATGATATATATTTTTTTTCGTGTTATTTTTTAGCATGCACACTTTCTTTTTTGGGAGAGTATATAATAGACGTGACACGTGGGCTTCCCAACTTCTTATTTACTTAGCAAGTATCGTACTCAAAATTAGTTTACTGAGAGAAGATGGTGAATTGCTAATGAAAAGCGGATCCCGGAAAACGCCAACTCCTTCTTACTGTGGTCGGGACCCGCCCGAGTATGACCAATTGAGGATGTAAATTTTATTTGTCCTGACTCTAATGGCACAAATCCCAATTGATAACGCATAGCACTGTACAAAAGATTTCTGAGTGTAATTAACCAGAGAAACCCCACAACGAAGAGGGTCCCAGTGGAGGTAGGCCTTAGGCAGGGGTACATGTTGTCTCTGATTCTGTTTGCATTGTACATAAAAGATTTAGGAGAGGAGTGGATTGCAAGAGCAGTGGGGGTAAAAGTCGGAGAATCAAACATGACAAGGCTTTTCTTTGCCAATGACATGGCTTTATTAACCGAGGGTAAAGAGTGACTACAAAGAATGTTAACCATAATAGGAAGGTACGGGGGTGAATGGTGTCTTAAACATAACGAAAACAAGAGGAAGTTAATATCTGTAGGCCGTAAAGGTAGATGAGTCGCGAAGGTGGATGGTGGGTAAATTCTATATTCTCTATTTGTGAAGAGGAAAGCAAAGATAACAGTGTGAGAAACATGCGAATATGAATACTGGGGGTGAATCGATTTGATATAGGTAGGGGCATATACAGAAGCCACACAGATAAACTTAAAACAAAAGGGAAAATAATACTCGATCAATTAAAACATCTGGGAAAAAAATAGCTTTAACAAGGTGTTCGTTGGAAAAAAAACTATTTGGGAGAGGGTGGTATTACCAGGTATAACAAATGTAACAGATGCGATCTCTCTAAACCAAATGGAAGTGAGGCACCTGGAGATTCAACAAAATGATGCGGGTTGGTGGATAACCGGATCAAGTAACACAGCCGCTCTGGAAGCGGCCAGAGGAAGAAGTCTGGTGGATGCTGGTTAAACATAGCTCAATGCTTTCTTCCAAATCTTTTTCATTTACATTGTCGATTACTTATGTTTCTCTATTAAAACTTCTGTACAGCTAACGTGATATTAACATCTACTTGTGTGTATTATATCATATTTCTTTTCGAATAAATATTGTTTAAACTAGATAGAATAGATATGGAAACATTATACTACTTAATTACCTAGTAACCCTCCCAAACAGCAGATTGTGTAAAGCGACGTTTAACCACGTAAGGAACTATAACATTCAGAAAGGATGGATAAAGCAGGCGATGGAGCGATAGAGAATAGAGATCTAAAATGGGGACTGCAGCAGGGGGGGGGGGATGTCTTTATAAGGGAAAGGGTGCTTGAGGACTGTAAAAGAAACTGTAGAGCTGGAAGTAGGACTACGAGGTCTTTAGACCGGTTATATAAAAGGATGCGCCTGTCCTGTGGGGTATGTGGGTGGATCGTTTGGGGGGTCATTGTTGTTCAAAGTGAGATACAAACCACTGGTGTTGAGGTGGAAAGGCGAGCAAAGTGTGTGCTAAATATGTAACTTACCTGTAATGGAGACGATGGAATGCTTCATGTTAGAATGCCCAAACTATTTAGAACAAGACTCCCTGGGAAACGAGTGCAAAAATTGGATGGAAACATGAAGGATAATTAAATGAGAGTGGCATGAGGAAAAGGGTTAATTTTATAGTTGGGGACATCAAGAAGAAGAATGTGTCAATGGGGGAAATTATGAAACAGCTTTTGACTAAATGCTGGGAGAGTAGGGAGGAGAATGGGGGAGGAATAATCTGACATGGAACTGGGTTAATATAGGCCTTCTAGTTAGAGGACCACGACAAATCAGCAGAAGGCTGAAGATTTATCATTATTATTATCCCAACTACATCATCAAGACATATCTTCGTCAACTCTGGGTTGTGAACATTAATCCCAACTGACTAATATTCCAACTACATCATCAAAGCAAGTCTTTGACGAAGATGTGTCTTGTTAGTAGGTATAATATGAGAGTTGGGGGGGGGGGGGGGGGGGCAACGTGTCAAGTGGCCCCGAATGGGTGGTTTCAAAATCAATCGTTATGCAACTCATTTTTCATCACAATATGGAAGTACTGAAGATAAATCGAGAAAATATTCTGATTTACCCGGCTATTCGGGACCACTAAAATACTTTTAGAGACGTCTCAATAAAGTGCACGAAAATGTTGAGACCTTACTCTGCGCGAAACCAAAAATCCGGGCCACTCATTTTGATGCGTTTTCGGAAAGAAATCGTAAAATCTCCCATTCGAAAATGGGGCCACTTAACATTTTGTTGCAAAAAATGTTGTATTTTATTACAAAATCATTTTTTTCTACTTCCGTGATTTTTTCCAGTGCAAATCCTACAGGGGGTTTTATAAAAAAAAACATGTACCATGAATAAATGTCACAAAGGTAGCAGTTTTTTTCCATTTGGTCCACACAAGGCCAAAGGGTGATTTGAAGAAAAAAACATGTGGTGCAGAAATAAAACAAATAATAAATAAAAAGAACAAACAAAATGACTGAACAAAAAGAAAGTTGATTGGAATATTTCCTCGAACGGAAACCACCAAGGACAAATGAAAAATTCAATTAAATTAAATTCAACAAAATTAAATAAATTAGATGAATTAAAAAAAATGGAAAAATGCTTATGACCGAAACAAGCCCTTATAAAAAATTGATTTGTTAGAAGCGATCAAAACATTAAAGATAAAACATTTTCAGGGTGTCTTTTTTGGAAATGCATTGCCCAGTGATGGTCCTCTATGAGAAGATGAATGCAGAATTTCGAATCTAGACGCTTTTCCATGTGAAAATAATCATTGGGTTTGGCTCAAGAAGAAAAGGAAAACATATTTTTTTATTGACAGGATTGCCCCACCTAACAGATTGAGGAAGTAATAAAATCACTCGTCTATTACAGTACAGAATGAGTACAGATTCCGGATTCAATTTTTTGTGGACATTTGTGTCTGCACGTTCTCAAGAGATGGTTTTTGGGACATCATTTTCAAGACATCCTCAACAACATCCTCAACAACATCCTCAAGACATCCTCAATGATTTATGTTAAAGAGAGAGAGAGAATGTTTTTATTGTACATGCACATGTGAAGTGTGCGCCTTATGAGTGGGTAGTGGACCACAGGGGAAAATCTAGCAACTGTTTTATTGTTTCAAAATGGAAATTATTTTTAAAAATTATAACATTGGACACTTACTTCATGCACATTTATATATGTTGGAAGATAAAAAAATAAAAAAAGATTAAAAAACACAGTCAATAAACGAAAAAGAGAAAGACCACCATTAGCATCGATAATGGTGATGGTGATTAAATCCCTCACACGTACATGGATGATCATTTCATCAGGGGATATGAACCTCGATGAGAACCATTGAACATAAGTTCTCAGGGGCTTTATAATCCTTCCAAACTGCTAGAACTCAACGATGCTATGAGTAAAAATAATGTGAATAAGAGAGAAGATTTCAAGAGATGCTTGAGAGATAATTACATGGATAGAAACATGAACATAGTTCTAGATTTGAAGTTGAAACAATTGGTGAACATCGTCGATCCCAAGGATATGACTGATGCCTCCATGACCCGTTATTCAGACTGTTCCCATGTGCGTTTCAGTTACCATCTCAGAGACAGTTACGTCAATAAGACCATGAATTCGGAATTGAATGCAAATGCAAATAAGATATTAAATCTAGCTGCCCACATGGATCCCAGAGACATGTCAGATGAGATATATGTGGATGCTAAAGAACAAAAAACAATTAAGATGATTGTCAAGAACGAGTTGAAGGCTGATGTGGATGCAAGATGGATGCAAGATTTAACAAGATAGTTAATCTATCGAAAATTGAGGATAGAGGTTCTGAATTCATATCTACAAAAAAGATCGGGAGGAATGATGGAGTCTAGAATCGCCATAGGCGGTCACAAACTATTCAGTCTCGAGACTGACCTGAAATTTCTGTTTGATTTGATCAGCAGACTACATGGATGACACCAAAGTATAGAAGAGGAAAGATAAGATGGAAGATACACTAGGCATGGAAGATCATAGAATCACGAATCTACTAGTTCTTATACGCACGATGGATGCCTGCACTCTGTTCGTGAAAAAGAAACAATATACATGAGGCAGTTGATAATGATATGGGCCAAAGAGGGCAATGTATTAGATTTGGTAAATCAGAATGGTCCTTCAGAAAAGGCGTAAGTGGACCTTTGCATAAAATATTGGTTATCCCATGCCAATCTGAAGAACAACATTTAAATGACTTTTAATGAAATGGCTAAAACGCAATCACCAACGTCGTGTTGAACAGAAAAGAAAATGAAATAAATAAAAACATTGGGAAGCCTGAGAATCAATGTTCTAGAATGAACGTATGCACCGTGTCTTTGCAAGCTGAACTGGGAGACAGAATTAATTTCAAGACCATTTCAGTTACTCCCAAAACTTTGACTTCTGTAGTATCACTGTTGATCGATTATGATCCTTTAGATAAATAGATTTAGAAAAAGAAACAATAATGGTATCATTGTTTTAGATTTTAAAAAAAAACCCTAAAATGCATTTAATTTCTTAAGATAATAATAAAACATTCTTGAGTTATTTAAGGTTTTTTTACATTTTATTGAATAAAAATATATTCTTATAATTATCTTTTATTCTTTTTTCTTTTTTTATTCAAAAATACATTCTTATTTTTTTTACCTAACATCTTATTTTTTATTTCCATTCGATTGAAATAAAAAATTGTTGCAAATGACTAGAGGAAAAGCTTTAGTTCGCACGAGTGCATTTCTGTTGAACTGCATCTTGATCTGAATGTATAAAATACTATTCTTGAATCGCTCTCTCCATAGACGAACAGAGGATAGAGCATCTTGTATTCCATAAGACTGATGTTCGGATTGCTTATCAATTCGTCCAGACAATGATATTTTGATCTGAAGTTTGCAGTGTCACTGTAAATCCTACAAAAGATATTCTTCTCATGGGATGTGTTATAATCTATGGTAGGATATCTCATGACATCACGTGCATGTTTCTCACATTCAAATGATCGAGTAAGGATGGATTCTTTTCCTATGAACCATCCTATTTTGTTTGGAAGCCTATTAGTATGAAAATATTTCACCACCAGTCTTCAATAGACAAGTTTCATTCTGAGAAAGGTCACTGTATTGCGCTATTTCATTTCAACCCTTTACCAAACGAATCGGCCGCACCCCCCCCCCCCCGAGTAATATGCAAATTCAGCAGTTGAAAAAATATTATATTTCAAACATTTCGACAAAACCATATCATGTAACCCCCTCGTTGGAACGAGCTCACCGAGCTCACATGATATGGTTTTGTTGATTATTACACATCCCATGAGGGGTCACATGATATGGTTTTCTTGAATTGTTTAGAAAAATTAAAACAAATATTATTTAAAATAATAAATTTTGATATCGTCTGCGTAGGGTAAAGGGTTAAATCCCTGAGGCAATAGAGTTTTCAATGTGTTGTTCTTGTAGAGGTTGAATTTTCTGAATCAGATGGTTTCACATGTGGCATGAACCAAGACATCTTGCTCAGTTTCGCCCTTCCAGCATCCACATCAGCAGCTCTCATGATGGCGTAATTGTCTCCATTATGCACTACTGTGGGGTTGGTTTGATTTTGTATGGTGAATCTCAAAATATGTTTCAAGGGTATCCAGAAATAAAATGATTTTTTGGGATCTGAGGTTTGAATGATATGTTTCTGTCTCACTCACGTGCTCGTGCTGTTGAAACTTTGTCAGATGTAGTGTCTTTCACTCGTAGTTGTTTGCGTTCTTTTGTATTGAAAAAATCGTTGGGATATTTTAAGAGTCCCATCATGGTCGTGGCTTGACCAGAATGAAACACGGATTCTATCTCTTGAATGGACAATCAATATTTTATGTTACTAAATAGATGCATTATACTGTTGTTGGTTACAGTGATGATGTTATCATCAGCATAATCGCGATTATCTGTGCTTATGTCAATCACCATGAGATAACTCTCGCAGGGATAAATGAAGAGATTGTGCATCTTGATATTGGTTCGATTCTCTCCCGCTTTATTGTGATTGGTTCCTTTCACGGGTTCATAGTCATGTACTTCATATGATTCGATACTTTCGTCTTTTACTATATTTTCTGTTATACTGAATATGCCCATAATTCTTTTATTTTAATTATTTTTTTCAGTTCTTTTGAAATATTATCACGAACAAAAAATCTTTTATTTTATTTTACAAACGATGTTGTGCATTTTTTTTTCTAAAACATTCCAGTGATCTCTGTGCTGTCCACCACTTCTCTCTCATAAAATATGGGAGAAGTGTAGAAGACTCGAACTATTACAAGGATTTCTTTGGTCCATCTTAGCGCATAGATTGTTTCGAATTTTCTTTTATAACTATAAATTCTCAATCGATTCTCACCAAAGAAAATTTCGATGGCTTTTGTTTCATCATCAATCGCGTGGGATAAAGATTTCAATAAACATTTTTCATTTTGTGCATTGCTAGCTTCCACGGGTAGCATCTTTTGGTCAATTGATGAAGGTAAACACTAAAATTCTCAACTTTTGTCCATCCATAACTTCTTAGGTTTTCGAGAAGCAGAGAAGATGCCCCCAGAGCTTCTTCCACGCCGCCACCCTCGATTTATTATTCAGCACTTGCAAAGTGGGTTGTGTGAATCGATGTCGCGACAAATGAATTTTGAAAGGAAGATTATTGACGAGTCTCTGGACCTTGCCTGCACCCTTTTTAATAAATCGAGTTTTTGTTGAAGTGCACACTTTACAAATGCCTTGAAGCATCTGTTTATTATTTTTTAGTCTCACTCTGCACATATTATCAATGTCCGTACACATCTTACATTTTAAGCAATGCATTTTTATTAATTTGTTTTATTTCTTTTTTTCATATTTTTATGTATTATTTTTTTCACATCCACCCCAACTGTTTACGAAACGATAAACGATTCGTTAGTGTTAGCTTCTTGTTGACCTTTTGGTATCAGCTCATTCATCTCCTCTTTGAGAATCTGACGTGATTTGATTCTTGTGCCTTCTTTCCGGGCATCGAATTTACCTCTTTCAATAAGAATGTGAAGATACTCGTTATCAGAAATCTGTCTGTCTCTCAACAATTTGATATCACACATGGGATGGATTTTCACATTGCCTAATGCTTTAATCTTTTCGTGTTTGTCAGCTTTTGGCAATATTTGTAGTCAACGAATTTTCCTATTGTTCCGAAAATCCAGTAGCCACACCTATGCCCTCCATGACGATCACAACTGGAATGCTTGTTATAGTGGATAAGAGAATCAGTCTGGCAATTCCCAATGCCTAGTCATGGTCATGAGAGCCACACCCACCGTGTCAATGAATTTTATGGCTCAAGCATATTTTATGTTTTTAATTTAATTTAATTTTTTTCAAATCTCTCTATTTTATTTATTTATAATAACATCCCGAAAATGTTTATATTTTTAAAAGTTGAATTCGGGCGTAATATCAGACCTTCACCCACCATCACTATATATTCTTTCCTCTGCTCAGATATAAACCATCTCCATATGTATTGAATGCACCATCCTTTGTGGGACCCAGATACAATCCTTTACCATTCATTTCGATTCTCTACATGGCTCCTCCATTTTTAAATACAAATTGTTTCCCTTTATTTTTGTACACCCAAATTAGCCAGTGCCAGAAGAGCACTGATACCGAAAGCCGGTAATATGGTCCTTGTGAGAATGGGTAATGCCTTTGTACCCAGTCCTGCCAACAATCCCAAGGAACCACCTCTGATTTTAAAAATATATCTCAGTTGAGCAGGAGTTCAGACTAAGGGTCAATCCTCTGTTGTTGCGATGTCCATACTATTGTTTTCCCTTTGGGCCCAAGTGCTTTTCATCTCGTCCATTTTCCACCGCCAGATCTTCATGACATAATTTCATTTTCAACACTTTGCCTTGCTTTTCTAATGCTCTCTGAATCTTATCTTTCTGTCCTATAGTGGAACCTATAAAACAAAATAAGAAAACAAAACAAATAACACAAACTTTCTTCTTGAGACTTCTCATGTTTCACAAGTTCTGTGTTGACCAGGATTCATCCTGTCAACTGACTCATTGAATCCGAATACTAACTACTGGTGACGGCACTAACCCATAAACCCAATGGCAGTACCTTAAAATACATATGAGGACTCCGACATTGACTTCGTCTTATTTCTGCCTTCTTCCATGTAACGTTTTCCCTGATGTGTGAACAAGTTTTCGATGTGGTCATCCACATTACAAGTTGGTACACATTTTTAGGATTACGGGAGCAATATCTTCTTCTAACTTCCAACTACAGAACAGCTTTACCAATCCAGGATTATGTGCTTCATCAGTCACCTTTTTGGCTATGGACCAGGTGTATGCTCCATGGCTGAAGTAACGACTGTCCCAACGGTAGTCATTCTAATAATGGACCACAGACTCTGACCTTACGTCAGAAAGAATATTACTTATTCTTGGTGGGTTAACATGTTCTACCACCCGAGGAAGGAGGAGCTCACCCTCACTGACAATGCAATATCGATAGTATACCTCGTGCAAGATTAACTCACTCTGGTTTGTGATTGGGTTAAAATGCATCACTTCCCAATAGCGAATGTGTCTTTGGGAACATACCATACCTTCCAGATAATATGTGAAAGTTGTTCTATATGCCTCTTGCACACTTGCAGAAGAAGGTCCTTTCAGTACAGTATTTGCCCTCTCTACTGAAACTTCCTTTGGAAGAAATGGAAGTTGGGGCCATCAATGTCTGGATGACGTGGATGCCACAACACCCAATTCTGTGTGTTCCAAGGTAAACCATTCGCTCCTAACCTCGGCATTGTCCTTGTTCGAAAATCAAAAACCTCTTGAATTGGTTAAATGAGGGACGTCATCGTACCCTCCATCTTTGTCAAAGTATTTCCCCAAACCAACTAAATGATCATCGAATTCCCTAGTCCTTCTCTATATCAATAGAAAATTAAATCAGGGCATCTTCTTATCTCAGGGAAATGTGATCGTGTTTTGAAATACACATAATTTGGTACGAGTGAAAGATAACAATAAACCATATCCCTCTATAATTCAATCAACATTGTATCATTTGAAAAATCCATGAAAATACATCTGAACACTGATTCCATCTCAAAATGGTTTAAACTTACAAGTCTACAAAATTAAGTATTTGGTCTAAATGACCAGTGATTGGTTACATTGCATTTAACAATTAATACAAGGATTATGAATAACTGTTCCCACATAGGGGTACCACATTCTGCGAACACGATTTTCTGGATCACAAGCAGAGTAATAATAAGCATCTGTACCTGAATCGGATGAGTCAGACATTTTATGCAATATTTTACACACTTTTTTACCTTCTCTCTAAAAGGTTAAAGTTCAACAGTTCACTTGACTGTCTCAAGGTCTCAAGGGTTTACTTTGCTGTCGACTGTCATGTAATGACTTTACAATTTCAGTTCATAACCTATGTCACTATACACTTAATACTTAATTATTTACGTCACTTACATGGGAGAGGCCACGTCTCCTGACACATCAGGCATTTTATTGTCTCCATTATCTCCCATAGTACCATAAACAGTGTCATCCTCTCTATCATAATTTACCCTGGGGTATAGCCTTTGGCTTGGTACTAGATATATCCTGGCTGCTCTCTGAATTGATTGTCGCATTATCTCAAGGATTCTGTGGTTGAAGATAAAACTATTGTTTGTTTAGTCGACATCTCTCCTCTCTCTCTCTCTCTCATCAGGCACATCATTTGTCATTTCACACTCGCTAACAGAAAATATATGCCTTGGTCTATATCTTTTTTGCAAAATCCAATTTCGTATTTGAATATGACCTCGAGCTCAGATGCAACGGATGAACACATAGATTGTCAAGACAATCAGTAGACTGCACACAAAGTATACCCACTTGGGTACAGTAAACGGTTCATTGGCTACCAATTGCTTTGATTCTATTTCATGTGCTAATTCATCCATGGGTAAATTTTCTAAATGGTTTAATGCCTTGGGAATTGCAAACTGTGTAACATTAATGCTGTCCCAGAGGGAATTCCACATCTGTCGTTGGCCAACAAAAAGTTTGGAAAACAGTCCTAGACATCAACTAATAGGTGGAATTATCACATCCATGGAAATAATTATGTAAAAAGAACTGTCTGCTGGTTGCAATGCACAAGGGATTTAACTTGAACAACCTGACTGACAGTAATATTCTTAAAGATTTCAGATTCTTACATTTTGCACATGTTATCAAGAACCACAATGGTACATCAGTGGTGATATACCAAAACCCCTCCTTGATATATGTTGCAAAAGGTAAATCTATATTTAACTTAATGTCAGTGGTACATAGGCTTTTCACCTCATCTCGCATATTAAGAAATAGTGCCAACAAACAACTCGAGGTTGTTTGAATAAAATAATTTCTTATTGTCCACACAACTATCATGATCCAAGTCAGGTATATATATTATTCTCTGCTTATCAACAATTAATATATCTGACTCCAAACAATATAGTGCAACTAATTTACTTGTAGCTTGTGAAACATTTGAAGTTACATTCTTTGGAGGAACACACACAAGTCCTGAACACGAAACATCTGAAATTGAAAATTCCTATTTACCAACGGTACCTTAACTAAAATCTCGAGAGCTTATATTGAGAAAACACCATTGCAGTCATCAACAAATCATAATTCTGCCAAAGTTTCTTCTTTAAGCTTTCATTGCAGACTCAGTAATACTGTCATCAGCAAAGTAGGGTTAATGACCCACAGTGATAACTTTTCATCTGCTAAAATATCCATCTGTTCATGGGCATCATGCATATACATTTCAGCTGTTGATATCATCAGCTTAATTTGTGTCCAAACTATTTCTAACTGGCTATACACATGAGTAAAAGTTCTATTAAGGATAAACGATTTTCTACACCTTGCAACTCTCTTTCCACTGGCTCGCAAAAATTGGTTACAACATTGGACAGATTCATCATAAATTCTCTATTTTCTTACACTGCTCCATAAGTAAACTTTATCATGGTCAAACAGCTTTTGAACATGATGTAAAATAGCCTGAGCTCTGGACAACCAGTCCACGTTTTCACTTATGCCTCGTAAGTTTGATTCAGTGACAGTTCCAAACAGGAAAATTAATCCTTCTCCTATGAAATGGCACACTCCATTCTTATCTCGCAAAGAGGATGTGTATCCACTTAATTTGCAGTAATCGTTTAGATTCTCTTTCACTCATGGAAAGTGATTGTTGATGAATCTTGCCACATGGTAAGTATCCGTTTTCATCGATTCCAATTCAACATTAAGGGTCTCATTCTCACTGGCAAATTGTTCACATACTTATTCAAAATTAACGCTGAGAGTATCATACAAATGATTTGTGTAGGTCACTTGTCTTCCCCACTTGTTCATGTACTTAATAAATAGCAGTAAGTCATTCACATTGACAATCGACCAATCACTGTTGACCATATATACTTCTTTCACCTTAGTGAATATCACATTATTTCTAAGTATAGTAGTTCCTCCTACTGCTACTAGTATTAAACTTCCAATGAAACACCAGTGTGTAACATTGTGCTCCTACAACAAGAAAAAAAGCATGGGTTAGCTTGGTGGGTGATTCTTGTGCCAAGTACAACTCCATTATTCACCATGCACTCGTGAATGTCTGGAATTGTACATAAACTCATCTGAACACTGAAGTTGGTTTGCGATGCCAACAAACTGTCTAACTGGGTCTTTTCTTCTCTATAAAATCATAAATAAATAATAATTTTGTCACTCACACCCGTAACCTTGCCTCCACTTACAAGTTACATTATTTATTCTGCGGTACTCCAAGGGACAATTCATGTATCTCATAGGATACCTCTCATATTTTGGCCTTTCCTATTTTTCTTCGTGAAAAAAGATATATAATTTTTCTTCCCCAACAGTTTGGAAGAGACAATTTCTCGAAGGCTCTCTTGTAGATTTTTCTGAAATTTGCTCAGTCATAGATTGATATGAGTTGTAGGTCTGATAAGCTTCTCACCTTTGACTAAGTGCCCTGAATTCCCCAAAATGCCCCAAACTACCAAAATTTTCATTGACCAATATCTCCTGGTCTGAATGGGCTAATAACCTGAAATTGTCACAGATTTGCCATAAATGCACTTTTTCATAACTATCTGGTAACAAAAGTTTCCAAAGTTGTTTTTGCTGCCAAAATTCCCCAAAACATCAAAATAGGCCTAAATATTGAACATTTTTGGCCTTCATTCATGACACTGTGAATTATCAGAACACCAGTAATGGCCTGAATAGTAAGAATGTAATGTATCATTATCATATATGCAACAGAAATTTCGATTTTATCCACAATGAGTCCAAACTTGTTCATGTATACATTTGAATGGAATTTAAAAAAAGTATTGTACACTATACTTGCACCAATGACATTTTCAAGATCATAGGGCAAGATTTTGGGTTTTCCTTATCAATACACATTACTCAACATGATATTCATTAACATTCATGACCTGTCATGTCACAATGCCCCTCTGAAGGTATTAGGAAGAAAATAAAAGGTGATCTATCACCACCCTGTTATACACAAATAAGGCAAATTTCACGATGGAGGGTTTAAAGTGGTAGACTATTATTTCTAGGTTTTTGTATACCAGGAAAAGTCTGTGATTCTACAGAATCACTCATCTAGTATTAATTAAATTTCCCATCTCTCGACCAGTCTTAGATTTTCTGTTTCACTTGTCTTAGTTAATTGCAGGTTCACTGCCATCAGCTTGTCTGACAGAAGAGCTTTTTGTAGCCTTCTTGTGTTCTCGATACCATCGTAATATATGCCTTAACTCTTCCATAGGTACATTTTCCTCTTCTGGGGAAGAGTCTTCACGAATTTGTCTCTTTTCTCTGGTCTAAGGGGTTAAAGGATTCTTCTTCTCATTGTCACCCTCACTATCACTACTTTCTTCACTGGCAGTTACTGAATGTAACCAAGTACAGGCCTGGCAATCTATAAAATCAAGGAGTGCAAAACAATTGCTCTCCTCGGATTGCTTGGGGGTGTAATTGCACCAGAAATGTTCACTATAAAGACTTGTATGCTATTTTGGTTATATGCACTTCAAGGTATTACTATTTTCACTGATTAAATTGTACTAGATTCAGCTACATAGTGGGAAAATTGACACACACATCTCATTATTCAAAATGTTGTATTCAAATCATTTGTGACACTTAAAACACAGTTAAAACATGGTTAATCCACAGTCCACAGACCATAATAACCAGAGTCACAACATCTTAAAGTTTGATCCACAATGAGGAACTAATAATCAATACATATCAATACAATATTAACATAAAAACAATGTACTACCTGCTGTCAAGATTTAGCAAACTTGAGTCCATCATTTGCCATTTGCCATTTAGTTGTTTAGTCTTTATTTTTATTGTCTAGGGGATGACAGGAAGACAGTCATAATACTCTGTCATTCCCCACAGTATACATTTGTACATCTACCTTTGTTTTCTTGTACCTTGTTTCTTTCTTTTGTATGTGTATGCTGTGAAATAAATATTGAATGTTGAATTGAATTGTGACTGTCTTCTACAGTCAAAAGGTATCAAAATGTGACACAGAATGGGTCATGAATTATTGAGAATCAATGCAACATTGACAAATCATCCCCTGAGTTCCCATGTGTTCTATGTGCCAGAAGGCACATAGATCACATTGGAACTCGTGGGACGAAATGATAACAGACATAATAAATTGGTCTGGCATTCCAGAAAATCAATGGGTGCAAACAATTGCCCTCCTCAATTTTTCTAGGCATGCAGTAGGCATGCAGCACTCTTGTACTCCTTAAGAATGCCAGGCCTGCAAGTATCCTTGAGTTCTTGTCAATTTATTTGGTTCTAGTACCACCCAATCCTGGGAACTAAACTAAGATTTTTCCCATGACACTTGACAATTCTACCTGTAAACTGATCTTTGATTCTATATCTCAATGGGCCTGTTTTCTCTATAAATCTGTAGGGATATTCCCTATTTCTTTTTTAGCTTCCCTTTCAGCCTCCCATCCTGATACATGATTGGGTCATCCTCTTCAAACTGAATGTCTTTAGCTTTCATATATCTCAACCATTGTTGTTTAACACATGCTTTAGCTGATATGCCTGCTGTTGGGAAAATGCCTTATACTGTTCTTGTAAAGTGATTTTGCTAGTTTTCTCCCACACATACTTCTGTCTGGGTTTCAAGATGGTATCTAAGGGTAAAACCACATCCCTCACATACAACAAGTAATTGGGAGAGAATCCAGAGGACTCCCCCCCCCCCCCCCCATCAAATCTGATGGCGGTGAGAACCTGGTTTAAAAACAAATCCCAGATATCCAAATTGATATGAGACATTTTAGCTGAGACATCATTAGTGTCCTGTGGGACCTCTCAACTTTTTCATTTGACTGAGGGTGGTCATATGAAGTGGTCAGATGGTGTATTTTTAAATGTTCAATCAAATATTTAATGACTTCTCGAACCCATTGTCCGGTTCCAAAGGACAACCAAATCTTTGGAATATTTTATCAATTAATAAATTTATAATTGTTTAAACCATTGTGTCTGGTACCAGAAATGCCTCAGGCCAACCGGAATAAATGTCTATAAATGTGACTATATATTTTTTCCCTCACACTGTAGTTGGGAACAGACAACTCATATCCAATGCTATTTCAGCAGATGGATAGGCCAGTCTATATGCTTCTTGCACGAGCAAGTGTGTTTTCATGGTATTCCAAGCTTGCCAGGTAAGACATTTTCCACATAATGATAGATGTTCTTATACATGTCTGACCAAAAATACTTTCTACTAACATTATAATGCACCTTACCTATCCATAAATTTCCTAAGTCATCATGGTATTGACTCAACAGCCCACCTGTTAAATGTTCAGGTATACATAATCTCACTCTCAGATTCTCATCAGTGGCACTAATATAATACAACATTTCTTCAATTAAAATATATCTACCACTAATATTGGCTGGGGTATTACTATGAAGATATTTCTTCTTAATCTCCATGAGTTTACTACATTTCTTCTACTTACATTTCATACTTAAGTCTTTGTAATTTATAATCTCGGGCTCCATCGGGAAACTTTGCTTCTCTAATGACACGTGAACAAATGTTTTAGGATTTATCCTATCACTATTTATCATACCCACTGCCAAAGCTTTATCTATATCAACATTATCCATATTATACTCTCAAACCTCTGCTAACCGCTCAGGTAGTCTGGACAATAAATCTGCACAAGTATTTTGTCTCCATAGTAAATATTCAATTTTACAATTATAACTGGCTATTTGTAATGCCGATCACTGGACTTTCTCATTATTTTGAGGAACCATCAACAAATATCATAGGGGAGCATGGTCTGTCTTGATGACAATCTGTGCACCCTGTAAATAATTGTTGTGTTTGTCTAGGGCATATAAGATGGCAAATGCCTCCTTTTCAAATGTCGACCACATCTGTTGAGACTCACATAACTTATGAGACAAGAATACTATCGGTTTTTCATCAAGTCCCCTGGGTAACTGTTTTGTACTATCTTCACAGGGCTACCATATGCACCAGTGTAAAGGATATATGATTTTTGTCGACTGGGGTAACTCAAATGGGCTAACTGAGTCAAACTCTCTTTTAAATATTCAAAGGTTTTTTGTTGGGCCTCCTTCCAATGAAACCTGGATCCACTAAGGACTGTGCTATCTCACTAAGATTCAGAATAAATCTCCTGTAATATGACACCATTCCCATATAACTTTTCACTTCCATTACAGAGGTAGGTGGACTTGGTTTTATTATAACGTCAACATTTCTGGGCAAGGGATTGATCCTGTTACTGCTTTTCACAAAATCAAGATAAGATGTTTCACTTTGAAAGAATAAGCACTTTTTAGCTTTTAATTTTAATTTATGCAGCTTTAAACAGTTGAAAACAGCTCATAAATGTTCAATATGGGACTTTGTGTCACGAATAAACACTACAATATCCTCTAAAGTTGCCAAAAAACAGTTGCTCCTTCAATCTAGGACCACCGTCATGAGCTCCTGAAAGTCAGATGGTGCATTTTGGAGACCACAGGGCATGACATTGAACCCATATAACCCATTGTGACACATAAAAGCTGTCTTCTGTTTGTCAGCTTTATCCATTAATACTTGCCAGTAACCAGACTTCAAGTGAAGGGTGGTAAAATGCTTGCATCCTGTAACAAAGTAAACATGTTATGTATGAGGGTAACAGCAAGACCACAACCTTCATAACCTGATTTAAGTGCCTGAAATCCGTGCTAAAATGGTGCAACCAACAAGCAAGGAAAACTCCATGCACTTTGTGACCATTGAATAAGACCTGCTTCTAACATTTTCTGAATGGCCTTATCCATAGTTTTTTGTTTCAACGATGGGACCCAATAGGCCCAGCTTTTAATCGGTTTTGTATCTCCTGTATCTATTTCACTGTGACTGTGTCAGTCTGAGTTAAATCCTTATCACTTTAGCAAACAAGTGCCTATGTTCTCGATTTAATTTCATGCAGGATATCTCTTTTATCTTGGGACACTTGAATATGGCTATCTGAAATCTGACTACTACTATTTTTGTTCTCACCTCTATCTGCATTCATCACTTCCTATTTTATGTCTGCCAACTTTTCTTCCAGGGACATGGGTTCAACTTTAACCACAATACAGACTAAGTGTATAATGTTTATTTGTACTGTTCACCTACATAACTGGTATATTTCCATTATTATTACTCACCATGCTATTACTTACCAGTAAACCAGGTTGTTCAGCTATAAAGCCTTGCTTTAACCCATGATGTTCTAAGTATTCAGTGTCAAATTTTAACC